>CAUYUJ010017218.1:47591-159080 GCA_963575745.1 Prorocentrum cordatum
AGGAGGGCATCCACGAGTCGAAGCTTGAGCGCGGAGTGCATCGAGACTACCATCATGGGGAGCTGAAGATGGTTTTCAGTGTCACGTGGAGGGCTTCTTGATGGCCCGAAGGATCGGCGGTCCAGAGCGGACTCGCACCTGCAGGAAGATGCACAGATCCCTGCACCCCGATCGGCGCAGCAAGGAGTTCTAGTACTGTAGCGTGCAAGTCAATGTCGGCGAGAGGTGAATTTGTATCTCGTGGCAAGGGCGCATAGTCCGTGGAGCACTCGCCGCTGCGCGCGGAGCGCCAGGAGGGCCCCGACGAGTCTGCGACCGAGGAGAAGACCAGCGGTTTTTGCAATGGCTTGCACGCCGTGGCCGGACAGTGCCTTCGAGCAGAAAAGTTTGGCCCGGCGCGCCCTGGGCCTTTTGGCCCGAGGCTCGCGACCATGTCGGCGCAGGCAGGCTTGTGGACTACGTCGAGAGCAGACCATCGAGCACGATATCTATTTTCCGAGAGGCGTCGTGGATACCAAGAAGGCCATCGCCCCCGCTCGCGGGGTCTCCTCGTCTGCGAACGCGCCTGGCGAGATGTGCCGAGAGGGTGTAGTGCTACGCCTTGCGGCCAATCCGCTGAGGGATGTCATCGAGGGGAATTTCGCCCTGCAGACCCGTCTGGCGCGTGCCAGCTTCCGGGCGAAGCCCGTCGCGAGGACGACGCCGGCGGCCGAGGCTTGCAGCGTCGTCGAGGAAGTGCGGCGCGGCCAGTTCCACAGCATTTTCTGCGCGAGCTCCGCTCTCGGGGAGATTCTGCACGTGGCTGCAGGTAGCGACAACCTGGCGGTCATTGTCAACAAGGACAGCGGCAGCGCGGCGGCCAGGAGACTACGCGTCGCGGTCTCGACGTTTCGCGGGGGCGTGCAAATCGAGGAGTAGTTGGAGGCGATGGTTGCGGACGGCCGAACAAAGGCACGCACGTGCTTGGCAATTCCTTGCTCGCGTTCTCTGCCTCCAAGAAGTTCGCCCTCCCGCCGCAGAGAATGCGCCAGATAACCTAGCAGACGGCTGCTCTGATCGCGGTGCCAGTTGCAGCGTTAAGTCCTAGAGCCGCGGGGACATCGAGCACCGCGACGTCGCCGCGTTTGGAATTCGTCGACAACCAGAGCACCGAAGAGTGCCAGACTGGGGGCATCGGTGACGTTGGCGACGAGAATCTCGGCCATGGCATCCTGCGCTGTCGTCTGCCGCGGGGGCGATGTAGGCCGCGGGCGACGACGACGGCGCGAGGATCGAGAACGCCCTGCTTGGAACGTTGGCGTTCCCACTTGGAGCCATGCGCCTGCTCTCGCGTCAGATGAGAGGCCCCAGCGCTGCGTGAGCGGGGTATATCGAGATCGCGGGCGCGAGCGCGGGCGCCGCGCAGTGCCGACATGTCCTGCGCGAGGGCCACCCCGCAGAAGACCTGCGCCCCGAGTCGACAGGCCTACGCCCCGAGCATCAGCCCCCCCCGATGGAGACTGATAGCGGCGAGGCTCGTTTCTGCGATGAGCCGCCCGAGCAGCCCGGGAAGCATAATTTCACCGAGTGCATGGAAGTACCTCCCACTGCGAGACCAAGGGCGCGGGGGGAAATACTTGGGCCAGAGAAGGTGCCGGGCGACTTCGCCCCCGCATCAATCGAGGAGACGCTGGAGAAGGGAAGTCTGGAGTCAAACCCCCGTTGGGATCGCGATCGCGGACGGGATCTTCCGCCGCGACACCGCTGGCGGCGCGCAGATCGGCCGGCAAGAAGCACTTGATACGGCAGCCAGGATGCGCCTATTCATGTGGCCCCGACTCAGCATCGTCAGTCAAGCTCCAGCGACGTGGCATTGACTGCCCGTGCAAGGGGGCCGTCAGTGCCGCGGCGACCGCGAGCGTGTCGACTTGATGCAGCCAGACATCCATAGTCTAATATCCATATGCCTGTTCTCGTTGGCTTCGAGCCGTCTGGGAACAAGGTTGCTCTGCGCGCCGCGCGGGGTCGGACCGACCAGCGCGGCCTTCTCGCTGACAGGAAGAGGAGATGGGAGAGCCCCCGCCACGTAAAGTTGCGCTGCGTCTTCGAGGGGCCTCGCCTGGCCCCCAAGTGCGCGTCTTTCTTTTTCTTTCGCCCGGCGCGGGCTCGATGCGGGCTCGATGCGAATCCGGCGTGGATTCGACGCGGATTCGCATCGGACTCGCGACGCGGACTCGACGCGGATAGGGCCGCGACGGGACAGCCAAGGTCCCCCGAGGATGCAACAGAAGCAGAGCGTTCCTGCCACCTCGTTCCCCCCTTCCCCGCCTTGCCCGGCCTCCTTCGCTGCCCTTTTGGCTCCGCCCGTTCGTTTTGCGGCCCCGCCCCTCCGCGAGGGGCGGGGCCCCCTCCAGCGCTGCCAGCGCGAGCGCGCTCCCGCCTGGCGCTGCGGGTTGGACAGAGAAGGCGCCCGCGTCGACGCATTCGATTGCGTTCGAGATATTCTTCCCGCTGGCGCGGCTCCGCCATGAGGCAGAAGGGGGGGGGGGAGAACGGGGGAAGGTGAACAGAAAGGGAGGGCCTGCGGATGAGCAGCGAGGGGGGGGGCTGGAATGTGGGGGGGGAGGGCGGGCTGCGTATGAGACGGGGCGAAAGGCGGGAAAAGGGAGGGGGAAACGGGGGGCAAAGGAGGGAAAAGGGAGGCCCCGTCTCGCGGAGACGTGACTGCCGCTGGTGGCCCCTGTGGGCCTCCGTGTGACCGGCGAGTCGAATTTCTCCCTGGACTTGTTCACCCCCTCCCGTCATTGCGCAAGTTGTTTCACGTTCGGCACGTTATCAGTAACCACTTGCATACAGCGAATTATTACAGTCGGACCGATGTATAGCATCGAGGTCGGCTCGGGGAGGGTACCCTGGTATTCTTCGTGTTTGTTAGATGTTCCTGTGCACCCTGAGCAGGGTACCTTTGGATGTTGTGTTTGTTCTGGCCGGCAGCGGGTCTCGTGTTTTTGATGGCTGGTGTTTCTTCTGTCCCAGGTCCGGCTGCACGATGCACCCGCGCCTATACACATTACACCAGAGAAAAACCCAAATCACTGGATGGTTTTCGTTGAGGAGATCGACTGGGAACCCAGGAGCCAGGGAACCCAGAACCCACCGAAATCGGCCTGGAACCAAGAGCGGGGAATCAGGGAACCCGGTAACCTAGCCTGCCACCAAAATCGGTGGGAAACGTTCGCCGAGTCTTCAAACTTCCGCCAGGACCCCTTCAATGCAAGCATTGATTTGGGAACATCACACTATCGAGCGATGCGCGGCGGTGGCCTTGCCGGCGGTGCCCCGGGGGGCCGGCGGCAGGGGGCGGGGGTTGCCCCAAAGAGGCTGACCGTGGAGCCCCTGGCGTACAAGGGGTGCCGCGAGATGTCGCTCGATCTGGAGGAGCTCTCGCAGCGCCGCCCGCGGCCGTGGAGGGTTTCGCTAACACGCGACAGTCTCTTTCCGAGGTGGGAATTTATCCATAACCACCGCCTGGGGGGTTGATTTTCGCGGACCTTCACAGGAGGTGGATATGGATCTTTTCGGGCCCCCTGGGGCCAACATATATCCATATCCGCCGCCCGCCGGGGCACCAGGACGTCGGGTTCCCAGGCGGTGGATATGGATAAATTCCCGCCTCGCACTCTTGGCATCGCTCGGACATGTGCACTGTTCTCGGCGAGGACCCTCGAGAAGCCTTTTGGGGGTCACTTTGCAGAAAGATACGCGCACGAAGCCGAAGAAATGCACGGGGAAGGGACGTCCGAGCGATGGCGAGTTCTCCCCCAATCCCTGAATCACGCCGAACAGTTTGTCCGCTCATGTGGCTATCCAGACGCCCCCCCATATCGAGGACGGGCGCCTTCCATCGTACATCCCAGAGTTGTGCTCAAGATTATTGGTTAAGTCGAGAATGTTTCAAAGTCGGTGATTGGGGTCGCCGTGCGCCTCGTCACTCGTCGGTTCCTGTTTTCTTGGCCATGTTGGCTCAAGCCTTTCTTGGGTCAAAGCCGTGTCCCAGAACTCTTTGCGTTGTTCGACCGTTGTCTGATCCTCTTGCGGCCGTTGACTCAACCCAGGGCCAGAGCTCCCTGGGTCGCGCCGCGCGCCAGAACGCCGCGCGTCACCCTACCTTTTGGGCACGACCGTGGATGTAAGAAGTAAGCGTGAAACTCAATTCTTAACATTGGAGCCCGCCGCTCAGAGAGGTGGAGCACGACCCAAGGTTGAACAAGTCCTTCAGATGTTCGCGCCGCTTGCGTTTATGGATGTATAAAAACGTTCAGGGGCAGCTGCCGATCCTTCCCAGACGGGAACTCGCGGCCTTTGAGTGGCGGCCTCCAGGTTATGAATTTGGGTTCGCGCTGATTTGCTCCATCCACGGTTTTGGGGCGGCATTCGAGGCATAACTACTGGGCCATCCTTGCGGCCTTTGTGGCTTGCCTGGGCCACTTTGGGGATCCGTCTTGGGCATGCTGGAGGCCCCCGAAGGGCACATAGGCGCCTGGCCGCCCAGGGAGCCTCGGGGAAGGGTCCTGCTCGTCCTCCTCGTCCCCCTCGTCCGCCTCGTCCTCCTTGTCCTCCTCGTCCTCCTTGTCCCCCTCGTCCCCCTCGTCCCCCTCGTCCCCCTCGTCCTCCTCGTCCTCCTCGTCCTCCTCGTCCTTGTGACAAGAGGGGGTCGTAACAGACTTGCAGAGACCCAGTCAGACAACACTGTGTATTTTACCACCGCAGGGGGGGTGGGGGGCACGGCGGCATATCGTTCGAGTAAAGCAGTAGCGGCAGTGGTTGCAGTAGATTTTGTTGCATCATTGGTGTTCGTTGCACTCTTACGATTTTGATTAGCGTGGTTTAGGCGCCAGTGCGAATATTGGTGCATACAGCGTGACAGGGAAGCACGCCAGCGCGACTGGCAGTGAAGAGAACGGTTGCGACATGGAAGGCGGATCGTCGTCGTCGTCGGTCTCTCCCTAGCCCGTCTCGACATCCTACCCAGCTTTTACGCCCCTCCTCTCCGCCATGTTCCATGCGTCCCGCAAACACAGCACCCACATATCTTGAGGAGTGGCGAAAGGACCCGTTGCCGAGGTATTACCCTGTGGTTCGTATGGTATCGTCGCTATCCCTTTCCACGGGGCCAACAATCGTGTCAGCATATGTTTCAGGAGGGAAAAAACACAGGCACAATCAATCGTCGACTCCCAGGAAAATATGGGAACACAGGGGAAGTGGGGGGGAGACAAAAACACAGAACATATGGAAACATATGGGAAATCCTTGGATTTGTATGTGTTTTTTTCAGTGTGTCCTTGGGGCCCCTTCAGTTGACAAGTGGATTGGTATCGAATGGCCTTCGGCCCATCCCGCCACTTTGCCTGGGTTGTGTGTCAGGGTTCTCAGGGATGCGTCTTTGGGTCTCGTCGGAGCGCTCTCGGGGGCCTGTTCGGGGCAGTTTGGGATCCTCGAGGGGACCTCTTGGGGGCCTCGAAGGGCTTTCTGGTGTCCTCTTGGGCATGTCTTGGGAGCCTCTTCGGGGCATCTTGGGGGAGTCTTCGGGGCCTCTTGAGGAACTCTTGGGTCAGGAGGGGAAAAAACACAGACACAATTAATCGTCGATTCCCCAGAAAATATAGGAACATATGGGAATTGGGCGGGAAGACAAAAAACTCAGAAAATATTGGAAAATATGGAGCATATTTTTAGTTGTGTGTATTTATTTGTGTGTCCCAGGGCCCCTTCATTGGGGCCTCTTGGAGGGCTCAAAATGTTTGCTCGGGTCCTCCATCTGGGCCCCCTCTTCGAGCCGTCTTGGCAGCCTCTTGGGCCGTCTTGGGCGCCTCGTGGGCCGCCTCGAGGCCCTCGGGTCGTTTTGGGGGCCCTCTTGGATGCCTCTTGGGCTGTCTTGGAGCGATGCATTGGGCATTGTGGGCCGTCCTGGAGCGTCGGAAGCGTCGGAAAGTCGAACCGGCGAGAACGCAAACATCCTTCGAACACCAACGGGCTATCGATGATGTGTGCCTTTGGGGACCCTCTTGGGAGGCCTCTTCGAGGCCTTTGGGGGCATCTACAAGGGCGCCCTCGAGGGCGCGAAGTTATTCGCGCTTCGCGGTTCGGCTCCGATTCCTCCTCTTCCTCCTCTTCTCCCCTGGGAGGCGGCGCGAGAGCGCGAAGTTATTCGCACTTCGCGCAGCGCGAAGCGCGAAGTTGGGAGTCCTTGCTGGGTCCGAAAAAGTCGCGCGGCAAGCCGCGACACGCCCAAGAAGTGTTGGTAGTTGTTGACGTTTCGCGTATCCCCTCCAGCCGATCCAGAAACGAGGCACATGAGAGTTGGGGTGACCAGGGGCGTGTAGGAGCAATATGGGGAGCAGCCGTGGCCTGTCGAAGGGGGAGGAGGATGGAGGCATGCATGGAGGAGGCGCAGGAGATAGACGGGGAAGGAATAGGCATGTGAGTAATTCGCAGGAGGGGCAGGAAGAGGAGGAGGAGGAGGAGGAGGAGGAGGAGGAGGAGGAGGAGGAGGAGGAGGAGGAGGAGGAGCAGAAGGCCAGAGGCCTCTCGGATGCCCGAAGGCTTCCTTGGAGGCCTCTTAGGCCGCCTTGGGTGCCTCTTGGCGGTCTCGGGGGCCCCTTGGAGCATCTAGGGTGCCGTTGAGGGGTGCCTCTTGAGGCTTCTTGGGGCCGTTTAGGCATCTCTTGGGGGCCTCTTGGAAGTCTCTTGGGGCTCTTCTGGGAGCCCTGGAGGCCCTCTTTAGGCCATCTTGTAGGACATCGACCACAGACGGGGGGTCTGTACTTCGCGGCCTTCCTCTAGGGCCTCTAAAATCGCCTCTTTGGGCCCTCTTGGGCTTCTCTTGATGCCCTCTTGAACCATCTTGGAACCATCTTGAGGCTTCGGACGGCCATCGGAAGCGAACCGGCGAGAAAGCAACAACCATTGATTCCCTTAGGCTTGGAACGGATTTTGGAATCTTGGGGACTCTTTGGGGGGTGCTCCTAGGCCACTTGGAGCAGTCTTGAGGCGGTCTTGGAGCCTCTAAGGGCATCTTGGAAACCATCTTGAGCAATATTGAGCCATCTTGAGCCGTCTTGGAGGCCATCTTGGGCTCTCTGGGGCCCTCTTGGAGTAATCGTGGGCCATCCCATCTGGGACGCTCCAATCGTTCGCGGGGCGCCCCGTCCAGGTCCAGGAGGAGGGGGTAGGGGGAGGTGTCAAGACACCCCCTAGGTAGCAAACCGTCTAGCTCACTCCCACCCGCCCTCCCAACACATTAACACCCGAGCCTCAGCATGTTCAGCGGTCGTTTTTGGATAGACAGCTACTGGGAACCAAAATCGACCCCATGTGCGCGACGCTGGGGCGAGGTGCGCCACGCGTGCCAGGCGCGCCACGCGCGTCGGGCACCCCTGGGGCCCGAGCTCGCCAGGCACGCCTGGTGCGTCAAATGCGCCACGTGCTCCGCGTGCGTCAGGTGTGCCGCGTACTCCGGCCGCGCCATTTGCGCCACGTTCGGGGCACGTGCAGAGTGTGTCAGGTGCGCCTGCGCACGTGACAGCACACATCGGGAAGCATGTCGGCCCCCACCATCCGTGTCGGACAGCAATGCCCGTCATTGTGTCTGGTGGGCCTACGCACAGCAGGCCATACGCCACCACCCCCGCCGTCCCTGTCAAAACCACTTGACAGTGATCGCGGGGTGACCGCGCTTGATCCGGATTTGGCCGCGAGGTGCATTTTGCATTGTTTTGTTTTTAGGGGTGGTAGCCCTGCGCGCAGCAGGCAATATGCTGACACCCCCGCCGTCCCTGTCAAAAAGAATACAAAGTGCTCGCGGGCCTCACGAACATTACTCAAGACTTTGCCCCAACGTGAGTTTTTTGACAGGGATGGTGGGGGGGGTGCATCGGGTTGGCCGCGCATGCTCCAAATGCGGAGGTAGAGTGCGTTTTGTATTTTTTGGGAGACTGTGGGGGGAAGCCCGCATGGTGTCCTCATGGTTCCTGGTTGGCTGCTGGTCGCCTGGGGGAGGGGGTGTATATTAATAGGAGGCAGTGATCAAGCTACCCACCCGCCCGCAAGCCGTCTTGCTCACTCCCCCCCGCGCTTCCAGCACATAAGTAGCACCCGGATGTCAGCATATCGCGTAAGAACGCCGCAGAAGCCACGAGTTCCAGATGCACCAGACCCTGGAGGCCCAAGCGTACCATGCGCGTCAGGTGCGGCACGTGCTCCACGTGCGTCCAGCTGCGCGAGGTGCACCAGCCACTGGGAACCACCAGGGGCTCCACCTGCTTGCGCCGCAACTGCTGCTGCGCCAGCAATTGCGCACGCCAAGGTGCTGCTTGTGACCATCTTGGGGCGCCGTGAGGCCCTCCTGGGGCAATTTTCGGGCACTCTTGGGGCCCTGGTGGGAGCCCTGGAGAGCCTCTGAGGGCCATCTTGGAGACAATCGGTCATCAGAAGGGGGGGAGTAACGGTCAGCCCCCCCTATCTTGGGCTAGCTCTCCCTTCAGGGGCCCTCCAAACTGACTCTTGATGCCCTCTTTGTACGCACTTGGGGCTGTCTTGGAGGCCTCGTGGGCCCGGCTTGGAGCTCCGTTGGGCCATCCTTCTTGGGGTCCTCGTGGGAGCTTTGGAGAGCCTCTGAGGGCCATCTTGGAGGCAATCGATCAACAGAAGGGGGGTTGACGTTCAGCTCCCCCGATCTGGGGCTAGCCCCCACTTCAGGGGCCCTCAGAACTGCCTCTTGAGGCACTCTTTGGGCCACCCTGGGGTGCTCTTGGGGCCGTCTTGCAGGCCTCGTGGGCTCGGCTTGGAGCTTTCTTGGGGCATTTTGGGGCCACTTGGAGGGCCCTCTGGGGCCCTCAAAAACCGCCTCCTGGGGCCCTCTGGGCGCCAACTTAGGGCGTTCTCGGGGCCAGTTTGGAACCCTCTTGGGCCCGGCTTGGAGCTTTCTTGGCCAAATCTTGTGCTATTTGGAGGCTTCCATCGTAAGTGAACAGGCGAGAAGGCAGCAGCCATTCATTTGTCAAAGCAGTCGGGCACCTACGCCCAGAAGGCAGGTGGGATCTGCTAGCACCCTGGCCGTCCCTGTAACATACCAGTACAAGTGGTCGCGGGGCGGCTGCGCATAATACTCCACATGTAGAGGCAGAGTGTGTTTTGTGTATTGTTTCTTGACAGGGATGGTTGGGGTGTGTGATCATGGGGTCGCCATTGTTCCAGGTTGGCTGCCGGCCGGGTGGGGGAGGGGGTTTATATCACTAGGGACCAGCGCTAAGCTATTCCCCGAAGAGGAAGAAGGGGGGGTTAAGGGGGAAACTCGCTAAGCCACTCACGCCCAGAGGACTGGTGGGATTTCTGGTCCGGGCCCCTTGAAGACTCATCGGGGTTGAGGATTGAGGCTTAAAGGATTAGGCCAAGGACCTGAAAGCACTTCAACTCGTGCCTCAGGGCACGGTGGAGGATCTCTGACTTGAGAACCGTGGCCGAATGTGATTATGTGTCTCTGAATACATCTGCGCGAGCTTGCGAAGGGTATACTCGAAAGTGTGCCGGTTATGCAGTTATGCCCGTCCGTTCCGGATGGGGCTGACCGCATGCCCCTGATAATAAAGCACCCCCTTCCGTTACCCATGAATCATGATCATCCATGGGGTATTTCTATTTGATCAGTGGGCGGAGCGGCGAGGCCGAACTTCATTACCACCAGGAAGAGAACGAATCGCAGATCGAAACATATGATCATGCCAACCCTTTCTTTTCATCATCAGCATCCTTTGTTATCTCCACCATCCGCTGTTATCATCATCATCATCATCATCATCATCATCACCACCGCCTTTTGTTATCACGATCATCACCTTTGCTTATCACCCCGAAGAGCAATCATCAGCACTCCTACACGACGAGTAGAACACCACCAATAATCCTTGAGTTTTCGAAAAGACTTCGGTAGGTCCGAAACTTTGACTTCTGTTGAATCTCCTTTTCGTCCTCCTCCTGCCTCTCCTCGTCGTCCTCCTCATTTCTTATCCTCGCCCTACTCAGTGTCCTTCCTGTTTACCCTTTGCCTTTTCCTCCCTTTACTCCTCCTTTCACTCGTCCTCATTCTCCTCTGCAGATCAGCTTGTGCGTAATTCAAGACCCATCCAGACATCCCAACATCGATCTCTCCGGAAAACATGTATTATTTTCACAGGGCCTTGCACTTTATCATCCCCGTGGTGTGGTTATCACCGGCACTGGATTAGGGCTGGGGGTGAATGTTTATGTTGCATCTCTATAGGGGCTAGAGCGGGCACTTTCAATGCGTTTCGTCAGCGATACCATCACATGGGGCCTTGGGCAAGCATGCGCCCGTTCATCGTGGCGATAATGAGGGCACGCACGCACCAATGTGATTCGCTCGTGGGGGATCCCTAAGATTGGGCCATGGCTTAGTGCTGCTAATATCTGAGGCTATGGGCATAGGGCTGAGGGAATTGCTGCATGGCTGCGACTGGGGTGCTGGCCAAGATTGCGGCCAGGACGGATGGTTCAGGCTGTAGGGCCAGAGTTGGGCCAGAGCTCAGGAGTCGAAGTCAGAAAGTTGAAGCTAGGGCTCAGTCATGACGTCGGTGAGAAAGCGCGCACCAACTCTACACTCAAGTCAGTACGGGAGTGAACGAGTGCGTGTATGAGCGTGACTGATATTGGTTGTGCTTGCGACTGCGATTGAAATGGAGGAGGAACATGGATGGAGGGAGGGAGGGAGGGAGGGAGGGAGGAGGAGGAGGAGGAGGAGGAGGAGGGGTAGGAGGAGGAGCGGGAGGAGGACGAAGCGAAGGGAAGAGTGTCATCATCTGATGATGATGATGCTGATGGTGACGATGACGATGACGATGATGATGAGGATGAGGATGAGGATGAGGATGAGGATGAGGATGAGGATGAGGCTGATGATGATGATGATGATGATGATGATGATGATGATGATGACGATGATGATGATGATGATGATGATGATGATGATGATGATGATGATGATGATGATGCTGATGCTGATGGTGATGATGATGATGATGCTGATGCTGATGCTGATGCTGCTGCTGCTGCTGATGATGATGATGATGATGATGAGGATGATGATGATGATGATGATGATGATGATGATGATGATGATGATGATGAGATGATGATGATGATGATGATGATCATGGAGGAGGAGGAGGAGGAGGAGGAGGAGGAGGAGGAGGAGGAGCGAGGAGTATGAGCAGCAGCAGGTGGAGGGAGGAGGATGGAGAGAGGAACAGAGCGAGGAAGGAAAGCGAGAAGAAGGGAGGAGGAAGGGAGACGGCGGCAGGATGGGCGGAGGAGGAGGAGGAGGAAGAGGAGGAGGAGGAGAAGGAGGAGGAGAAGCAGGGCGCTGGAGGAGGGCGGCCCCGAGGGCCGAGGCGGAGAAGGAGGACGGGGAGGACGAGGGCGCAGCGACGTGCCCGGCCCTCTTGAGCGGGCGCTGCGCAGGAGGGCGAGCGCCTAGACTTCAAGGCGCGCCCCTCCTCCTTTCTCCTCCTTTCTCCTCCTCCTTTCTCCTCCTCCTCCTCCTCCTCCTCCTCCTACCTCCTCCTCATCCACATCCCTCCTCCCCCTCCTCCTCCGCGCCCCCCGTTCGCCCCGGATGCTCGGCGGGTTTGGCGCGGGGCAGCGGCAGCGGCGGGGGAGCAGCAGCAGCAGCAGACGCTCGGATATATATATATATATATATATATATATATATATATATATTCGGATGCAGCCCCTGGGAGGTCAGATTCGGATTTTGCCCTGGTCCGAAATCTGCTTTCATCCGGCTCAATCCCGCGTGATCCGGCTGAATCCCGCTTTATTTGGCTTAGTCCCGCTAAATTCGAGGCCCTTCCGGCGTAACAGCACCCCAATGGGGCTTAATCTTCCTCAGCCCTTCCGACGAAGACTTCCCTAATAGTTGCCTCCCAAGATATAGAAGCACAGCATCAACCTATTTTTTGCCTCGGGCGCAGAGACAAGAACTGGAAGCAAAACGCCATCAACATAAACCTTTGGCGCTCTGCGCAGGTTTCTTGGATCCGTGCTGGGCCCCCCCCCCGGCGGCGCCTACGGCGCCGCCACGGGCGCGCTCGGCGCGCCAGGGAGGAGGTTCCAGCGCAGATCCAAGAAACCCGCGCGGAGCGCCAAAAGTTTTAGTGAATGGAGTGGCTTTCTTCCTCTTCTTCCTCTTCTTCTTCTTCTTATTCTTCTTCTTCTTTTTCTTATTCTTCTAAAGGACAGCGAACACGACTCATAAAGTGACCGCCCACACAAGTCACTAGGTCCAGATTTGCAACAGCATGATATATAGCTGGGTGCTTGAGGGGTGCACTGCTCGAGGAAGAACATATACTGTAAACAACATCAGTCGGATGTCTGCGCGGATTTCTCGGATCGGCGCTGGGACCCCACTGGCGGCGCCTCAGGGCCGCCCCTGGCGCGCTCCGCGCACTGGGGCGGGCGGTCCAGCGCCGATCCAAGAGACCCGTGCGAACCTCAAATGTCGGCGGCAAGCGAGTGGGGGACGCGAGAAGAGGGAGGCCCTCTCAGAGGGCGGCGGGCCTCCTCGGAAGTCTTAAGCTGGCCTTCTGAGAAGTCTCCCGCCTCCCGGGAAGGTTCAGACAATGTCCCGAAAGTCCGGGGGGGCTTCGCGACTTATCTGATTGGGAAGGCCCGCCTCCTCCGACTTCTCTCCCCTGGGCCTGCCGCCGATCCCGGGGGAGCCAAGGGGTGCCGATGCAGATGCTCCCCGGACCTCTCCCTGGGGGCGCTCTGATCAGCTCTGCGAGGCGAATCTGACGGTGTCGACGACGGCCTCCCAGGAGGCCCAACAAGGCGAACACGAGGAAAGGATGGCTGTGTCGGTGCGTTTCCACCGGGCTCGCCGCCGAGTATCTTTTAAGATATATCTTCTAAGCAGCAGACGCAGCAGGAATGGCAGGAGCTCGCTGTTCCGGTCCGCGTGACGTAATTCCTCGGCATATGCTTTTGGGGCGAGGTAGTCAATCAGTGTCGAAACGTCCTGGCTCGCCTATAGGCCCACAAAATAATGTTCTAAGAACCGTTTGTGGTCTGCACGAAACGTTATTTGAACACTTCTGGCTGGGGCTGTCTTGTGTTTTAGCACACTGGGTCTCTTCTGCTATAAGAATATTGTTTGCGTTCTGAGAACATTGTTGGGGTTCTAAGAACATCTCGTGGTAGGCCTGTAGGAATGCCAGGACGGTCGGTCCCTGCTCAAGCCCTGTGTTTTTGGGGCGACGGAGCAGGGGGCAATGCTCGTAGGGTAAGACCAGACCTTTGCAGTCCGATCGGCGGCAAGAGCAAACCTAGGGTCAGAGCTCGCGAATGGGGGTCGTAACGATTGACATCGACCGATCAAGCACGCCAGCCGAGCATACTGGGATCTGGCCCTGAAGTAACTTCGCCCCCCCCCTCAAAGCGACATCCAAATTACGCCAGGGTGTGGTTTTCGGTCGGGGCCGTTGGGGCCTAGGGGTCGGAGAGCAACCAATGACATACACATAACTTTCGGATAGCCGCGTCTGGCCCCGCCCCTGTCGCGCTCCGCATGCCAGGGAGGGGGGCTCCACGCGGATCCGAGAAATCCGCGCGGACCTCCGAAATGGCCTGCTCGTGCCATGCTGTGCTCGCCCAGCCGGGGCCTCGGGTGTCACCACGCTGCGCCACAGCTCTGATGCGCCCTCGACGGGGCGCGGCTGGAATCTGGAGCCCTGGGCTTCTCGTTCCATTTTTTGGAGCCGCTCAAACAAGGGGAATGCAAGATGGCACCAACAGAGCAACTCGGAGGTCCGCGCGGATTTCTCGGATCGGCGCTGGGGCCCCCTGGCGGCGCCTCCAGCGCCGCCCGGGGGTCGAGTGCCGATCCGAGAAATCCGCGCGGACCTGCGAGTGTTTACGTTTATGTCATCGTTCGTTCCCCTACAGGTGCCCTCGGCTTCTCGTTCCATGTTTGGGAGTCACTGAAAAAGGTGCCCCTTGGCCCGAGGTGCCCTCGGCTTCTCGCTCCCTTTTTGGGGAGCCCCCAGGGCCCACCTGGCCTCGCGAGTGGTGCTCTCTGGAGGCCGCGGGGGGCTCCCTTGGAGAACCCTCCAGGGGGCGCCCTGGGGCCATGTGCGCCGCTAGCCGCACCCTGCCCGCAGGGATTCGGCGGAGGGCGGGTGCGGCCTGCAGGCCCTGGCTCGCCGCGCCTGCGAGCCCCTCCCTCCTCCTCCTCCTCCTCCTCCTCCTCCTCCTCCTCCTTCTCCTCCTCCTCCTCCTCCTCCTCCTCCTCCTCCACCTCCCCCCTCCTCCCCCTCCACCCCTCCTCCTCCTCCTCCTCCTCCCTCCTCCCCTCCTACTCCTCCTCCTCTTCTCCTCCTCCTCCTCCCCTCCTCCTCCCTCCACCTCCTACCTCCTCTTCCTCCACCCTCCTCTCCTCCCTCCTACCTCGTCACCTCCTCCTCCCTCCTCCTCCACCTCCTCCTCCTCCTCCGTCTCCTCTCCTCCTCCCCTTCTCCTTCTCCACCTCCTCCTCCTCCTCCCCTCCCCATCCTCCTTCTCCTCCTCCAACCTCCTCCTCCTCCGCCTCCCCTCCTCCTCCGATTCTCCGACTCCTCCTCCTCCCCTCCTCCTCCTCCTCCTCCTTTCTCCTCCTCCTTCCTCTCCTCCTCCTCCCCTTCTCTTCTCCTCCTCCTCTATCCTCCTCCTCCTCCTCCTCCTCCTCCTCCTCCTCTTGCCTCCTCCTCCTCATCCGCCTCCTCCTCCTCCTCCTCCTCCTCCTCCTCCTCCTCCTCCTCCCCTTGCCTCCTCCTCCTCCTCCTCCTCCTCCTCCTCCTCCTCCTCCTCCTCCTCGTCGGCAACGTCGTCGACGACATCCAGCTGGCCCAGACGGGCATGGCAAGGCGCGTGGCCGCGCAGGTCAGCGGCACCTATGAGCAGCTCCGCAGCGGGCTCCTGGCGGACGGCCTCGCCGTGAACGACGGCAATGGCGAGGGCCCGGCCAACTCGGCCAAGTGCAGCCGCGAGGTCCAGAGACGCTGCGCGGCGCTCCGAGGCAGGGGGCGCAGGTCTGCGAGGAACCTGGGCGTGGACTACGGCTGCGGACGGCGGCCTGGCGCGGCCACGCGGAGCAAGCGCGTGGCCACCGTGTTCAGGCGCTCGGCTCGCATCGGAGTGCTGCGCGCCGCTAGAGGCAAAACGCAGCAACTCGTCTCTCTCGGTCTCACGCCCGCTGGTACCTGGGGGGGCGGGGTGACTGGGAGGGCGTGGAGTGGGATCGAGCCGGTGCGCCGAGCTGCGCATGCCGCCCTCTTCGTTCGGACCGCTCGTCGCTCCCTCACCCTCGACCTCCACCTCACTCCCTCGGCGCCGAGGTCGGTCGACCCTGCGTACGCTTGCACTGTGAGTCCGATCCACTTGCTCGCCCAGGCCGTCTGGGAGTCATGGCTGCCTCGGGAATGGATTGCCCGAGTTTTGTCTGCCCCCGAGACCACTTTGGCTCGGCCCACCGGTGTAAAAAGTGAGTGGGCCCTTGTGCGCGGCCCGATTTCGGCGGCCCTGGCTTGCTATAGATGCATCGGCTGGAAGCTGGGCCCTGGGGTCTGCACGTTAGAGACCAGCGAGGGCTTCAGGGTTGATCTCACCGCGGCTTGCCCGAGATCTGTCTTGCACCTCGCGTGTTTGAGCACCGAGAATTGGCTGCTGGATCAAGCCCAGCAGAGTTCCGAGTACATGTCTGGTCTCCCCGCCCGCCCCTACCTGGCCCCCCTCCGCCGCCTCTGCATCGGTAGGACGGGCCCCGACTGGACGGCTCGGCACCAGGCGACTCTGCGTGCGATCGTCTGGAATGGTATTTGGGATCAGGCCCGCAAGTTTCGCCCCGACCACTCGTGCAGTCGCGCGTGCCCGTTGCATAGCATCGAATCCTGCCCAGGGACCTTCGAGGCCTGGGCGACCTCCTCCTCCTCCTCCTCCTCCTCCTCCTCCCTCCTCTCCACCTCCTCCTCCTCCCTCCTCCTCCTCCTCTCCTCCTCCCTTCCTCTCCTCCTCCTCTCTCCCTCCTCCTCCTCCCTCCTCCTCCTCTCTCCTCCTCCTCCTCCTCCTCCTCCTCCTCCTCTTCTCCTCATCTTCTCCTCCTCCTCCTCTTCCCCTTCCTCATCCACCTCCCTCATCCTCCTCGTCCTCTTCCTCTCTCCTCCTCCTCCCCTCCTCCTTCTCCTCCTCTCTCCCTCCTCCCTCCTCCTCCCTCCTCCCTCCTCCTCCCCCTTTTCCTCCTCCTTCCCCTCCTCTCCCTCCTCATCCACCTCCCTCCTCCTCCTCGTCCTCCTCCTCCTCCTCCTCCGCCTCCGTGCTCCTCCTCGTCCCTCCTCCTCCCCCTTCTCCTCCTCCTCCTCCTCCTCCTCCTCCTCCTCGTCCTCCTCTTCTTCCTCCCTCCTCATCCACCACCTCCCTCCTCCTCTCGTCGTCCTCCTCCCTCCTCCTCCTCCTCCTCCTCCTCCTCCTCCTCCTCCTCCTCCTCCTCCCCTCCTCCCCCTCCTCTCCTCCTCCGCCTCCGTCCTCCTCCTCCTCCTCCTTCTCCTCCTCCCTCCTTCCTCCTCCTCCTCCTCCTCCTCCTCTTCCTCTTAATCCTTCCTCCTCTTGATCCTTCCCCTCCCTCGCCGCCTCGCGGGGGGGGCGGGCGGCTGCGGCGGACAGCGCGGCATCGGGAGCCGGAGCGGGCAACAGAGGCTCAGAGTGGTTACGCATCGGTCGTACAGAGTAAGTAATTTCGGAGTCCCAGGTTTCAATCTTCTTCAGGCGCCTTCCTACTTCAGTGATCGAGTGGCTTCACCTTTTCCGTTCTCCTTAGGGGGCGGGCGGAAGCACATTCTATTTCCAACGCCTTCATACTCCATGTTTCTACCTACTTCTTCTGACCGATGGGTAAAGGTGCCCCTGGCCCAATTTGGGCCAGTGGCCAGGGTCACCTTTGCGGGTGCTCCCCGTGAAGGTGTCCCCCCGTGAAGGTGCCCCCCCCGTGAAGGTGCCTCCCGTGAAGGTGCCCCCTTGTGAAGGTGCCCCCCCGTGAAGGTGCCCCCCTTGTACGTAGCTGTCCCCCCCGTGAAGGTGCCCCCCGTGAAGATGCCCCCCGTGAAGGTGCCGCCTGGGTGGTGCCCCTTGGGTTGGTAAAGGTGCCCCTGGTCCGAGGTGCCCCAAGCTCTTCGCCGCTCGATGTTGGAACCCCTGGGCCTCGCAGGGCGTGCTCTGGAAGCAGCGGGGGGCCTCCCTGGGCAAGGGGGGACTTCTGGCAGCACCCGAGCATTTCCCGGGAGACGCCCGCGGGGCAGCGAGAGATCGGAGGCTCTGAAACAGCTGGAGCGCCCAGGTGTTTGGCCGAGGTCGGCCTCCTTTGGGCCCTCGCTGGGCCCTGGGGCCGTCCAAGAACGGCTCGGGCCGGAAAACGGGCCCCGGAGAAGTGGGCAGGCCTTTCACCACCCACCAAACCACCCCAACCCAACCCGAAGGCTCAAATTTACCCTCGATTTCCAGTGGGGGGGGGTCGGGAAACATCGAAAAATCACGTGTGGAACCCTTACCCCCCCCCCAACCCGAAATTCGGGTCTTCGGGTTGGGTTGGGGTGGTCTGGTAGGTAGTCAGCCTTCCGGGGGCTCACACATCGAAACAGTCAGAGCGGCCAGGTGTCCGGGGAGGCACGGCCAGGAGGGGCGAGGTGCTCAGCAGGGGCGCAGGGGGCGGGGTGGGGACGACGGACGCGGGAGGACGATGGTGGACGGAGGAGAGGACGAACGGCAGAGGAGGACGGAGCAGCAGCAGCAGCAGCAGCAGCAGCAGCAGGAGGAGGATGCGGAGGAGGAGGAGGACTACGCTGGCGACGACGGCGGCGACCACGGCGGAGACGGCGGCGGCGACGACGGCGGCGACGACGACGATGGCGGCTACGGCGGCAACGGCGGCGGCGACGACGACGGAGCGGGGGCGCGCAGCGTGAGCGGTTGCCAACGCTGCCCCCCCCCCCCCCGGGGGAGGCTGGCGGCCTCAGCGTCGGCACTTTCCACTGTACGGGCCTGCCGAGGACGTCCGCGAAGCTGCTGGCACGCCCCCCACCCCCGCTTGGCGTGGATGGCGGGATGTTTCCTCCTCCTCCTCCTCCTCCTCCTCCTCCTCCTCCTCCTCCTCCTCTTGTGTTGTTGGTGTTGTTGGTGGTGTTGGCGGTCTTGTTGGTATTGGTGTTGTTGTTGGTGTCGTTGTTGGTGTTGGTGTTGGTGTTGCTGTTGGTGTCGTTGTTGGTGTTGGTGTTGTTGCTGAGGTTGTTGATGTAGTCGTTGTCGTTGTCGTTGTCGTTGTTGTGTTCGTTGTCGTCGTCGTCGTTGTTGTTGCTGCTGTTGTTGCTGCTGTTGTTGCCAGTGCTATTATTGTTGTTGCTGTTGTTGAATTCTCATTTCTAAATAATAGTTATTATTGGCTCACGCCGCACCGCCGACCCCTTGGGGCGGCAGCAAGAGTGAACGACAGAATTCGCGGAACGCGCGCGGTCGATGGACAATCTTGGGGTTTCGGCTTGTCCTACGTAGCGTGTGGGGTTCAAGGGGAGGCCTCGTAGGGGATTGTTTTGAAGTTTTTCGTGGTCTCATGTGAGTTTCATAGGGCCTTCACGGGGCCTGTCCCAGGCCTCCTTTTCCACCTCCTGGATAGGCTCGGGGATCGTTGAGACCCAGCTGGGGTTGCGTCCAGCCAGAAGTTCGAGAGTGGACCCAGCTGTGTCGACGAGGAGCTTCCTGAAGGCCCAGATGGGGGCGGAGAGCGCCCAAGAACTAGGAGTCTCATGCCTCGAGCCTCGATCCAACCCGTGTTCCTTCCTTTGCGAAGGGGTGGCACCGGTCAGGGAGGTCGATCCTAATCCCGGACTTTCGGCGGTGGCCCCCGGCACCGAAAACGGTCCTTGGAGGCTGATTCGAGGAGATGCCTCGGGTGGTCGAAAGACCACGAACATCTGTAAGACACCGGCGGCGACGACGAAATCTTCTTTCTTTTGTTCCTCTTCCTCCTCCTCTTCCTCCTCCTCGTCCTTCTCCTCTTCTTCTTTTCGATCGAGGTAGATGCCCGCGGCAGTTCATATGTCTATGTATATGTATATGTAGATGTAGATGTATATGTATATGTATATGTATATGTTTATGTATATGTATATGTATATGTATATGTATATGTATATGTATGTGTATGTGCATATGTATGTGTATATGTATATGTATAGTGGCCTTCGGCCCATTCCGCCACCGCGCCTTGGTTGTCGGCCTGAGATCCTTGGTGCCTGGGTTGCGGGTTCGAAATTGCATGCCTCAAGTGGTACTCGGGGCTTCTTTTGAGCTTCTTGGGGGCCTCTTGGGGGGCCTCTTGGGGGCCCTCTTGGGGGCTTCTTGTGGGGCCTCTTGGGGGCCTCATGGGGCCATGTTGGGCGCCTCTTGGGCCCCCCTGGGGCCGTTTCGGGGTGGAAGGTTCGGATTGTTGGTTCAGGCTCCCCCTCTTGGGCCCCTCCTTGGGCCGTCTTGGGGCACTCTTGGGCCGTCTTGTGAGCCTCTTCGGCCGCCGGTCTTAGCGCCCTCTTGGGCCGTTTTGAGCGCCTCTTGGGAGCCTCTTAGGCCGTTTTGGGGCGGTCTTGGGGGACTCTGGGGCCGTCTTCAACGCCGTGAAGGCCGAAAAGTCGTGTATGATGAAAATGTGTGTTTCGCCATCGGATTTCGCCTATTTTGGCCTCTGGGGCCCCTCTTGGGAATGCTCTTGGAGGCTTCTGGTCCGTCTGGGAGGCTTCCGGGGCCGTCTTGGGGCCATCCTGGGCGTCTAGGGCCGACTTGTGGGCTTCTCGGGGGCCTCTTGAGCCGTCGTCGGGGCGGCTTGGAGCCCTCTGGGGCCTCGTGGGGCCTGATGACACCTTTGCCCCCCGTCCCCCACCCCCCACCCCTCCAAACCGGCCGGACCGGGCTCCCGGGGGAGAGGTTTGGCGAGGGGGGAGATATCACACGCCGTGACCCCAATGGTTCGGCGGATTGATCCACCCCTCCGGTAACCGTTGTGTTTTTAACGGAAGTGCTTCTGCATGACTCACCGCACCGATCCGTTTGTCGCCGCCACAATTTGGCGCGAGGCCCATGCTTTCTGGGTGAGCCGGCGCTGTGCTTGGCCAAATGTATTCGTCTTCTCCGACATTGGTTCCAATTGTTTTGAGGTTGTTGCTGTACGTTGGTGGAGGCCTCTGTCAGGGTCAGGAGGGGGAGAACGAGGAGGCGGAGGAGGAGGGCGAAGAGGCGGAGGAAGAGGGGGAGGAGGAAAAGGAGGAGGATGGGGAGGCGGAGGAGGGGGAGGAGGAGGAGGAGGAGGAAAAGGAGGAGGAGGAGGAGGGGAAGGAGGAGGAGAGGGAGAGGGGGGTGGAGGAGGAGAAGGGGGCGAGGGAGGAGGAGGATGTGTCAGAGACGCGTCGGCCCCAGCCGTCCGGCTCGTCCACTCGTCGGCCGCCGCGTGGATGTCGGATGTCAGCGACGATAGACGCAATTGCAGCACCTGCTCGAAGGGCGGCATCCTCGGCTCGCGCCGGCGAGGGCCCCCTCTCGTAGCGAGGGCTCCCGCTCGCTCCCGATCACCGCCCCGCCCCCGCCGACCTGGATTCGGGGGAAAACAAACCTACCTCGCTTTTGACCACCCTCGCTTCCAAGAGATACCAAACGATGCCAAATTGCAGCCTGTACTGGTCAGGCCGCTTGACGAGGAGGCGCGTGGTATGGCTTGGTTTTGCCTGGAAGCGAAAGCGGGGTAGGTAATTCACGATCTGATGGATATCGGGGACCTCGACAGTGTGCCTCCACCGGGCGAAGATGATCCCGATCTCGACGATGGTGGAAATAATCTGGGTTTCCTGGGTGGCCGAAGGACTACAACCAACACCAAAATCAAGGGTCTGGGATCATCCCCCCGAGTGGACGCACGTAAGCCCTCAGCTGCAGACTTCGGCCTTTCTTCAAGCCGTCCTTCTGGTCGTCCTCCGCGGCCGTACCGGTGTCCAGAGAGGGGGCCTGCATGGCATCCTCACCGCGGAGGTCGCCCGACCAAGAAGGATGACGAGTGCGACGAGAGATGCAGCAGAAGGAGCAGGAATCGAGGGACAAACAATTGTATAAATATGAGCTGTCGGAACTAGGCGCGGATTTCTCGGATTGGCTCTGGAATCTTTCGGCGGTGCCTCAGGCCCCGCCCCTGGCGCGCTTAGCACGCCAGGGAGGGGGTTTCAGCGCAGATGCAATGAAGCCGCGCGGATCTCCAACATTTTATGTTCATACAGTTTTTGTTTCTACGGAAGGCGAAACAGCAAACAGCATCACGTAGCAGGAAGGCGCGGATCAGCAGCAGCACAACGAGTAGGAGAGGCGATCGGCCCTTTTTGGGGCAAGGACGCCAAACCGAAACGAGCAGTCAGAACGCAACAAAAATAGTTGCCGAAGCGAGAGCTTCTCGAAGCGAGAGTGTACACAGCAAGACGTGGACCGTCGCGAGGAGGAGTAGGGAGAGGACCAGGACGATGAGGAATACATGTGAGGATGAAGAGATATGAAGCGTAAGGAAACAGAGCATGTTGGGCAAAACATCGTGCATATCGCTTTTCCCGTTTTCTGAGATGAGGAGAAGGAGGAGCTCAGCGGAAGGCGGAACATTGAGGACCAGGGGACAAGAGGTTGGAAACAAATTGGGGATGATGTTGAGGAGCAAGAAGAGGTTGATAAGGGAGAGGGCGATGAGGATGTGGAATTGAGGTCAGAAAGAGGATAGGAAGGTGGAGGACCTAGAAGAGAAGCGGGGAGGAGGCTGAGGAGGAGGAGGAGGAGGAGGACGACGACGCTGACGTCGACAACCAGACGGTCGTTGGCCGCGGAGCGCGCCTACGCCAGTTGGTCCCGCACCGCCACAGCATCAGCGCCCTGGCGGCGTCCTTCGCCTCGCACGCCTACTCGGAGGGGGCGCGGGGGATAACGACGACAACGACGACGACAGCGGCGGCGGTGACGAGCGACGGCGACGGCTACGACGACAACGGCGCGGCGACGGCGCTGACTGGCGACGGCGCTGACGAGCGACGGCGACGCTGGCGGCGGCCGCGGCGACGACGAGATTGGTTGCTGTGCCGTATCGGAGGCGTGTCCCATTACGTAGGCCGGGTACGAGCACATGGAATTTGTACACGTTTGCGCGCATCACCCCGATCGCCCCTACAGTGAACCCGCATAGGAAGGATGAGCGACTTTCCGACGTTGCCACCAGAGGAGAAAGAACCACTACCACCAGCTAGGGGGTCGGACCGGTTCCCCTCCCCGAGCTGGTGGTACCCGGCTTCGGGCGCCCCGTTCTGGGCATTTCGTTCCGGGCGACCCGTTCCGGGCACTCTCTGGGGGCGCCTGGAATGGGGTGCCACCAGTTCGGGGGGCTGGCCTCTGGGAACGGAGTTCTGTGGAGTTTTGGTGGCAGTGTTTTTTTTGCTGTCATGAGGGTACCCTTGCATCCTGCCCCTTCGGCCCATCCTTTGTCACTTTCGCTGGCCGCGCCCCGATCACAAAGTGTCGGCATTGCCTTCCAAGTCCTCTGCATGCTCACGTGCGTCCTCATCATACGGGTTGACTGTACCATGTCGTCTGCGGAGGCGGTGGAGCGTCCCACAGCAGCTACCACATCGCAGTCAGAGGCCATGTTTGGTCTTCGCAAGGCGATTGAAGGCTTCGATTGGTGAGCCCCCCGCTGCCAGGGTTACGACCTTTGAATCCTTGGATGCAAAGCGACCGTGGGTGTCCTTGCCCAAAATTCACGCCCTGCTCACTGATGATCTCTACCATCAATATCTCGATCGGTTTGTTTGCGAGGAGCTGCAAGACGTCCAGTCCGATCGTACTGCTCAGATTTGTGCCAGAGGACTTTCGGCCCATCCCGGTAGCAGGGGTTGAACCTCAGCGACCCGCGCGGCGGAGACCAGGCAGATGGTGATCCAGGTTTTTATTCGATGTTACTTAACGGGAGTTGTCCTTGAGAAGCGGTGCTACGCTGTCTCGCCGAAGTGCCAGCACTGTGGCGACCCTGACACGGTGTTGTCTTTTTGGGGAAGCTCGTCGCCAAGAGCCAGAAGAGGAGTTGGTCAGGGCGGCCTTCGAGACAGGCCTCTCGCACCCCTTCTTCGGGCGTGTGTGCCTCCCCATGCCCAAACTTGACAGAACAAAACTGCCAGCCCCGAAGAAATCGAGTGCTTTGACAGTGGTGAGGAAACTGCCCAGTTTGTTTGGGACAGCCTTGGGTTCAAATTTCCGTTGCCTCTCTGTCTAGAGGTGGCCGGCGTGCTACTGGGGTCATTTACCACGGAGGTCTCAAAAGTGCGGTCCGTGGTGTTTTGTTGGATGTTGCCCCCCAGCAATGCCGACATGTCTGTGCGCCATGGGCTCATCTCTAAAGAATGCTGAAGGGTGTTTAGCCAAATGGTCGGGAGAAAATCGGGGGGCCCAGCAGTATGATTATCTTCGCATTTTTTTTGCACGAGTTCTCATAGGTTGCTCGATCGCACCGCCACTGCTCGGGACACTGCACGATGCTCCCGCAGCCGCCGTAGGGAATGCAAGCAACCGCGTTGGATCAACGATTTGCCAACTCGCACGGATGGAACGCACGCGCCCGCATGAAGCAAGGCACGAACAGGTATTCCGCGTGCCGATCGACACGCCGGCGCACCTGCAAGCGTGCTCCTTGGGGAATCTGGCGGCCGGCAAAGCTGCAACGCTGGGCCAGCCAAACATGAGGGCGTGAATTACCTACCCCGCTTTCGCTTCCAGGCAAAACCAAGTCATACCACGCGCCTCCTCGTCGAGCGGCCCGACCAGTACAGGCCGTAGTTTGGCATCGTTTGGTATCTCTTGGAAGCGAGGGTGGTCAAAAGCGAGGTAGGTTTGTTTTCCCCCTAAAACAGTTGCAACCTCGAGAGGCGACCCGCCAAACCATTGCCCGCAGACGATTGCGCCATCGGTTGGCTTTTTCGCAGCATGGCGGCCCCGATTGGCGCAACCGTTTTTGATTCGATAATGACGTGCCACCTTTTACTGGGCAGACGATAGCGCTGTAACGAAACAAGCAGCCAACTAATGAATTGCAGCCGCTTGCGCCACAAACCACTGTAGTGGAATCATTCTGGCCACAAGCGATTGCAATGCAATCTTTTGTGACCTCTCCTTTCAGACAGACCTTGTTTTCGACTCAGTCCAGCCCTGGGAGCGTCCTAGCTCCAACTTTGCTTGTGCACTCCATTCTCTCTAAAAGCCTTTTCTCCTCCCTTGTTAGACGAAATCCGCAGTTGCGGTTCATGATTCAGGTGCCCCCAGGCGTTTCTCTTACGGGTGTCTCGACCCTTTTGCTAAAAATCATTCCGCGCAGTTGAATTCATCCATTGTTGTTCCCACTTGCAGTAGCCTTGAGTCGGGCATGTCCCTCTACAGGGCGGATCTTGAAACATTGTTGTGTGCAGATTTTTAATGCTATGTTCAAAATACCCCAAGAATAGTCTGGACATAGTTTTCTGAAGACTGGCTCGGCGAACGCACGATGCACCGGTCGGAAAACACGATGCGCCGCGCGGCGCCATTATTATTTGTTTCGCCACGCTTGGTGGCGGCAGCGCGCGATACCGAGTTTTAGCAAGAAGGCGCGCGTTTATTGCGACGTGGTTCGTGCACCGTGCACAATGAGGGTCGACCGCGCGCTACCATCGTGGACTTGGTGGCGCGTCGCTTCGATTTGATATTGCGCGCGGCGTGGGCAATCCGACGAGCACCCTTTGGACAGCCGACTGTGTCCCTGCAGATTTGGACCCCTGCTTCTCTTTCCAGTTTGTTACGCGCGTCCAAAAAATGCACCCGATCAGTCATTGGTGGCCGCTGGCAGTCAAGTTCTCGCTGCAAGACCCCAGTCTTCCCCCCTCTTTACTCCCTCGCTCCTGCGCGCCATCATTGTGCATCCTCCCCGCCCTACTCCCTCTCAAGAAGGGTGGCGCGCATAGACCGGCGCTTCCCGCGTTCGGCCAGTCGGTTCTTCTCAGCACTCTCGCGGAGTATGTTGCGCGAGGGACAATCGTGACCGGACAAGGCATAACCCCGTTGATGTCATCATCGAGGGGGTATGAGTGGAGTAGGAGTTCAGATGGACCACGGTAGGAGTGGACTGGGTTGTCCGTGAGTCAGGTTGACTGCAATTGGGCGCAGAGTTGGTCAGAGCCGGGTCCGAAAAGGGCAGAATTGGAGTCGGCGTAGAAATTTTCATATAGATATAGACAAGCGCCAGTTCTTATATAAACGAGAGGAGATTTGCAGGTGCCGTTGTGGTGGGGTAGAGTAGATGAGGGTACAGTTCGGCGCGTGCTGGGGCGATGTATGATTAAGGCTACGTGTGCATATTTGCATATAATCTTGCAAGCGCAGCGAACAGAAACTTTAACCGTTGGATCCGTAAGGCGGTCGCGCGAATCGCACGGAGCCGAGTCTAGGGCGCGTTCGACCATGGCAGAGCAATATGCCTATTTGCGTACGCGCGCGCCTATATACATATACTCGCGTGCGCCGATCGGCGGGCTCAGCGCGCGCGTTGTAAAGCAGGACCGGGAGCCTGCGGCGCTCCAATCGTCGCTGGCGCCGTCGGGGCATCCAGAGTACAGACAGGCGTCGTCGCCAGCGCAGCAGTAGTACCTCGGATGCCCGGAGCGAGTGTCCGATGTGCCCCGCGAGTTAACAACATACTCAAACGCAGGATGTCGCGCTTGCCGACCGCGCAACATATTCCGCCAGGGGATCGCAAGCGCAATTCGCGCGCGCAACACCCCAACAATACATCCCGCAGGTTTCACATACTCACAAAAGACACCCCGTAGGTTTGCAATATTTATACACAAATCAAAACTTACGCCAGCAGGTTTCGCGCTCTCAAGAAATATTCAAAACAACTCCAACCTTACCCAAGAATGCTCCAAATATACCCCGTGCCATTTGCGACATCTCAGAATTCTCCAAGGATGCCCCAGTGCCACCTGCGACATTTCAGAATACTCCAAAGATGCTCCAGTGCCGCGTGCGAATTTCAAAATACTCCAAGGAAAGCCCAGTGCAATTTGCGACTTTTTGAAATACCCCAAAAACACGCCAGTGCAATTCGCGAATTTTGAGAATGCTTCCAAGAAATTCCCCTGTCATTTACGAAATTTCCGAACGCTCCAGATTTGGCCCCGTGGCGCCCTCTGAGATTTCAAAATACCGCGGGAGACGCTCGCCGACCATTCGCGAGACATCAAGTCACCCCAGGACTCAGCGCGATACCATCTCCGACAGTTCCAAGTCTTCCAGAAAATGCCCTTGCGTATTTCCCTGAAAGCACTGCCTTGCAGTGGGTGCCGTGGCCTTTCCTCGAGAACGCGAAAATCTCGCGGCCGCGTCCCCCCCTCTCCCCCCCTTTCGGCCGAAATCGCGCCGCTGCGGCACGTGATGCAGCGGGTTCGCTAGCGGTTCAGATGCCCAGCGTCGGGGTAGCCAAACGCGCGACGCGCCCTGTTGATGCGGTGCCCTCTTGGGCTGAACAGCGCGCCGCTGCGTTGCCGAGCGCATATCGTTCCGCGCCACAGCCAGGAAACGTCGCGGCCTCATTGTACCCGTGTCTTACGCCTCCCAGACACGTGACGGATCCAAGTCGGAGCTGTTGCACGACCTCCCCGCCACCGCCAGCCTGGGCAGCCCTCGCGCCCGACGCCCGCCTCGGCGCCCCGGCCGTCTGTGGTTCGGCCACGGGCGGCTCCGCGTGCGTGCCGCGCCGTCCTCGCCGCCGCTGCCCCGGCGCCTCCCGCGGGCACCTGCCCGACGCCGCCGGCCTCGATCACGGCGATCTCCTCGGCGGCCTCGCCCCCGGTCGCAGGCTTGGAGGTTGACGCCAACACCAATATCAGGCGGCGTGCCTCCACCGAGGGAAGGAGGTCCCGATCTCGGCGATGGTGGTAACATTCTGGCTGCCGAGGTGACCGAAACATTACCACCAACGCCGAAACCCAGGATCATCCTACCCTTGTAGAGGCAACCCCTTGTGTTGGTGATGGTGCTCATTTCCAGGCCTCCCACTCGGATTCGGCCACAGGCAGTGCACTGCCGCTGTCGTCGTCGTCGTCTTCGTCGTCGTCGTCGTCGTCGTCGTCGTGGTCGTCTTGGTCGTCGTCGTCGTGGTCGTTGTCGTCGTCGTCGTCGTTGTCGTCGTCGTCGTGGTCGTCGTCGTCGTCCTCGGCCGCGCCGCTCGCGACGTCGACCTCGGCCCGCTGAGCCGCCCTCGAGCACCCGCTTGACGGCGCCGACATCGATCGCGCCGTCCTCTTCTCGGGGGCGGCAAAGGGGGGGGGCGATGACTAGAAGTAGGAGGAGTCGGCTTGCAGGGGGGGCCGGGCGCGGGGGGGGCGCCGACGACCGCGCCGATTCCATCGCGGCCCGCTGCCCCTTCCCGGGACTCTCAGGAATCCTCCGGGCCCAGTCGGCCTCGCAGTCGGCGCCGGCGTCGCGTCGCCCGCGAGGGCCAGCCGGCGGGCGGGCCGACCTTGGTGCGCATGTTTGGCGCGAGAGACCCGCGCGGGCCTCGCGCTGTGCCCGCGCCCCAGGGCGACGGCCCAGGCCCCTGTAGCCCCCCGCGCTGACGCGATGGCCTCGCGCTGGGCGCAGGAGCGGTCGCCGCCGACCGTTCGGTTCGGTTCCGCGCACTTCTCATGCGAGAACGCAAAGCTCCCCATGCTGCTCGCGCGCTTTGCGCGCTGAGCAATGCGATGCAGTTGCGACAGCCGCGCGTTCAATTGGAAACCGCAGCGCAAGTTTCCATTCCCGCGCGCGGGGCGGGGCATGAACTTACAGATGCGCCGACGGTCGAGAACTCGCGCGCGCGCCCGCGCCTGCCATGTTGGGCGCGCGCGCTGGGTCCGGAAATCTGCGGCTCGGCCGCCCGATGCGCCCCAACAATCGCTCCGCCCCCCCCCGCCCCCCCCCCTTCAAAACTCTTCCGCGCTCCTGGCAAAACCACGCCGCCGAGGCGGGAGCTCGGGCCGCGGCCCGATGGTCTCCGGGGCACAGGGGAATCAAAGGAATCAGCACGGAATCAGTGCAGAATCAAAACAGAATCGGCACAACTGCGACCCCTGATTCTAGCGGAATCAAAAGAATCAGTACGGAATCAATGCGGAATCAAAGGAGGAATCGGCGATGAAACCAGAATCGGCCAGAACGGGGAAGTAGGCCAGAATCGGTGCCAGAACCCATGGGGAGAGGCCTTTTTCCCGCGAGTTCATTGCGGCGGGTCCGCGGCGCGGGCGCGCTGCGCGACTTCGCTGGTTCAGCGAGGCGCGCAGTCGGCGTTCAGAGTGAACAGGTTGTTTTCAGGGCGATATCCTGGCGGCGCGCTGGCGCATTGCGCATTTGCGTATTCCTGGCGGGCTTTTTGAGGGCGACCCGGCAGCGTCGGCCGAATGGCCCGCAAATACCGCGCGGCCGATCGCGCGCCCACGCGGTCACGTCGACCGCCGTGTGCCGCGACGGCCGCGCGCCCCGGGCCGCGCCATTGCCGCGTTGGATTGGACGGCGCAGCGCCCGTTTTCCAAAAGTCGTTACATGCATATCGCGCGTGTCGAGCCAGCAGCAATCGCTCCCAGAAGCAGCCTTGACAGGCGCCCCATGCCCGTTGTCGCCCGGTTCCGATCCAAATCATAGTTTCTTAGGATGCGCTTGCGCGAATGTGAGAGCGCGCGGGCAAGTAACGCGTGCGCGCCCTTGGCGCAGCCTGGGAAATCCAGCGCGTAGCCCCCCGGGGGCGCGGGGCGCCGGCGACGCCTCCGCCCGCCTCCCGCGCGCCCGACCCCCCCCGCAAGCCGACTCCTCCTAACTAGGGGGGGTGATATCATGGCGTGGGCCATGACATCTCCCCAGATTTCATGGCGCCTCTTCTTATTTCATTACCTCCCTGGCCCCCCCGCTCGGCCGCGCACGTGCCGCCGGTCATGACTTGCACCCCCCCTCTTGGACACCCCCTTCTTGGCCGCTCCCGATTTTCGGCGGCCTCATCTTTGGACTCGGCCACGAGCGGCTTCCAGAGCTCAGTGCTGCTCACGGCGTCGACCTCGATCTCGACGTCGCCCTCGAGCCGACTGCACGTCGCCGCCGTGGAGCCACGCGCGCTCGACGGCGTCCACCCGGAGGTCGCCCTCGAGGTGGGGTATGAGCCTCGACCGCCGCCCCGGCCCCCCCGCACTCGGTCTCGGCACCGTCGCTCGCGTCCATGTGGATCGGCGGCGAGCCCGGGGGGAAGTGAGAAGGGGCGGGCCTTCTCGCAATGCTCGGCAGCCCCCGCGACCTTCCTTGAGAAGTGTTCTGAGCCTCCTCCGAAGGCCTTCTGAGAAGTTTCGCTGCCTTCTGAGACCCTTCTCCTCGCCTGCGGCGAGGCTCCACATCTTCGGCTCGGCAGCGCCCGTCTGGGGGCCCTGCGACGTTCGAGCTGAGGTGTAGCTATCTCTGCCCACCCCTCGGCGGTCTCCATTCAACGGCCGCAGCTATCGACTCGACTGCTGCTGCGCCACTGGCTCCCTGGTTCCCCTCTCGCCGCCGAGCGTGGAAGCGCTCCGCCTCTTGCGAGCCTTCTGACCGTCACCGCCCTCGCTGGGCCGGGCAGGCCGCGCCTGCCTCCGCAGCTGGCTCCGGCCACGCCGCCCGGCCGCCGCCTGGCAGCCGCTCGGGGCCACCAGCGAGGAGGGCCATCGGAGGCGAGCGCTACAGTCAACCTGCAGAAGAAGGATGGGCAACCTTCCCGAGTGTACACGCGGGTCGTTGAAAGTAGGTATTTTGGGATTTCCAGATCCCAATCTACTTCAAGCGCCTTCCTACTTCAAGAATCGACACGCTTTTGCTGTGTTTTGTTTTTCTCTGGGGGGGGGTCTGGACCCAATCAATTTAATCCGCCTTCCTACTTCATGTTTTTACCTACTTCTTCCGACCGACGTGTGCCCTTGCATCCTTGCCTCCTCGGTCAATCCTTCGCCACTTTCGTCGGCCGCGCCCCGCTCAAAAAGGCTTCGAAATGGGCGTCCAAGGCCCTTGCAGCCTTAATCGCGCACCCTTGCTATACGGGTTGAAGTTCGAAGTTCTGAACTTCGGGCTGGGCTGGGGTGCTCTGGTAGGTAGTCATGTTCTGGGTGCTCGAAATTGGTCCTGGGATGTGATCCGTAAGTGCGATGGGAACAACACTCAGGAGGGGAAAAAAAAACACACAGACACAATTAATCGACGATCCCCTAGAAAATATGGGAAAATATGGGAAGTGAGGGGAAGACCAAAAACCCAGAAAATATTGGAAAATATGGGGAATCCTTTTATTTGTGTGTATTTATTTGTGTGTCCCAGGGCCCCTTCACACATGGCGAGTGAGTGGAGGACGCGGGCGCGGGCGCCGCCAGGTTGCCAGATTTCTAGCCGCGCGCCGCCGCCGACGACGCGCCAATCTCTCCCGCTCCGCCCCGGCGAGCGCACCACCGAGCGAGACCCCTCACGGCGCGTTTGGGTGGCGCCACGGGCTCGGGCCAGACGGGCTCGATGTCCGCACGGCTTCCCCTGCCATTCCAATGTGGTGTGCTTGCGTTCCACTGTCCACCGCCAACGCCAGAAGCAGGAGGGGGAGGTCCTCTCGCTGCCTCTCCTTCTCCTCCTCCTGTTCCTCCTGCTCCTCTTCGTCCTCCTCCTCATTCCCGGTGGGGCCGGGTGAAATTCCGTGCGCGCCGGCTGACTGATGACTGACTGACTGAACGTCAGGGGACAGCTCGGGAGACACATTTCAAACCGCCCGCGGGAGCGCAACCCGGCGGCGCAACCGCAACCGCGACCGGGCGACGCATTTCAAAGCGCCCGCGGGAGCGCGCAACCGCAACCGCAACCACAACCGGGCGACGCATTTCAAAGCGCCCGCGGGAGCGCGCAACCGCAACCGCAACCGGGCGACAAATTTCAAAGCGTCCGCGGGAGCGCGCAACCGCAACCGCAACCGCAACCGGGCGACGCATTTCAAAGCGCCCGCGGGCGCGCAACCGCAACCCAACCGGGGCGACGCATTTCAAAGCGCCCGCGGGCGCGCAATCGCAACCGCAACCGCAACCGGGCGACGCATTTCAAAGCGCCCGCGGGCGCGCAACCGCAACCCAACAACCGCAACCGGGCGACGCATTTCAAAGCGCCCGCGGGAGCGCAACCGCAACCGCAACCGCAACCGGGCGACACATTTCAAAGCGCCCGCGGGAGCGCGCAACCGCAACCGCAACCGCAACCGGGCGACACATTTCAAAGCGCCCGCGGGCGCGCAACCGCAACCGCAACCGGGCGACGCATTTCAAAGCGCCCGCGGGAGCGCGCAACCGCAACCGCAACCGCAACCGGGCGACACATTTCAAAGCGCCCGCGGGAGCGCGCAACCGCAACCGCAACCGCAACGGGGCGACACATTTCAAAGCGCCCGCGGGCGCAACCGCAACCGCGCAACCGCGGCGGGAACCGCAACCGCAACCGGGCGACACATTTCAAAGCGCCCGCGGGAGCGCGCAACCGCAACCGCAACCGGGCGACACATTTCAAAGCGCCCGCGGGAGCGCGCAACCGCAACCGCAACCGCAACCGGGCGACACATTTCAAAGCGCCCGCGGGCGCGCAACCGCAACCGCAACCGGGCGACACATTTCAAAGCGCCCGCGGGAGCGCGCAACCGCAACCCAAAAAAGCAACCGGGGCGACATTTCAAAGCGCCCGCGGCGCGCAACCGCAACCCAACCGGGCGACACATTTCAAAGCCCGCGGGAGCGCACAACCGCAACCGCAACCGCAACGGGGCGACACATTTCAAAGCGTCCGCGGGCGCGCAACCGCAACCCAACAACCGCAACCGGGCGACACATTTCAAAGCGCCCGCGGGAGCGCGTAACCGCAACCGCAACCGCAACCGGGCGACACATTTCAAAGCGCCCGCGGGCGCGCAACCGCAACCCAACCGGGCGACAAATTTCAAAGCGCCCGCGGGAGCGCGCAACCGCAACCGCAACCGCAACTGGGCGACACATTTCAAAGCGCCCGCGGGCGCGCAACCGCAACCGCAACCGGGCGAGGAGGGGGGGACGACGACGACGACGACGACGACGACCAGGACGACGACGACGACGAGGGCGAGGAGGAAGACTGAGCAACAGCAGGGGGATGGGCTGGGGGGGGGCAGGAGGCGGGGGACGACAAGGAGAAGAAGGAGGAGCCACTGGCGGAGGGCCCGACGACGAGCCCCCGCGTGGCCCGCGGTTCTCCGCCGGGACATTGCAGCGGGGAATCCCTATTCCACGCTGCTGCCTTTGATTTTTTACCTCCTTCCCCCTCGAACTTATTGTTGTGGTGGAAAACAGGCCCATCACAATGGTTTGCGGTGGCTATGTCAATGGCGTCCCAGCAGTCATCCAGCAATTGCCAATCTCAGGTAGACCAGATAGCTAGAACGGAGTAGGGCACGTAGAGAAGGGTAGACAAGAGTAGAGCAGAGTAGAGAAGAGTAGACGAGGAAAGTCTAATAGGTTAGGGCATGCCAGAGCAGAGTAATATTAGAGCAGAGTGGAGTAGAGTCGGCCAGAACAGAGTAGGATAGAGTAGGAGTATAATAGGCATAGGAGTAGGAGTAGGAATCGAGTAGAGTAGGGTAGATAATAAACGAGTAGCGAAGGGTAGAGTAGAGCAGAGCAGAGCAGCACAGTTGAGCAGAGTCGAGCAGAGTGGGGTAGATGGTAGAGTACAGGCGGATGGAAACGAGTAGAGTAGAGCAGCGAACAGTAGAGTGGAGCGGAGCAGAGTCCACCCCAGTCCAGTCCAGTCCAGTCTTTTCTAGTCCAGCCTACTTCCAGTCCAATCCACTCCGCTTCTGTCCAGTCGTCTGATCTCCTTGGGTCCTCCGCTTGCCGGTGCTCGCTTGGCTCCCAGCCTTATGATGTTCCAACCTACTTTAGCCTTGGTCATCAGAACGAATTCCGAGCGCACAAAAAGTACCGAAACTCGAGGGTTTTCGCGTGTCGGGCCCTGGGAGACACTCGCCCGACACCGACACTCCTTCGACACTTTTCTGGGTGCTCGAAATGATTTCTGGGACGTGCCTCCTTTGCGTGCCTCTTCTGCGGGTCGGCTCGGGTTCCCCCCCTCCTCCTCCTCCTCCTCCTCCTCCTCCTCCTCCTCCTCCTCCTCCTCCTCCTCCAGCCGCCACCACGGCCCTGGTCCCCCCTGCCCACCAGGCGGCCCTCCGACCCGCAGTAGAGGCACCATTGGGGCGACCGTGGCCTGGCTGGCGCGCTGACCGCGCGGAGTGCCGCCTCCCCTGGCGGAGCACCGCTGGGAGGGAGGCTCGCACGCTGCCGCCCGTTGGGGCATGCGGTCCGCGCTGCTGCTGCTCACGCTCGCGTCGGTGCAGGCCGCCGACCACGCCGAGACCAACACCCGCTCGTGCTTCGTGGGCTGCTGGAACCCGCACAACCTCATCGGCGCCTTCCGCCTGGACGAGGTCAGTTCCGTCCTCCGCTCGGTCGGCGTGGCCGCCCTGCCTGGCACGGGGGTGAAGGCCTGGCAGAACGAGGCACATCACGCGGCCAACGCCGCGCACCACCACGTTTTACAATTCGGCTGGCAGAGGGGGCTCATCACGAAGGCCTGCGGCTGCGCCATCACGATCACCCAAAAATGGTTCGGGAAGAACGCCCTGCGGAGGATCATCACCCCGCCAGCGTCGCTGCGCGGGCGAGGCGGCCTGGCCTACGTATGCTCGGGACCTGTGATGATCGCGATCATGGTGCTGTATTTCCCCCCTCCGCCCCTCGAAGGCGGGTTCGGCGGCGGTGCACCGCGACACGTGCACACAGCTGCTGAAGTGGGCCCAGGCGGAGTACGCGGCCATTCCACAGCGCTACACATCGATGGTACGCATGGACCTCAATGGCGGCCTCAATTTCTCAGGGCACTCCGACGCTGTGGGCTGTCACGGCACGCCTGTGGAGTCCCCCATTGCGCAGCGCCTGCACGAGTGGATGGAGACCGTCGGCTTGTGCGCGATCAACACGTTCTTCCCGTGCGGCAATACCTTCGAGGGCAACTCTGGGGCCAGCCAGGTCGACTACATCCTCATCCCCACGGCGGCCCGCCCGCCGGTTAGTTGGGCGGCCGCGTGGAGGCGGGCTGCGCAGGAAGGGCGGGCGATGGCAGCGGTACTCGACCACATCCCGATTGTGATGAAGATGAAGATGGTGCCGCCGATCGATCTCACCCCGCTGCGCGAGAGGTGGGACCACACTAAGCTCCGCGCGGCCACTTTGACGGGTGATGGCCGTGAGCCTTTCTAGGGGGAGGTTCAGACATTCTTGGAGACACACAGGCCGCCCTTCGACGTGCTGGAGAGCCGTGAGGTCACCACTGGCCACACCGCACTGCTGATGACGATGGTCCGAAATGTAAGCCTCCGGCACTTCGCCCAAGCACCCGCCCACGACCCACGCAAGGAAACGCTGGTCAAGCGGAAATGGGGCCTGTTGAAGGCTAGGCGGGCGCTCCTGTCCTCGGTCCGCGCGCGGGACGTTGCGGACGAGACCGCTGTGGAGGGCGCCGCGAGCTACACCCAACAGATCAAGGCATATTCGGAGGCGCTGACGAGCCACAGCAAGCACATGCTGGAGGCCCGCCAGGTGCACGCGGAGGGCGAGCTAGCTGAAGCGTGGCAACGGCGGGACATGGCGGCGGCCCCCAGGCTGGCGGGGTCGCTCGCTAGGACGGCTATCGGCATCACGAACCGCAACTGCCGCGCGAACCCGTCCTTCCCCCCGTCCGTCGGCCCAGGAGTGAAGCGCCTTCTTGCAGAGGCCACCGCTGGAGGGTGGCCTTGGGGGGGGGGGGGGGGGGGGGCGCCCCGTGGCGCGCAGACATCGGGCGAACGGTGCGACCAGCTCGCCAACATTGATGACTACGCACACCCCGACACCTACGAGGTCCCCCCCCCCATGCGCAAGCAGGCCCAGGAGGACTTCACTCGCGCGTGCAAGGCGATCAGGAAGTCCATCTGGGCAGGTTTGCGCCGAGGTGGTACGCCCCAGTTGAGCTGTTCAAGATCCTCATCAACCCCGCGTCGATCAGCATGCCGAGTGACTGCTGGGAGAAGACGGCTGGCCTGGGTTCGTGCCCTGCCCCTTGCGGGGCGAGGGCCAGAGGGCGGCGGGCCCCCTCGCGCAGGACCAGCTGGTGCACCGGGCCAAGTGCGGCGGGGCGGCCTACAGGCTCCTCCGCCTCGCGGTGCACCTCAGGAGGACGGGCCCCCTCCCAACTCAGGCCTCGCTGTCCCGCGGCTTCGCGCTCGACGAGAAGAGCGGGAAGCCAGGGCCTGCTGGGCGGCGGCCGCTCCACGCCGCGTGCCCTTGGTGGAGGGCTTACGCGCGCGGCCAACTCATGCGAGGTGGCCCCTGTCGCCCCCCGCCCTGGGCCTTCGCGTGCCGCGGTCGGAGGCGCGAGCACCTGATGACCTGCACCGAGATCATGGCATGGAAAGGCGCGCGGGGGGGCCAGCCGATGTTGCGCGGGAGCTACGACGCGACGAACGCCTTCGCCCGCGGGTCGAAGACCGAGCTGGAGGTGGGCATTCGCGAGAGGCTGGAGACGGGCCCCGAGCTCGAGGAGAGGGGCATCGCCTTCGCCACGCACATCACGAGCACCAGGCGCCCCAGGCTCACGGTGGCGCTGGACGCCGCCGATGAGCGCCTGGCCGCGCGCAGCGGCAGCGGGGGGTTCATGGGCGACGCGTCGGGGCCTGAGATTTGCATGCAGAACTACCGCCATGCTGTTGGGGCGTGGGTCGACTTCGAGCGCCGCCAGGACAACGGCGACACCGCCATCACGTTCGGGCGCTTCGAGGCTGTGGGCGCGATCGCGGGCGCCTTCATGGGCGACGCCTTCAAGACACTGCTGATCCCCAACACGGTGTGTTCCCCAGCGGCCGTGGCCAGGGCATCCCTGGCCAATGACCTCTACCTCGACCAGGCTTTGGCGGCGAGAGGCCACGCGCAGAATCGAAAGAAGCAGGATGTCGCCCCCGCCCTGGGGTCGAGGCAGCTCACCCGCCTGACGACGGAGTCGCTCTTGGCGTCGGGCTGTCACGCTGGCTACGGGCTGAAGCACTTGGGCGCCTGGCTCAACGCGGTCAACAGCAACGCGTCGGAGCTGAAGGCCAGGATCCAGGCGATCGACCGCGGCTGGATGACGGTGGAGGTCTTCTGGTACCCCCGCGCCCCCCGACGCGCGAAGAGGCCCATGTTCATCTCCCTCGTGTCGGGCGCGGCGCTGTCGGGCACCGCTGCTATGTGCTGGACTGAGGGAGGTGCAGGGCGCTCTGCTCGTTGCTTGCGAGGAAGCTCCGCTCCTTGATGGGCGGCGCGGCGACGGAGACGGACCACGCGCGCACGCTCACCACGAGGGGCGTCTACCGCTATTGGCAGCTGGTGCCATTCGCGCTGGGGGCCACGATCCAGCGCCTGAAGATGTGGCAGAGCATCCTGAGGAACCCTGGGAACCACTCGTCCTTCCTGTCGGTCTTCGCTGGCTCCATGAAGTGGGAACTGGAGGCCGAGTGCGCGTGCCCACCGGCCCTTGCACCGTCGGGCGAGATCAACGACCACCCTGGTGTCCACCCGTGGGCGGCACAGCTGAGGCGTGATCTTCAGATTGTCGTGGGCCACCCAGAGGCGGAGAGTTTTGCGACGTATTGGGGCGGCGACGTCTACGAGCTGGCCTGTGCCCGCGAGGTCACCGACCTGTTCCTGGCCTTCGACCCCCGCGCCTTGAGGACTGCCTTCATGTCGACGGCCTGGCGGCCGTCTGATGCACTGGCGGATTCAGTGACCGCAGAGGCCGATGACGAAGACACGCGGGAGAATCCTGCCCCCGCTTTCTGCTGCAACATCGCCTTGGGGGATGGTGAGAGGCGCGGGGCGTCCTTCAAGACACGGCCCGCGCTCGTCGCGCACGTCGCGCAGAGCCAGAGGGAGGGGCACGGAGCTATGAGCATCTTCCACATCATCACGCCCACGAACGCGTGCATCAACTGCGGCACGGCGTACCAAACTCGCACAGAAGCTGTGCGGCACAGATCTCGGTCGTGGCGCGCTGGCAGGTGCATCAGAAATAACGCGCCATATGCATGCACGTTCGACATGCCGAAAGAGCTGCACTGCACGATCTACGACATCACGCTGTCGTCGTACCCTGCCCTCAGCAGCCACTTGTGCCCCCACCTGCCGCTGGCGCAGGGAGGCAACCCAGCTTCCGTCGTGGAGCCCCGGCCGCCCCGCCCACCGCCCGCGCAGCCACGGCGGCCAGCGATGGCCATCCCTGGTGCTGGTGGGCGGGCCCGTGGCAGCGAGCGCCGCGCGCTGCCGAGCGTCCTGGTCCAGGGCGACGTCCTGCGTCTACTCCTGCGGCGGCAGGATGACGGCTGCGGCGGCTCTCCCTCGGGAGAAGGACGTGCCCATGCGCCCGCCGTGGCGCGCCCCGAGGGGGGGGGCCCTCCTCGGATGCTTCAGCGACTGGCGGCTCCGCGCCCAGGCCCGCCGAGGACCGCAAGAAGCAGGAGGTGAAGGGCGGTGGAGGTCTCGCTCGAGGAACAGCAGGGTCCGAGGGCCCTGCGCCCAAGCCGAGGGGGGCTCGCCGCGGGGGTCGGCGCCGCGGCGCGGCCGACAAGGAGAGGAAGCTGACCACGAAGGATGGCGGCCTCCGCGAGCTCCTCCTGTTGCTGACGACGCAGATCACGGCGCTCACGCAGAAGAGCAGGTCCACGTGGGGCATCCTGACGCGCGCGATCATCATCGAGGACTCTAGCCCCGTGGTCAAGGGCATGCAGGACGAGAGGAAGGCGTTCGCCGACCAGGCCCAGAACCTCCGCAGCCGCGTCGCCAGGCTGAAAGACGAGCCCAGGAAGGCCAAGGACAAGGTCGCCGAGGTGGCCATCAACAAGGAGGCCGACGAGGCCCAACAAGAGTTCCGCTCCTTGGCCCCCCCGACGATGGCGGTCTTCCCAGCCATGGTGGAGTCGATGACCAGCCGCATCGCCTGGGAAAGTGGACCAACGAGATGGTGGGCAACGCGCCCGACTACGTGAAGTTGTGCAGGCTCGAGAATTGCTACAACGAGGGCCAGATCAAGATGGTCTTCTCCATCGCCAACCAGGCGCGGGAGAACATCCTAGTGGAGTCCTTCAGGTCCCTGGGGGCCCAGGTGACGACGGGCCAAGCTCCAGCAGGATACGTGGAGGAGGAGCTGAGCGCGTGGATCGACGTCCTCAAAGCCTAGCCGATGATGCCGAATCATGATTCTGACGTGTGGCCTCGCACTGACGCCACGGACAGCGAGTGTAGAAGACCTGAGAGGTCTTAGTTTTGTACCTGTGCTCAGTGGCCCTCGTCCGCCGCCTGTCGCCTCCTCTCCCTTTTCGGCCTCCTCGGTCGCGTCCCTCGGGCCCTCGGCTCGGTGCGCTCCCCTGTCGGTCCCGTTCGTTCGGGCCCCTCGTGGCTTGTTCGGCCCCGCCCTCTGTGTGTGCGACGCGGTGCAACGATGTAGCGTGCGGATCACTTTTTTGGCACGCGAGTTTCCCAGAGGCTGGATAATCCATTCAATGGCTGCGTACTCCTCCTCCTCCTCCTCCTCCTCCTCCTCCTCCTCCTCCTCCGTCTCCGTCTCCTGCTCCTCGTCCTCCTCCTCGTCCTCCTCCTCCTCCTCCTCCCGCCTCCTCCTCCTCCTCCTCCTCCTCCTCCTCCTCCTCCGTCTCCGTCTCCTCCTCCCCCTCCCCCTCCCCCTCCCTCTCCTCGTGTGCGTGCCTCCCTGCTCGGCCCGCAGCACCTGGAGGGCCGTGCTCGGCTGCCCCTCGCCCTGCGAGCCCGGCCGTGGCCGGAGGCCGTGTTCTCTGCCGGGGGCCCCGCGAGCGACTCCACGCGGAGGCGCGCGGCCTTCCGGGGCGCCCTCGAGGGCGCAAACTTCTTCGCGCGGCGCGCTTCGCGGCTCGGCTCCGATTCTTCCTCCTCCTCTCCCCCCCCCCCCCCCCCCCCCCTGCAGCGGCGCGAGAGCGCGAGGTTATTCGCGCTTCGCGCAGCGCGAAGCGCGAAGTTGGGTGCCCTTGGTGGCCTTCCTGCCGCCCGGGCCCCCGCGTGTGTCGTGCCTCCCCGCCGCGGGGGAGAGGCCGTCCGCGCTGTGCTTGGACCGCTCGCAGCGGCCCCTGCGTGTATCTTGGGCAGGCTAGGGAGGAGGAGGAGGAGGGGGAGGAGGAGGAGGAGGAGGAGGAGGAGGAGGAGGAGGAGGGGATGGAGGAGGAGGAGGAGGAGAGAGAGGAGGAGGAGGAGGAGGAGGGGGTGGAGGAAGAGGAGGAGGAGGAGGAGAGGAGGAGGAGGAGGAGGGGGTGGAGGAGGAGGAGGAGGAGGAGGAGGAGGAGGTGAGGGTGGGTGGCAAGCTAGGTGCGCTCGCCTCATAGCTAACTTTCTACTCCTCCCTTCCGTCCCTTACCACGGCTCAGATATCTTCCTTATTCGCACTAGCGGGTGTCTTAGCATGGCATAGCATCACATGGCATAACATGGTGTTGAAGATCAACGCGTAGCATGACATAGCATGGCGTGGCGACGTCCCAAAGTGAGGGGGGGCTTTTGCGAACCCAGAATTCAACGAATCGGCACCGAATGTGTAATCACTTCCGAGGGTTTTTTCGGGGGCCATTGTCTAGATTTTGTTTGGAGCTTATTTGGAAGGACCGAAAACCATACCGTGGCATGGCGCTGGAAATAATGACGTCTGCGCTGCAGCGGGAGCACGATTCGGAACGAGCGGAAGCGCGGAAATGAGGCCAGCGTTGCAGCGGGAGCACGATTCGGAGTGAGCGGTGGCCCGAAAATGAAGCCAATGCCTCAGCGAGAGCAGCATTTTGAAGCGATCAAACGTTTCCCGGGAATCCTGTCTGTCAAAGACCAGTACGCGAAGTGGGCCGGCCATTTCGCGGACGTCACCAGGGGAGAGAGGATCGGTGGCCCCCAAACGGTGTGGTGACCACACCGTGTGGTTAGTCGGTGGGGATTCGGAGTCACCGCACGGTTTTGGGTCTCGAGTCCGTATCCCAGGATGTCTCGGGCGACAGGGGCCTCCAGGGTCCCAAGACCGTGCGGTGACCGACCGTGCGGTGAGGTCTCTTGGGGTTCCGAGGTCACCGCACGGTCTGTCACCACACAGTTTGGGATCCCCATGAGGAGAGTAGTATTCATATTGTAATTGTGGGAGAGGAGGGGGAGGGAGAGGAGGAGGAGGAGGAGGAGAAGTAGGGAGCAAAACGGCTGCGGAGGAGAAAAAGGATGAGGAGGAAGAAGGAGGGAGGTGGACGAGAGAAGAGGGATATTGATAGGAGAGAGGAGGGTAGAGGAGGAGGCAGGAGGGAGGAGGAGGATGAGGAGGAGATCGGGGTGGACGGAAGGGTGATAGCTGAAGGGGCCCAAGGAGAGGGAGGAGGAAGGAGAGCAGGAGAGAGGTGGGAGTATGTGAAGAGGATAAGAACGTCTTGAGGAAGAGGACGCTGTGTGATGATGAGGCGGAGGAGGGAGGAGGAGGAGACAGGTAGGAGGAGGAGGAGGATGCTAAGTCTCCGTTTCCTCTTCTTCGTCCGTCTGCTGCGTGCACTCGTTTCTTCCCCGACTCCGCCTTCCTCTTTTCGTGCTTCCTCTTTCTCTTCTTCAGCGCTTCCTTCTTCTTCTTCTTCTTCTGTCTTCTTCTTCTTCTTCTTCTTCTTTCGTCCTTGCTTCGGTCTTTTCTTCTCTCGTCTTCTGTCTTCTCTGTATGTGTATTCCCTCACCTATCTCTCCGGGGGGGCGACCCATTCTCAACCGAACCCCCCACCCTACCCTACCCAACGCCCTTTCGAAAGCACACAACACCCAACGCACAATGCACAGTCTATCTCAATGCCTACCTTACAAGGCAAATCAAGCAATGAGAAGGAGATCAGGAGGAGAAAGAGGAGGAGGAGGAGGCGGAGACGGAGGAGGAGAAAGCGGAGGAGGAGGAGGAAGAGGAGGAGGGCAGGAGGATGATAGAAAGGGAAAGGCGGAGAAGGAGGAGGAGGAAATGGAGGAGAACACGGAGGAGGAAACGGAGGAGGAGGAGGAGGATGAGGAGGGAGAGTACAGGAGGAGGAGAGAGGCAGGAGGAGGAGGATGAGGAGGTTGACGAGGACGCGGACGATGACGAAAAGGGAGAGGACGAGCGTGAAGCCAAGGCCGCACAGGAGGGGTCCGCCACGGCCCGCCCTCCAGCCCCTTCGCCGCGCGGCGCCGGCGGTCCGGGGGTAGGATTCGCCTGGCTCCGCGCAGCTTGCGGTGGTCGACGCGTACTCCGGCAGCGCGGCGACCTCCCGCCGCGATGACGACGACGACGACGACGACGACGGACGGTGCCGACGATAGGTGGACGACGACGACGATGACGACGATGGCGACGACGACGACCACCGTCGGGGCGCGGAAGAAGGAGGAGGATGAGGAGGACGAGAAGGAGGAAGTGGAGGAGGAGAAGGCACGTTGAGAATGAGGAGGAGAAAGATGACGAGAAGGGCCGGACGGGGAGTGTGAGGAGGAACAGGAGAAGAGCGTTCGAGGAAGACCAGCGAAGACGAGGTGGGAGAAGAGGATATGAGGTGGATGCGGAGGACCAGAAGATGAGAGGGTGGGAAGAAGAGAGGGTACGAGGGGGAGAAGGATGAGAAGGAGGATAGGCTAGCAGGAGAGAGGATAAGACATAGGAGAGTGCTGACTGTCTTCATGTATTGCCTCTCCGCTGTGGCTGTTTTCGGTGCTTCCGCAAGGATAATGCGCAACTCTCTACCGAGCAAACGATGAGGAGGATGAGTACAGGATGAGAAGTAGGAGGAGGACCAAGGAGAGGAGGATGATGATGTTGATGTTGATGTTTATGTTGATGTTGATGATGATGATGATGATGATGATGATGATGATGATGATGATGATGATCATGAGGAGGAGGAGGCGATGGAGGAGAAAGGAGGAGGAGGAACGGCCAGGAGGAGAGGAGGAAGTGCTGGGGCTGGAGAAACATGTGCGCAGGAGGGGAAGGCAAACACGTGGAGTACGAGAAGGCAGGCACACACATACCAAGCGTCAACCAATTCAAAACCACGAATGGCAACACTGATTGTTTTCTTATCCGTAAGGGCTTCGCCCCATGCCGCCGGCCCCCTGTTTTGGATAATGGAGGATGCAAGAGCTAAATCATGGGGTCTGGGCGCCGCCGTGAAGCAGTGTCGGGACCTGTTTGTTTTTCGACCCGGACCCTACGGATCTGCGAGAGGGGTGCCGCCGAATTTCAGAAATCTGGCAAATCCCATTTGTTTTTGGACCCTGACCCTGCCGATCTGCATGAGGGGTGCCGCCGAATTTCAGAAATATGGCAAATCCCGTTTGTTTTTGGACCCTGACCCTGCCGATCTGCGTGAGGGGTGCCAGCGGATTTCAGAAATGTGGCAAATCCCGTTTGTTTTTGGACCCTGACCCTGCCGATCTTCGTGAGGGGTGCCAGCGGATTTCAGAAATGTGGCAAATCCTATGTGTTTTTGGACCCTGACCCTACGGATCTGCGTGAGGGGTGCCAGCGAATTTCAGAAATGTGGCAAATCCCATGTGTTTTTGGACCCTGACCCCGCCGATCTGCGTGAGGAGTGTCACCGAATTTCGGACATGTGGCAAATCCGATGTGTTTTTTGGACCCTGACCGGGGTGCCACCGAATTTCAGAAATGTGGCAAATCCTATGTGTTTTTGCACCCTGACCCCGCCGATCTGCGTGAGGGGTGTCAATTTTTACCAACCCCAGCAATTCAGAGCACACGCTCAGGGCGTGGTAAAAATGCCCGTTTTGGGCCTCCCCCCCTCGCGCGGTCCATCAACGAGGAACAGTAAGCAGCAAGAAGCAGAACTGTATCAGTGGAAACTGGAAGCTGCAACTGGTACAGGAAACTGCGAAGCTTCGGCCTACAGCCTGGTGGCCCCAGAAGGGGGCCGGCGGATTCATCGTTGTGCTGATCGGCGCGGGCCCTCGGACCCCCCCCCCCTCCCGCCCCCTCTGTGGAGTAGATTTTGGCTGTTTTTGGAGCCTGTTTCGGGCAGGTGGAGCCTCCTCCATAGGACGCGCTGCTGCAGACGGGTGCGTTCGGCAAAGGTCCAGAGCCAGGATCCCCTCTCCTCCGCAAAATCTTCTCGAGACGCCGAAGAAGGAAACGTTCGCAGTGAGAGGAGCGCCAGAGGCCAGATTCCGGGCCCAATCAAGGACACGACTGTACTCGGGGGCGGAAAAGAGGGGGGTGATGACTAGGGGGGGGGGGATATCATGGCGTGGGCCATGATATTTCCCCAGATCTCATGGCGCCGCTTCTTATTTCGTTGCGTACCTGGCCCCCCCGCTGGGCCGCGCACATGCCGCCGGTCATGATTTGCACCCCCCCCCTCTTGGACACCCCCCTCCTGGCCGCTCCCGATGTACGACATCGACCTCTCCTGTTCTGGGTGCACCCAGCCCGGTGGAGCGTGCCTCAGTTGAGGAGCGAAAGAAGGACGTACATGTACATGAATCCACGCTGGTTTCGAGAGCACGCATTGCGCAAATGTTCGTATAACGCGGCCGGTCTCGCGGATCGAGGGGCCGTGTTCATGTACATAGCTGGGCGCGTACGTCCTTTGTGGGCTCCCTGGAGCACCCCGCCCGGTGGAGCGTGCCTCAGTCGGGGCCTGGCTGCGGGCCCTCGGCCCGCCGCCCTGGCCCTGCCTCGGCCGCGGGCCGCCGGCGCGCCGAGCGCAGGCGGGCGGCGTGCAGATCCACCAGGGCAGGAAGAGGAGCAAGGGCGGCGAGGAGGCCCGCGGCGGCGGGCTGCTCCCCAGCAGGAGGAGGAGGAGGAGGAGGAGGAGGAGGAGGGAGAAGGGAGGAGGCCCGCGGCGGCGGGCTGCTCCCGCCCTTCGTGGGCCCGGGAAGCGGCCGGGCCGTGTTTTTTCTCGCCGTTTCCGAAGCAGTCACCACCCACCAAACCACCCCAACCAAACCCGAAGGCTTAGATTTGCCCTCGATTTCTAGTGGGGGGGGGGATCGGGGAACATCGAAAAAACACGTATGGAGCCCGTTCCCCCCCCAACCCGAAATTGGGGTCTTCGGGTTGGGTTGGGGTGGTCTGGTAGGTAGACACCTTCGTGGGCCCCGGAAGCGGCAGGGCCGTTTTTTTTCGCCGTTTCCGAAGCAATGCCCCTGGAAGGTGGAAGCGGCGAGAAAGCGGCGACCAGGAAGGGCAAGGAAAGCCGGAGCGGGAACCCGTAAAAACACAGCGACGGAACCGGTCAAAAAACGGCGTCGGAACGGGCAAAAAACCGGCAAAACGGAACCGGTAAAAAGACGGCCTTGCCGTTTCCATGGCCCACTAAGCTCCTTCCACTCGGCGGGGGCGTACTCCGAGTTTCTTGACAAGCGTCGGGGGGGCGTCACCCCCGCCGACAGCCCCACATCGACCCCCGTCGCGGGCAGCCACCGCGCGCCGAAGGCGCTCCGACCACCCGTCGCGGCGCGGCGACGAGGCGAGGTCGACCCCCGTCGGGGGGGACCCCCGTGCGACCCGCTGTTTGTATGATTCCAATAAGCTTTTTTTGTTGAATTGCCTAGCGATTGGAACGCTATTGATCATCAGTTTACTCATCATGCTTGCTTCATCGTATTCTTTATTTCCCTGATCATTCCCCGTACTCCCCCCTCCACATTCCTCCCCTCCTCCCCCTCCTCCCGCGCCGAGGTTTTGGTTACAATCAAACGAGGTTTTAGCCCACATGGGGAACCCTGAAAAAGGCACGAACACCTACCAGGCGAAACTACAGAAATGCGCTGACTACAAAGCCAAAAAACGCCTCGAACAATTTAGGCTTCAGCCCCGAACGCGGCGCTTGATGGCGGAGGGCGCCCGCGCGGCCGCAGTGAAGCTCAAGAACCGCCTTGAGCAGGCGGCCAAGCCAGGGTACAGCGAAGGGGTCCCATAATTTTTTGATTTCATGAAGACCAACGCATCTCTAACGCCACGGCGCCAGTCTGAAATTACATTGTGTGATACGCCAGAGAAATGGGACCTGCAGAAAACGCGGAGGATCTTCCCGAGTCTCAAATGCGTGGGCGGGGACCGTCTGCGCGCATGGATGAACCTCGTGAAGTTCACCAAGGAGGGCGACCAGCTGAGCTGACATTTCAAGAACATCGTTTTGAAGTTCAATGAGAGACCGCCGCCGGGCCTAAAGGCGAAGCGCTATTTCGATGGAAGCCAGCCGAGGGGTCGGAAGCGCGTAGACTTCGAGCCGCGCCCCGCGGAGCTTCGCAAGGCTTACGAGCGGTTGCAGAATGCGGCTTACCAGAGCAAGGCTTACGTGAGCCACGGGCAGTGCTGCGTCGACATTATGGCAGCCATGAGCCAGAACGCGAGGTCGTGCCAGATATCAGTTACAGGCCGCAACGCAACGTGCACGGTCGGCGATCTTCTTTCAGGACACATGGCGCCCGCAGAATTTTCTTATTAGCATAACGTATCCGCGTGCAGGATGGGAGCGGGCTTGTCGTGTCAGTATGGAACTATTTTTAATGGAGCAGCTATGTTCCAACTGAACGCATACAACGCTAACGTGTTCTCCTCGATTCGCCAGCGTTGCGAGTTCACGTTGTGTCTGTTCACGCTCGGCAAGGCGGTTTCGTTGCACATGAATAAAACGGCGCCCGGAAGGGATGTCGAAGCTTTCGCCCGTGTCTTGCCACGCCCGCGCCATGGCTCTCCTGCGGCGGCAGCTTGGGCTAGGGCACGTGAAGATGCCGAGCTCAAAGTCAGTAGAAGAGTGGCAGCACCCCAAGGTGGCGAAGACGAGTAACAAGCGTAAGCGCAGCAGTGCCGCCGCGCCTACAAAGCGCCAGGAACGCTAGCTGGATGCCGAAGGCTTAGACCTCACGTTTTGTTCTCTGTGTGAACGGTGGCCGCATGCAAAAACAATCGAACTTTTGCGCTCATTTAGATTGTCGCATGACTTTCGGCCAATTCCGCCGCCCCGCCTGAGTGTCGGCTCGTTCGGTGTAACAATTGGTTTCGTGCTTGGGGATTTACACATTGATTTTAGTTGTTCGGGTTTTCACATTGATTTCGTTCGATGGGGGTTACACTTTGATTTTGAGTTTGTTTTTTCTCCAAGGACCGCGGCAATCATAATCAATGTGTCATTCATTTTCAAAGTGATTCTGATTTTCGGGATTCCGAAAGCTGCGACAATCAAGATCAATGTGTAATCAATTTACCAATTGATTTTGGTCGTGGGGATTATCAGAGGCAGCGCCTTGGGCCGCTGACGCTTACCATGAACCAATCCTAAAACAGGTGAAACACATTACGCAACTTGTGTTTTCACATGGAAAAAAACCAACGAACACCTGTGACTGTCGTCTTTCTATTGATAAGAAAACGCTGACGGTTACAGGTGTTCTCCAGTTTTCTGGCTGTTCCATGTGAGAACATGTGTTTTTGTTGTGTCGTGTTTCATGTTTTTCCTTTGTTCCTGGTAAGCTTCCGCGGCCCGAAGGCGTTGCTTCTGGAATTCCCCACATGCATTGCCAATGTGTACATGTATTACACATTGATGTTGATTGTCGCTGTCTCTGGAAATCCCCACATTCAAAATCAATTGGTCGGCCATATACACATTGATTTCGACTTTGGGGGATTTCAGAGGCAGCGCTTGGGCCGCGGAGGCTGGCCAGGAATACTGGAAATCAAAAAAAAAAACATGAGAAAACAGGTGCTTCCACGCGGACGCTAAAGGGGGCAGCATGAACCTATGTAACCGTCAGCGATCTCGTTTGTTTTACCAATAAACATGGCGACGGTCTCGGTATCTTTCTCTCTTATTTCTCCATGTGAAAACACTTGCTGGTTTTTGGTTGTCCTGTTTTTTCTTGTTGTCCTGGTAAATTTCCGCAGCCCGAAGGGGCTGCTGCGTCTGGAATTCCCCACAACCAAAGTCAATTTGTACATGGGTTACACATTGATTTTGATTGTCGCTGACTCTAGGAGACCCCGCAATCCGACTCAATTTGTAAATTGGCGACACATTGGTTTTGATTGTCGCCGCCCGTGGAAAACTCGTATCAATTTGTAATTTGAGTTCACATTGCTTTTTGATGTGGTCACTTAGAATTGAACTCTATTCTGGTGTTGTTGAAATAAATTGTCAGAGGGGGGATGAAAACATTGAATATCGCTGTGGGGATCCAGAAAAACACCAGGCTGTAATCGCACGAGCGGCGGGTCATGCGGTGTACCCCCCGCGCTTATTAAGAAACCCATGGTAAGATTCGATAAAGCCGGAACTCGGGCTTGCCTTTTTGTTGACGATCGTGTCCTGGGCTTGGGCGGTCCAGTTGTCGTGGGATATTTGCAGCGGGAGCATTCGCGTGGGATCTCACAGTGGGCCTCGGCATTTTGCGCCCCCCGTGCCCAGGTCTGACGCCTCCCCAATCCATGCTGGCATAGGTGTGCATATGCGTGCACGCCGCCAGTCGATGAGGGCAAGGTGTGTCTGGATGTCCAGCTCCCAGTCTATTTCAGGCGCCTTCCTGCTTCAGAAGTCGATAAATGTACATATGTATGTATATATATATATGTGTATATATACATATGTATTGTAGTGGCCTCCGGCGGCCAACGCCGCCGATCCGGGGTGCTCCGGATGATGATGCTGATGATGATGATGATGATGATGATGATGATGGTAATGATGATGGATATGATGATGATAGTGATGTGACGATGGCGATGGTGATGGTGATGGAGATGGTGATGATCCCGCCCCCCTTTCACCCTCTCTCCTCTCTCCTGTCCCCCCCTCTCTCCTGTCCCCCCCGCCCCCCTCTATCCTTTCCCCCTCCCTCTCTCCCTTTCTCCTGTCCCCGCTCTCCTGTCCAGCCCCCCCACTCCCCCCCCCCCCCCCCGTGTCTTGTCCCCCACCCCCTCTCCCCCCCCCCGCTTTCCTGTCCCCCCCCCCCCCTCTCTTTTCCTCCCCGCCCACCCTCTCTCCCCGTTCCCCCCCTTTTCTCCTGTCCACCCTCCCCCTCTTCCCCCCTTTTCTCCTGTCCCCCCGCCCCCCTCTCTCCTGTCCCCCCCCCCTCTCCCCCCCCCTCTCCCCCCCTTCTCATGTCCCCCCCCCCCTTCTCCTGTCCCCCCCCGCCCCCCTCCTGCCCCCACCCCCTCTCCCCTTTTCCCCTTCCCCTCCCCCTCTCTCCTGTCCCCCCCCTATCTCCTTGTCCCCCCCCTTCTCTCCTGTCCCCTCCCCCCTCTCCCCCCCCCCTCTCCTGCTCCCCCCCCTCTCTCCCTGCCCTCCCCCCCCTCTCTTCTTTCCCGCTCCCCCCCCCTTTCCCCGTGTCCCACCACCCTTCTCTCCGTCCACCCCTCCCCCTCTCCCCCCCCCCCTCTCTCCTGTCCCCCCGCCCCCCCCTCTCTCCTGTCCCCCCCCCTTTCCCCCGCCCCCTTTTCTCCTGTCCCCCCCCTCTCTCTCCTGCCCCCCCCCTCTCTCATTCTTTTCCCCCCCCCTCTCTCCTGTCCCCCCCTCCCCCCCTCCTCCGTCTCCTGTCCTCCCCCCTCTTATCCTGGGAGTAGGCAGGGTGGGGGGAGGTGCCAAGCACATAATTTGTCGGATAATTACGTCACCCCCTCCCTCCCTGGCATGGTGGGGGGAGGTGCCGAGCACATAATTCGTCAGGTAATCACGTCCCCCCCCTCCTTCCCTCCCTCCCAAGCAGAGCTAAAGTTCATGCTGAAGCAGAGCTTCAGCGTAGACTTCTTAAACTCACACGCCGGATCGGCGGATACATGCTTTTGCTGTTGTTTGTGTTGCTCTCGTGGGCACGCTCTGACCCAGGTCACCTAGTCCGCCTTCCCACTTCATGCTTCTGCCTCCAACTTCCGCAGGGCGGGCAGGCGTGCCTCTGCACATCCCTGGCCGCTTTGGCTCACGCCGTCTAGGCTCGGGTGGCCCTCGCTCGAGCCGCCGCGGGCCGCGGGGTGAGGCGCGCGGCCGGTGCTCCTGCGCCCCGCCGGGCCCCGTGCTGCCGAGCGGCCCGGGATGGGGCTGCTCCCCCACATCGCGACCGCCTCCTTCGGCGCGGCGCCGCAGGCGGCCGTGCTCGTCGGGGCGCTGCTCGGCCTCGCCGCGTCGGCGGCGCTCCTGCTTTACATCTTCGTGTTCAGGGGCCTGATCGGGCAGCTCTGGAACGCCTTCGCAAGCCGGCTCCAGTTGTCGGACCCTGCCATGAAGGAGGAGATACTGAAGAGGCTCAGCAGCGAGCGTCTGCACCACGCCTGCTGCATGAACATCTTCGTCACGGGGTGGTGCTGCACAAAGATCGCCATCGTGGTCGCGAACATCCTCTCGGGAGCCGCTCGGTGGCAGACCTTCTGGCAAGACGCCCTACTGATATTTGCGACTTTTGCTTGCGTCCTCAGCCACGTGGCCATCCAGCAGAGGCAGCGCAGCTCGACGGTCACCGCGGTGTACGTGACCTTCATGATCTGGCAGACACTTTTCATGAGTTCTGGCCCCGCCGAGCAGCTGCCCTTCGTTGCCGCGGCGGGCTTCTCGGTCCTCATCCGCGGGCTGTGGAGCCTCGTGTGCATGAACTGGCCCTTGGTGGGGTGCCTCACAGCGCTCCACTTCGTCTGCGTGTGCGCCGGCTTCGCGCGCACGGCGGCCTCCTGCGCCAGTGACGGCCAGGTGGAGAACGTAGATGTGGTCAAAGTGTTTGTCGGCGGCGAGCTGGTCGGGGACATAACGATACTCGTGTTCGCCCCGTTGTGGCGGCACTTTTCCTGCCTGCGGATTCTCCACGAGATCCAGGCGTCCATCTCGCAGAGCGAGAACGAGGCCGCGAGGAGCCTTCTCAACATCGTGTGCGACGCCACTGTGGAGCTTGATGGGAATCTGCAGATCATGGACGAGACTTCCCGCCTCGCGAGCCTCCTGCAGCACGGCTGCGACCGGTCTTTGAAGGGCGTAAGCATCCTTCAGTACGTCGTGGAGGAGGACCACCATATGTTTACCGACCGCATGAGCTCTGCTGGCGACGAGTCTGTGGCGAACTTGTTCCACGCGCGCGTGCGCGACGGCATCAGCAACGTCCTTAAGATGGAGATCTTCCACGTCCCGGTCACTGGCTGCCGCCTGAGGGCCGACTCCCACCTGATCGGGGTGCGCGAGTTCGCCGACGTCACGGAGGGCGTGGGCACGCTGTGGGACGGCGAGCGGGGGCCCAAGGGCCAGCTTGTGCGCGCCAGCGATGCGCCGGACCCCCCGCACGCGCGCAGCGAGAGCGCGGGGCCCTGGTCCTCGACGTCCTCGGAGTCGTCTTCAGGCAGCCGCTCCTCCCGCTGCCAGGGCGAGCTCGTCGCGTGCATCGACGTGGTCTCCCCGCGCTGGGAGATCAAGCACTTCGCCCCGAGCCTGGGGCTCTTCCTCGGCGCCGTCCCCCACCGCAGGGCGCGCGAGCTGCTGCGGTGGATCAAGCCCGAGGACCGGGGCTCCCTGATCGGGTGGGTGCAGGACAGGGCTCGTTTCGATTCCTCCGATTCGGTTCGATTCGATTTCGATGGTTTCCGATTCCGATTCGATTCGATCTGGGATTCCGATTTGAGTTCCGATTTCTTATTGGAGGCATACTAGCCTGCCGATTTCTGCCGATCCGACTTTTCCCGACTCAGCTGCCGATTTCCGACGATCCGATTCATGTCGATCGCCGATCCGACTTGTCGATCCGATCCTGGGCTCTCCTGGTGCAGGAGGCGTACCAGGACATGCGGGCCCAGCGGGACGAGGGGCGCGCGGACGTGCGGGCCGCGAGGAGCTTCCCCGCGGGCCCCGTGTGCTTCCGGCCCCCCGCGGTCTGGCACGTCAGGGCGAAGCTCGCGTACGCGGCCAGCATCGCGCTCGCCCTGCCCGACGAGCGTGACGACCAGAGCTCCATGGCGCGGCTCATCTTCTCGGACGTCTGGGTGGTCCAGCAGAGCAGCACCCTGCACGAGCTGTGATATTCCTCCGACCCCTTCGCGCACTCCGCGGCTCGCAGTGCTGAATTGCCGTGACAGGTGAAAAGTTTGCTGCGAGGGGTCATCCTGCAGTCGTTACCACATCCGCTGACCAGCAGCACACCAGAGGCACCGAAGGTACAGTGGAGGCCCATGTCAAGACACACCCTGCTTGCCTCCAGGGTGCCCTGGGTTTCTTGGGTTTCGACGGTTTTGTTACGGAAAGCGTGACGTTCCCACACCAAAAATCCATGGACGTCCTGGGGTCTCAGGGTTAGGTTTCTTGTGGAAGATTTCTTGTGGACTGGCCTCCACTGTACACTCGGGGCCCCCTCCCCTTCCTGAGCCCCCCCGGAGGTTTCCCCAGGCTGCCTCAGGAGGCTCCCGCAGCTTCAGAGAAGCTCGCATGGGGACCCAAGCGGGTCCCACGAAGCCCCTGGGCTCCCCGGGAGGCTTCCGGAGCTTACAGAAGCCCCAAGAGGATCCAAGATGGCTCTGAAGTGGCTAGGGCCTCTCTGGTTGACCCAGCAGGGAGTCCAGCGACAAGCGGGGGTGCAATAGATCTGGTGCAATCTATTTGTGGGGTTGCAATAAATACGGGAAGTGCAATACATTCCGGAGCGCAAATCTATTGTTGGATTTTCGCGTGCAATGCATTCGTTGTGATACATTGCAATACAATTCTCGAGCGCAATGCATTTGCAATCCAATTGCCGCAAATCTATTGCACCACCCCCTTTCAGCTGGACCCCGTTTGGGTCAACCAGAGCCTCGCACGGGCGCCCCCGAGGGCTCCAAATCGCTCTGACACGGTATGTGTTCTCAATGTTTTTCGCTCTCTCGCCGCCTCGGTTCCGATCGGGTTTTGAAGCCTTCAGATGACCCCCAAGAGATATCAAGAACGGGCCCAAACCGGGCCAAGAGGCCCCCGAGACGGCCCCAGGACAGCCCAAGGGGCCCCCAAGAGTCCCCCAAGAGGCCCCAAGAGGTCACCAAGAGGACCCCAAGGGAGCTCCACGAAGGCCCCAGGAGGCCCCCCGAGCCTCCCCAGAGGCCCCCTGAACGCTTTCGGCGCCAGTATAGCCTGAAGGCTCCCGAAAGGCTTCCAAGATGCCCCTCAGAGGCCCCTAGGAGACCCCTAATGAGCAAACACGAAGCCCCCCTAGCGGCCGCTATAGAGACTGCAAACTATTCGTTGCAAGCCTCCAAACGGAGACGCCTCCATCAAGGAAGGCATGCACACACTCTTCCCTCCACTCCGCCTCATTCTCCTCCTCCTCCTCCTCCTCCTCCTGCCTCCTCCTGCCTCCTCCTGCCTCCTCCCCCTCCTCCTCCTCCTCCTCCTCCTCCTCCTCCTCCTCCTCCTCCTCTCCCCCTCCTCCCTCCCTCCCTCCCTCCCTCCCTCCCTCCCCCTCCCTCCTCCCTCCCTCCCTCCCTCCCTCCCCCCCTCCCCCTGCCGCCCGCCGCCCGCCCGCCCGCCCGCCCGCCCTCTTCCTCCTCCTCCTCCTCCTCCTCCTCCTCCTCCTCCTCCTCCTCTCCTCCTCCTCCCCCTCCTCCTCCTCCTCCTCCTCCTCCTCCTCCCCTCCTCCTCCTCCTCCTCCTCCTCCTCCTCCTCCTCCTCCTCCTCCCCCCAGAGGAGACCCCAGCGGTGCCACTCGAGCCAGGAGATCCGCAGGTGGAGCCGAGGGACCGCAGCGAGGAGGGACCCCCACGCAGCAGGAACGCCGCGGCCCACTCGCCCGTGCCCCAGGCGCGCCGCAGGCGCCACCGGGAGCGGGAGCGGAAGTCCAGATCTCGCAATCGCCCCGAAGGGATGGAAGCGAGGCCAGCGAGGCTCCGCAGCGATTGAGATCGAAGTGGACTGGACGCACGGTGCAGGGGGAGCGGGCCACACCACCTGGAGGCCCCCCCTTGAGCTCCTGGCGTTGGTGGCGCCGCTCTGAAAGGGGGGCGGGGGCATGGGGCTCAGGCCGCGAAGCTTCGACCCCTCATCGCCCCCAGGGCCTTCCCCGGGCTCCCCCAGGAGGCCCCTGGAGTTGTGCAGAAGTTCCGTGAAGGCCACACGACGGACCCAAGAGGGCCCCAGGCTGCCCCTGGAAGTTTCCAGCGGCACAATGAGGCCCCAAGGGTGTCCCAAGAGGCCGCAAGACTGCCCGCACAGGATATCCGAGCGGGCCACATCCGTCAAAATCCGAAAGGAATCCCAACGTCTTTCGTTTTCTCTTCGAGACCTCCACTTTGGTGTGAAAGTGAGGCCCCAGCAGGTCCGAAAGGAACTCAGCTCTGGAGTCCCTGCTGCGCGCAGTCCGGCGCCGGCCGTTCGCGTCGTAGCCTCTTTTCTTCCTCCCTCCTGCTCCCGCCGGTTTGCCGACGGCCGCAACTCTATGAATCTTAGGCTTCGTGCCCTGCCCGCCATCAGCGCGGCGCTTCCTCGCCGGTCGGGCCCGGCGGTCGTAGTGGAGGTTGAGAGTTATTCAGGCAGGTCCCGTCCCCCTGCCTCCCCGCTTCTCTCCTCCTCTCGCGCCGCTGCTGCTCCTCCCCCTCCTCTGCACGCGTGCTGCGTATCCGTTTCTGCGACCAGGGTGCATTACTCAGTGTAATGTGGTGTTTATGTTTTGCGGCTGATTCGGTCCCCGGGTAACATATCCACGATTGTTTGTCGTTGGCCGTGGCCAGATGCATTGCAGTGTGTTTCAGCTGTGTTGTCTTTGCTTAAAACCCGCACCATTCCTTGGGTTTCTGCCAGCTGTTAGTTCCATGCTGAATCATCGTGTGCGCTCCCTTCCTCTCCCTCAAAAAAAAAGAAGTGAAAGTGAGGCCCCAAAGTGGCTTCGGAGGCCCTGCGTAACGGTCTCGAAGAGAGCTGCAGTACTGCCCGAGGATGGCCCAAGACCGCAGCGAACACGACACCTCAGTGCGACTTCAGACACCAGAGCGTGGACTTCCAAGCCAAGGGCCCGATCATCCCCCCGTCAGTCTAGGCGCTGGAAGCAAAAAGCGCCGGGCGAGCTGATGACATTGCGCGGGGGGGAGACAGTCTCAACTACATCATGCTGCACATGTCCTCCGCGCGCAAAGCGGCCTCGGACCGCGACCCGCCAGGGGCCGCGGCCGAAGTCAAAGCACGCCAAGGTAACAGCAAGTCCCCTCTCATTAGCCTGGGCGCACAGCGCTGGCACGTCACGGTGGCCACCGCACCCGCGAAAGGAGGGCGACGGGACGTCGTGCGCCGGTAGCATCTCGCCCCACACCCCAGAGAAAGCCGATCGTCTGCCCCAGCAGGTCCGAAAGCAAGACAGACCTCTAGCGCTCGCAGATCTGGGACCGACCAACACCGATTGTCCAAAAGGTTGGCCAGCTTGGGCGGGACGAAGCAAAACGCCTCCAAAACGTCGCGCAAACAGGAGCATTTCCGAAGCCGTTTTCGCCATTGTCCCCCTGGCTTCGGATTCCTCGCGCCTCCTCTCTCCTTCCTCTCTTGCTCCTCGTTTCGGCCCGCCTTCCCTGACTTCCACGCTGCGGATGCGGCTAACTATGAACATTGCCCACGCGCCTTCTGGACACACGGCGCCTTCTCCTTCCGCCACCGCACGATTTGGTCAAACGAGACCAGCCACTGTGTGAAGACCGCTCCACTCCTCCTTATCTCCATATATCCTGCTATCCTCTCGGCTCAGGTATTGAACATCCTCTTGGATACTGTTGCGCCCGCTCTTCATCGGGCGCGAGGATAAACGATCTCCATACTTTCTTCCTCATCGCCCCATACCTACGGACCCTCTGGTCGTTAACGTCCATCCACAGCCACCGAGCATGTTATTTGGGTGGAGGGCAAAGGGTGAAATCTGAAATGCCGTTTCGATGGATTTCCGAAGCTCGACTTTGAACAAGAGGAATCACAATACGGATTGATACCCGAGGTGCAGACGCCCATATGGATTCCACCCTGCACCCTCCACCCGAAGGAGATGCTCAGAGCCGGCCCTCCCTCCTGCAGCGCGCGGCGGAGACGCAGGTGCTCAAGCCGGGCACGGTCGTGGCGCTCACCTCCGGCGAGTACCAGGCGCCCGGCGCGCCGCTGGCGGGGCGGGGGGGGGTTCTCGAAGGGCGGAGGGGTCTTGAACGATTGGGCTTAAAGTGGGGCATGTCCCTCTACAGGAGGAATGTTCAAACATAGTCGAGAAACAATCGGGGGACGCTGTTTTGAGTATGCTTGGGCATCCTGACGATTTTTCTTTCGTCCAACATCCGCCTGCAGGAGCACGCGCCCGACCTGAGACTGGGCTGCCGGATCCAGGATCGCCCAGCAGATCCCAATCCCCGTGCCCATCCCCGTCCCCGCCATCCCACCACTCCAGTTGGGGATATGCCTACGTAGGGTTCGTCGAGGCTTCTTGCGCCGTCTTGGGGCTCCTTCGGGACTGTGTCGGCGCCGTCCTGGAGACCTCCCGGAGCACCGCGGACGCCCGGGGCAGTCATGTCCCTCATCGGGCCTCCCAAAAGTCTTCCCCAGAGACGAGTTAGGAGGAGGAGGAGGAGGAGGAGGAGGACGAGGAGGAGGAGGAGGACGAGGAGGACGAGGAGGAGGAGGAGGAGGAGGAGGAGGAGGAGGAGGAGGAGGAGGAGGAGGAGGAAGAGGAGGACATACCGACCAAAAGTCTTCCCCGGAGACGAGTTGGGGAAGGACAGGCATCCTTCACAACGGTATCCAAGGAATCGGCGAACTGTTCGGCCTTCTCTGGCGTGCTGCGACATTTCCCACACAGCGCTTGCAGGGAGGGATCTCTTGTGCTGTAGAAAGCTGTCCCCATGTGCAGTACCCTCTAGTCACCGTTTGGGTTCCCATGGATTTGTTTGCATGGGATGCCGCACTTTTCATCCCGAAAAGGGTTCCTTCGGAAACACTTGCCCGGGATGCCGCAATTTCTGGTTACCGCTCAGGTTCATGAAGGTCCATGTTGGTTCATTTGCCCTTGGTTCTGCACCGTTCGATCGCCGCTTGATTTCCTGAGATTTTGTGTGTATTGTTCCCATGGGTGCCGCACTTGCCGGTGCAACATCACCACCACAGGCATCAGCCGTACATGACTTGTCGTATCAGTTTGTGTCAGCGGCTGTGGAAACGGCCAAATCGCATCGAGCAGATGGGAAATACTCGTGTCTTTCTGGGAAGCCAACTCGCATCAGCAGGCATGCCGCCATCCGCGCTTCTCCTAGGGATCAAGCATTATTTGTGCGGGGGGGGGACTAACGAGGTGGACCTGCATACAGCAGGCTCGCGCCGTGTGAACGCAGCGTCGACCCGTTGAAGACGACGCTAGTGGTCCGTGTTCGGCCGCTGTGGCACGTTCTTCTTGCGCGGTCGGAGGGCCGCGGGCGCTGCGCGGGCCGCCACGACAAGACTTGGCATGGGCTCGGCCCCCCCTTGCCCTGCGCTGGCCTAGACTAGGGAGGGGGCCTCTGGTTCAAAATCTTTGATGCGGGCACACCACCCTGCGTACCGAGGCCTACACACCACATCAGGACACGCCCCGCCCAGCGAGAGGTCACCCTGAAAGAGGCGCGCGCCTGTTGGTTCTCCCCCCCCCCCTCGTCTCCACACGAGGGGGACTGGCGCCCATGACCTCGGATCGTTCGTCGGCGTGCCGGGGCGGTGCGTGCAGGCGTCGGCCCTCGCAGGGAGGCCGTGCACGCCAGCGGGTGGGCGTCGGCACGCAGAGGCTCCAAGGAGGACAGCTTGCGGACAAAAAGCAAGGGCGCCCTCGAGGGCGCGAAGTTATTCGCGCTTCGCGGTTCGGCTCCGATTCCTCCTCATCCTCCTCTTCTCCCCTGGGAGGCGGCGCGAGAGCGCGAAGTTATTCGCACTTCGTGCAGCGCGAAGCGCGAGGTTGGGAGCCCTTGATAAGAGTCCGACGGTGCTCGCCGATGGCGTGGCTGTCCTCCCCCGCTCTCCCTGGCGTTATGATGTGCCAACCTCCACGGGGGAACCATGCCAAGAAACACCCCGCTTGCCCCCAGGGTGCCCTGGGTCTCTTGGGTTTCGGTTGTCTTGCTGTGGAGTGCCCGACCTTCCCACGCCAGAGATCAGGGGACATCCTGGGTTCTCAGGGTTGGGTTTCTTCTGGAAGGTCTCTTGCGGTCGGGCTTCTACTGTACTTTGGCCTCGATCGCCAGAAATAATCTCGAGCACCAGGGAAGCACCGAAACCGGAGGAAGATTCGCGTGCCGGGCCCCGGGAGGCGATCCTCGCTCGACACTGGTTCGACCCTTTCGCGGGTCCTCGGACTCATTTTTGGGCTGTGGTCCTTGAGCACGACGCGAACAACATACGGTAGGTTTGCGTTGCGCCGCCGACGTTCAACGTTGAACGCCGCGGGCGACCCAGAATCGTTCGATGTTGAACATTTGGACGCTGCGGAGACGGCCGATCGTTCAAGGTTGAACGATCCCCGCGGTGTCAGAAACCAACGCCGAAGTCGGCACGACACGGACCTGCCGTACAACCCTGGCGTGCCCCGCAGGTCGAATTGGCGGACGGTGAGGACAAGGCTCCACCGCTCCACGCCCCGGCAGCAGCCAGCGGTCTCGCAGCTCGCAGCGGGCCGCAGGGGGGGAGCCCAGGCCCCGCTCGGATCCCACCGATGCGCATCGATGCCGGCTTCGGCTGGCCCAGTTTGGCTCGACTGCGATATTCCGACGAGCCGAGTGGAGGAAGAAAAAAAAAAAACGCCCCAAGCATACATTTTTGGCGCCCCGCGCGGACTTCTTGGATCGGCGCTTGGCCCCCCCCCTCTGGCGGCGCCTCCGGCGCCGCCCCTGGCGCGCTCGGCGCGCCAGGGAGGGGGGTCCAGCGCAGATCCAAGAAATCCGCGGGCAGCGCCAAATGTTTATGTTTATGCTATTTTTTTTGTTCTACCGATGCGGCCCCGTGATGGCACTGCGTCGTCGTGCATCCTGGCGCGGCCGACTCGATTCGATTCCGACTTTGCCGATGCGGCAGATTCAATGCGTTTTTCACTACGACCCGGTTTCCCCATTCGATGTTGACTGATCTTGCCAGCCTCATATCCCATCCCCATGATTGGCATCACATCACGTCGGCGCCGATATGAAGGATGCCCGCAGCTTTGATGGCACATCCACAAGACTGTAATCGCTTCGAGCATGTCAATAGTAGGGATAGGCATGATCTCGACGCTGGCATGGCAAGTGGCAGTACGAGGGAGCAGGTCGGCCAAAGATCGTGGGAGCACGAGGAGGGAGGGAGGAGGAGGAACAAAAAGGAAGAGGAGGACGAGGAGGAGAAGGAGGAACAAAAGGAAGGGGATGAGGAAGTCGGTTAAATATCACGGGAGGACGAGGAGGAAGGGAGGGAGGAGGAGGAGGACAAATAGGAGGAGGAGGAGGAGGAGAAGCAAAAGGCAGGGGATGAGGAGATTCGTTGTCGGCGTCGCCGCGGACGGTGTCCGTTTTCGACAGAGGACCGCCTACCTCACAGCGCCCGCTGTTGGTCTTGGACAGTATTTGTTGTTGGGCATCGTACCCATTTCAGGGCGCTTTCCGACTCCTCCGGGCAGATTCGAAACGATTTCCCAGGGTTCCGACTCGATCCGACTCGATGCGAACATTCCGATTCGCGATTCCGATTTCGAGTTCGCCCGATCCGACTCCTGCCGATTCGATGCGTCTGCCGACTTCTGCCGATTTCCTGCCGATCGGGCTTCGCTCCGGCTCTTGGATGGTTTAGAAAAGGCGGAGGAGGAGGAGGGGGAGGAGGGGGAGGAGGAGGAGGAGGAGGAGGAGGAGGGGCAGCCAGGTGCTCACGTGCGTCCTGGAGCGCCCTGGGGCCACGGATGGGCGCTTTCCTCGTGGCCACGGCTGCGTCCTCCTCGAAATGTTTGCCCGAACGGTCCGTCCCGCGGTCCAGGGGGTCCGTCCCACGGTCCGGGGGGTCCGTCCCACAGACCGGGGGGGGGGGAGTCCTGGGTCCTCGGGGGGTCTGTCCCACAGACGGGGGGGGGTCTGCGCTCCACAGCGGGGGGGGGTCTGTTCCACAGACGGGGGGGGGGTCTGTCCACAGACGGGGGGGGGTCTGCCCCACAGACGGGGGGGGTCTGTCACAGACGTAGGGGTCTGTCGCAGACGGGGGGGGGGGTCTGTCCCACAGACGGGGGGGGGCGGTCTGTCACAGACGTAGGGGTCTGTCACAGACGTAGGGGTCTGTCACAGACGTAGGGGTCTGTCCCACAGACGGGGGGGGGTCTGTCCCACCCACGTAGGGGTCTGTCACAGACGTAGGGGTCTGTCCACAGACGTAGGGGTCTGTCCACAGACGTAGGGGTCTGTCCACAGACGGGGGGGTCTGTCCACAGACGGGGGGGTCTGTCCACAGACGTGGGGGTCGGTCCACAGACGGGGCGGTTTGCCCCACAGACGGGGGGGTCTGTCCCACAGACGGGGGGCGGTCTGTCCCACAGACGTGGGGGTCTGTCCCACAGACGGGGGGGTCCATGCCACGGTCCGCTGGGGGTCCCTTGGGGCCCTTTGCAACGACGCGCGTGCGACGTTTATGATGACGTGCGACGGAGAGCGACGAAAATGCATGCGACGACGTTCGCGACGACGTGCGATAACGTGCGACGACGTCTTCCCTCCCAGCCTTCCGATTTCGATTTCGATCCGGCTTGACGGGATCCGGTTTCCGACTCGATCCGACTCGGCCCTGCCGACTCCTGCCGATTTCGACTTGGCAGCCGATTTCTGCCGATTCCTGCCGATTCGATGCCTCGGTCGACCCGATCCGGCTTATCGATTCGATGCTGGGGCCGCCTGCATTTCTTGTGTACCCATTTCGGGAGTCGACATAGGTTTGTTTGGCCCCAGGGCGCCTGGGCCTTGTCACTGGCGATGGTGAGAAGCAGAACGATTCATGAGGCGCATGCTACGAGAAGCATTCATCAACTTCAGGGTCTGCCCACTTTCATTATCTACGTTCCAGCACTATTCTCGCAGCTGATGGGACTCACTGGGCCTTGGCAGCACGTCTGTGTAGAGGATGAATGACCCATGCGTCCTAGCAGCAGCGGTCCGCGCGCACCGTAAAACCAGCTCTAAGTTGGAAGACCGTCGTCCCACGACCTGAAGAAATGAACCGAATTGTGCAACGTGCGCGTCGGAAAACCCTTGGCGCTTCACGACACCAATGCCTGGTGCTGCATCTGCTGGGTGGCTCGGATGCACTGCTGCTTGAACAACTCCTGGGCCACAGCTTCCCCTCGCACTCGAACCATGAAGCCTGCCTTCCGAGCCTTGTCAACCTGCTTGCCCAGCTCATGGAGCATGTGTTCACAGCCATGTCCTGCATCGTCTTGAGGTTGCTGCAATCCCTCGTGCTAAAAGGATTGCGGTAGCTTCGCGTCGTGTCGACCGGCGGCGACCACTCCGCCGGTGTTCAAAGTTGAGCGCCGCCGGCGACCCAGAGTCGGTCGACGGGCTGTGTCCTTTGGGTTGCCTGAAGGTGTATCCCTTGGGAGGCCTTTCGGAAGCCTCTTGGACGCAGTTTGAAGCTTCTTGGGGGCCGCTCTGGGGCCTGTGTTTGCCTCTTGGCGGCCTCTTGCGGGTCTGCTGGTGGTCTCAGGGGCCTTTGGAGCGTAGGGCGCGATCCTCCTCTTGGGCCCTCTCGGAGCCGTCTTGGTGGCCTCTTGGGCCCTCTTGGGCCCTCTTGAGGCCTCTTGGGGCCCTCTTGGGGGCCTCTCAGGGGCCTGTTGGGACGTCTTGGAGTGTCGGAAGACCGAAACTGCAAGAACGCCAACATCTTAAAACACGCATGTGAGGAACAGTAATGGCCTCTCGGACCCCTCTTGGGAGTGCTCTTGGATGCCTCCTGGGGCTTCTTGGAGGCCCCGTAGGACGTGTGCAGGCCATCCGGAGCGTCTTGAGCCGATCGGTCGGTGATTCGAGGCCCTTTTGTACCCTCTGAAGAGCATCTCGGAGCCCTCTTGGCCCGTCTTCGGGGCCCTTTGGGGCTCGAGAAAATCATGCGGGAAGACGCACCAGGGCCTGGGAGGCACGCCAGGAGCCCCGAGAGATTTAGTGGCTAATTACACTGGCCACTGAGGGCTAAATACAGAGGACCTGAGGACACTTCAATTCGTGTCTTGCGGCATGCTGGCGGATAGACAGTTCATTTGTGCATGCACCTCCATGCAGACATATATTCATACATAGTTATGCACATGCACATACACATACACATGCACGTGCACCTACACAAATAGACATATACATACGCATGCACGTTTGCATGTCCATTGTGACACAGGCGTATACATGCACAACGGTTCACAAGTATAGATATAACGATGCACATGCACCCATGCACGTGATACCAACACCTTCAAAACTACACATGAGTCCATACATACATATACGAACGTATGTGCATATACATTTGCGAATGCTCGTATAGTTACAAGTATGGCCACCTGCACATGTACAGATACATATGTGTATGTCTCTCTCGCTCTCTCGTTCTGCTACTCATCTCCGTGATCATGCGTGTACTGTTTCGCTCTGGCGGACATCCTATACATGCGAGCGGCCGGCATCACTTTGCTGAAAGGCGCTCATCACTGTGCCAGTCACCGTTGGCGCTGAGGCAGCTGCTCCTGTTCAGGAAAGTGTATCAAGTGGATTTCTGGATGTGGGTTTCCATATTGACATTGTAACGAGTGTAGTTGTTATGCTCGTCAGCAGCTTGGTTGGTACTCTGGCAGAAGGCAGAGGATAGGAAAGCATGTGAGAGACTATTCGAGGGACCTTGCCTGGAAGAAGGCGTGTAACTTGGAAGAGATGGATGGTATACAAAAGGGAAGATAAATGCATGGCAGACAACCGTTCGCAATGCCGTTTGTACACCCCATCGGTCACGTACGATGTTTAAGGTCGAGAAGGACGATGGGAAGGATGAGGGCAAGGAGGAGTAGGAGGAGGTGCAGGTGACAGGGGATAAGGAGAATGACGACGATGGTCAGAAGCTTAGTCATGCAGATCTAGGGAACTTGAGAGCTTAATGGGACAGGTTGTTTGAAGAGGTCCAGAGGGAAATCTGCGGAATTGTTCAGGGTGTTCGGACTATCTTGGGATGTCCTGGGGCCTTGTGGTGAGGTCTTGGGGATGTTTGGGAAGATCTTGAGGTTGTGAGGGGTCAGCTGTTGGGCCGTCTTGGGCCTCCCCAGAGATAGGTGGTCTCTGCCGGAGCCGTCTTGGGGCTCCGGAAGCTTGCCGCCGCGAGACCTTGCAACACCTTCTGGAGACCATCTCAAGTCGATGAGCGTGGTTTGCGTAAGTCATGCGTGCAATCAGGAGGCCCTCCCGCGCCATCTTGGGTGCATCTATTGGGGAGAGTCGTTTGTCTGTTGGGGCCTGGAGGGGCGCCCTCGCGCCGCATGGAAGCCGCATTGGGGGAAAGCAGACGATCGTATTCCCCTTCGTCGTCATCGTCCTTGCTGCCCTCCTCCCCCTCCCCCTCCTGCTCCTCCTCCTCCCCCTCCTCCTCCTCCTCCTCCTCCTTCTCCTCCTCCTCCTCCGCCCTTCCCCCCGTCCTCCTCCTCCTCCTCCTCCTCCTCCTCCTCCTCCTCCTCCTTCCTCCAACATGAAGATCGTGCCACCCCAGATGACGCGTGGCAACATTTTGTGGATGAGATACGAAGTATTGCAATTTGTTTTTCTCAGAAGTACAATGGGGCGGGTCGACAATTCCGAGCAGCCAGAGAAGAGCAGCGAGGTCAAACGAGACAGCGCGCGCAGCTCCGATTTCAGCTCGGCCAATTACCACCCAGTGATTGTGAGAAGGTGCAGGCGTCACTTCGGCAACTTCAGCAACACATCTTGAGAGTCACCAAGGGACTCAGACCTCTGCAGCAGCAGCCAGAGGCCGAGCATATTGAGTGTCTGGGACAACTGATACAGGAGGCATGGGATCGCAACGATTACAACCTGGTGCATATATTGGCTCGAAGATTGGCGGCGACATCGGTTGGGCCAGGCAGGCGCTTCTACAATGTACCAGCAGCGTCCAACCCGTCAGTAGAGATGTGGACTCATCATATTGCGCAGCCTGGTTGGCAAGGAGGCCAGTCAGTTACCCAGGTTGACGACACCCAACAGCTCCCCGAGGCGCGCAAGCAGAACCACGATGGGCAGCACCTATGGAACCTCGCCTTTAAAGACGAGACAGAGCGTGACCTTCGTGGAGTTCGTGCAGCGATCCGGAGACCAGAGTACAGAAAGATTGTGCCGCCATGGCCGCTACCAGCTGAAGTCTTTCGTCTGCTTCTCAATCCCACTGAACGCGACCCCAAGCGCAAGGACACGCAACACGAGTTTGAGAGAACTGCTCCAGACACGCAGTGGTTCGATCGTCTTCGTGGCATACGGTGGCGCACGAGAGGACTTTCTCGTGTACCGCTCGCATGGTACAGATCATGGGGAGCATGCGTAACGAAGCCAAGTACACAGACGGGCTTCAAGGCAGTGCGCCTCATACATAGACTGTGTCCGTTCAGTAAGGCGATGGTGAGACATATTGAACGGCGCGGAGTGGTCACATTTCCAGAGAAACAGTACCTTCACAGTACGCATGGGGGGATTGCGCATCGATGACGAGAGGCTGCAACCCGAATCCATCCCAGCACAGGGTGGAGGCTCACACAAGTGGGGGTCTCACATGCAGCAGTATTCTAGTACCAGACGAACGCGTTTGGCAGCATTTCCATGAGGCAATGGACGATATTGGCTATCAGTGTTACGACGCATACGATGCGTGGCATGGTGGGCTCAACAACAGATTCAGCTATGTGTGTATTGATGCGGCTGGCGGCAGTGGGCATTACCACATTGGAGAGGGAATACTGCAGGGCCAACAGGGTGCATCGAGCAAGAACAATCGCGTGTTTCAGCGCCGGGTGCTCGAACCTTGGCTACAACAGTGGGCAGCGACACCAGATGGAGCTCAGCTACTACGCGCCAGCCCGTGCCATGAGGAGGCTGCTGACCTATCCACCACGGCATTCATGGATGGTGTGGCCCACAAGGTCATTGGTGCATCGAGTGGCTGACTTGCGTCCCGCGCAGAGGAGGCAGGTAAACAGCTGGCCGATCAGCTGTGGACTGCGGGCAGTTCGTTGAACCATGCCGAGCAGCAGATCGTGCCCAAGTTTGTGGGCCGATGGGGCTGTTCGGCGGACTCGCGAGCTCTCGATGATGGCGGATCTGGCAGGCGCGGTTGCACCTGCAACCATGTAGCTTGGAGCGCAGCATTTGCATTCCAGCCAGAGCGCACATCGGCGCGCAATATGTTTGAAGAATATGCGCCGCGCCTGGCACTGCATGGGCATATGTTGGTTGGCTCGCATTGTTCCTTCTCGCCTCAAACAGCTGCGGTTCCAATGCCAAGTTCGGGCGGCAGGGCCCGGTGGTCTCGAACCATGTCTCGCTACTGCCAGTGATTATCGTCCTTGGGGTTATAACGTCTTGGGGTGGGGTGAGAAACTCTTGGGGCGGTCGTGCAGTTATCAAAGTGGCACAAGCTGACGGAGCAGTCAAACACAGAGCCCTTCCTCCCGTCAAGGTATGGTGACTCGGGACTTGCGCTGTCTCGATTGGGGCTGACGGTTCGACGCCCGAGTTGGCTGCGATCGCTTGCAGCCCACCGAGATAGTCATGTTCAGCTGCTGGTCGCCATGGCTGAGCGCATCCCAGCTGAGCAACGCAACGCGGCGGAGGGTGGGCGGCTGGTGCGCGATGAAAACAATGGATGCCATGGGAACCCCTGGGCGTTGCGGGCATGCAATGACATGCTGCCAGTGGAACGCGTGGCGAGACGAGGTGCGCTACTACTTGGGCTAGCAGGAAGACCCCTGCGAGTTGTTGAAGATGGGTTTCGAAACGTTTTCATCGAACTGAATATCGGAAGCCTTCGGGAGCGTCGCTTGGGGGTGGGTGGGTGTGGGGGGGGGGGCTAGGCGAAGGGCGCGACTGCGCGGAGCGCCCGGGGGATGGGGGGCCCCGTGCAGCCCCGGGGGGGCGGACTTGAGGATGGCGGGGGACATGGGGGGGCGGGGGGCGAAGGGGGAGGGCGAGAAAGAGGCCCTGAAGGTCCAGTCAAGCCACCTGTTGCCCCACCAGCGCCCGTCTGGACTTGCGAGGGGCTCCGAGAAGATGGGGCCCCGCGCGGCCTCTCGTTCCAGGGCCGCGTTGCTGGGTTTCCCCGCGCGGGGTTCTCCAGGGGGGGGGCGCGCATGGACATGTGGCCCTCAGTGATGTCCTCGCAGTCGCCAGCCAAGGCCCATGCTGCGTGTCCGCGCTGTCCGCTCGGCCCACTGCTCCGCAGCGCGTTCGACGGCTCTTCTTTTCCCATGGGTGTCAGGCTGGCAGTGGGCGTTGCCAGCGCCCAACCGCCCAGCCAGACACCCTTCGCTGCCCTGCGTGCGGCCGTTGCCAGGATAGTTCGGGGGCCAATCAGGTTCGCGTTCGCAGTCGCGCCGCGCTGGATTCCGTTGCAGACTTTCGACGGGCCGCGAGGTGAGCTGGATGTCGGGAGATCTGGGGCTTATTTTTTGGGGGGCCAAGAAACGCCCGGCCAGCTCTCGGGCGTGGATCGACCGCGCCGACAGCGCAACCAGCAAGCAGCCCCGCAGGGGGGCGCGGGATCAGCAGCAGCAGCAGCCACACTCACCGATATGGAGATCACGGGGTCCGACTCAGAGCACGAGACGGCGCTGAACACGGCCAAGGGTTTCCTCAATGTACACCAGCGGGCCCAAGCATTGGAAGGGCGTCGGATGTCTGACCACCTCGCGCCGAAGGAGTGCGTGGTCGACACTCGCGCAGTAGGAGCAGCGCGCGTGTGCAGGAACAAGCGCGAGGACGATCCCAAAGGTCAGCTGGGCCCACCGTCGCCGATGGTCGCTGCGGCAGTCTTCTAGGCCCTTCTGGCGCAGCAAGTCGCCCGGGGCAGTCTGCAACTCAGGGCGGAGTGCCAGGGGCCCATGGGCCTCGTGCAGATGGAAACCGCAGCAACATATATCAAGCACTGGGGGGCAAGACTACGTTCGCGAAGGAGGGCGGGGGGGGGTCCGAGCGCGGCGCACTTTCTACATCCATGCTTTCGTGCCCATCGGAGGCCCCCCGAATGTGCTGATCCTGCCCGCCAGCCTCCTGATCAGCAAGCGGCTGACACCCCCGGGGTCGGAGATCACGCTGGGCCCCCCCCGCCGCGGGCCACCGCGGAGAGGAAGCGCCGGAACCCCTTAGAGAAGATGCCCAGGGGCCGCAGTCACAGGAGGCGCTGAGGACCCAGAGGGTAGGTAGAGCCCAGCCACTGCAGTCTTTTTCAGAGAGAGAGGTAGAGTTCGTTTCTCGGGATCTTGGGACCCACCAGAGGCTCCACCCAAGAACAGGCCCCGAGGCAAAAGTAAGGGCAAGGGTTGGCGATAGTTGAACCAATTCAAATTTGTTGTGCGGCTTCTCTCCTTTTCTCTCTGCCCCTTTCTGGCCTGCGTGCTGTGCCTGTGTGGTGTTGCGGCGTGCGTTGGTGGTGGCCCTGGCCTCCCCCCCTTCCCCCCTCTCCGTGGGTGTCGTGCTCTGAGATGCTTTGCTTCTCACACCTGGGCTAATGTCGAACGGCACTTTGCGGGATGATTACGTTCAGCCTCTCGGCCTTGACGTTATCCAGGGTGTCCCCATGATTGGATAACCAGTCGTGGTGGGGGTGCCGAATTTTGAATCGTGCTCAAGGTTTTTTTCCATTGTTGATGCGCACAGCGGCCGAAGTGCAAGCTACAGGGAGGATGCTGCAGATATCGCAGTCTGACAGCCAGCCAGCCAGCCAGCTTCCTCCTCCTCCTCCTCCCTCCTCTTCCTCCTCCTCCTCCTCCTCCTCCTCCTCCTCCTCCTCCTCCTCTTCCTACGGCAGCAGAGGGCGCCAACGCGCGGCCGCTTCCTGCCTCCCTCTCGGTTTTTTCGTGTTCGTGATCCTCTTACCGATTGCCTCATTTCATTCCATCTCGTCTCATCGCATCCCATCTCATCTCATTTCATCGCTCGTTAGGTCGGGCACGCCCCCTCCTCCCTACAGGAGGAATGTTCACGCCCCCCCCCATACAGGGGGAACGTTCAAAACTAATCAATCCAGTCTTAAGTATTTACACACACATATATTTATATAATTATGTGTATACATATATTATATATATATATATATATATATATATATATATGTAAACCGGTTGTGTATATATATATATATATATGTATATCATGAACTAGTTGAGGGTGGTTGTCCTCTTTTGTGTGTGTGTGTGTGGTTCAAGATCTGCCTGTAGGATGATATGCCCGACCTGAGTGTCGTTTCGCCTCCCCCGGGGATGGGTGGATGTCTGCCATCGCCTTCCGACTGGGAATTTCCTGACCATTCTGAGGCTGATCAGGCGAGCCGCCACGGTCGCTCCGTGCAGCACGCCAGTCGACCCGCCCATCCCCCGCGGACGTCTCGTGCGATCGCGCGGTCGTCTCGGGGGTATCGTCTACGGGGTCTGTGATGCAGGGGTCGCATACAGCTGGGGCCCATGCCAAGAAACACCCTGCTGCCTCCAGTGTGCCCTGGGATTCTTGGGTTTCGATGGTTCCGTTGGTTTTGAAATGGAAAACGTGACGTTCCCACACCAAAAAATCAAAAGACGTCCTGGGGTCTTAGGGCTGGCTTTTGTTGTGGAAGATTTCTTGTGGTCGGGCCCCCACTGTATCTCCAGAGTGGTCACAGGTGGCGTACTGAGATTGACGTTGCTGCCCTTCGTGCCCTCCCGGGCCTGTCAGAACCCTTCGGCTGCGGCTCGAGGGGTCTTCTCGACCCCTTCCCCGACGCTGTCCATTTCCGGGGACTATTTTGACAGCCCCTGGGCGAGAGCGTCGGGGGCGACGACCAGAAAGGGTGGGGGATTCGATGCCGGGGCCATGCAGTCCTCCCCCCCCGGGCTTCATTGCCCCTCGGCTGATTTCAAGGCGTCCCCTGCCCCCCCCCCCCGCCTCGTCCGCGCACGTGCCTCGGGCCATGACCTGCGACCTCCTCTCTGTCTCTCTCTCTCTCTCTCGGAGAAGAAGGAGGAGGAGGAGGAGGAGGAGGAGGAGGAGGAGGAGGTGGAGGAGGAGGAGGAGGAGGAGGAGGAGGAGGGGAGGGGGAGGGGAGGGGGAGGGGGAGGAGGAGGAGGAGGAGGAGGAGGAGGAGGAGGGAGGAGGAGGAGGAGGAGCAGGAGGGGAGGAGGGAGGAGGAGGAGGAGGAGGAGGAAGAGGGCGAGGAGGGCGAGGACGACGAGGACGACGAGGAAGAGGACGAGGACGACGAGGACGACGAGGACGAGGAGGAGAAGGAGGAGGAGGGGGAGGAGGAGGACGAGGAGGAGGAGGAGGAGGAGGCGGAGAAGGAGGCTGAGGAGGGGGGGGGGGTCTGGCCCAGGGCGGGAAGCATCGATCCCCGATCGCCCATTCCTCGCCGCTCGGGGCCCGCGGGTGCCCCACACCTGCCCGGGGCCATGGGGCGTAGGAGGTCCCCGTCGGGGGCCTGCCCCCCGATCCATCGGCGATGTACCGCCGATTCACATGCGGTGTTCACCCCGTGGCACCGCCCGGACGCGTGCCTGTGTTTGGTGGCGGGAACCACCCAGGAGCCTTTGGGGCCATCCTGCGAGGCAACACGCGCGCGAAGCCGAAACATGCAGGGGGAGTGGACGTCCGAGCGACGGGGCGTCGTCGTCGTCGTCGTCGTCGTCGTCGTCGTCGTCGTCGTATTCGACGCCCTCGAGAAGAGGGCAAGCGGGGCTCTCCCCCGAGACCAAGCACGTGGCCTTGCGAGTCGGCGTGGAGGGCAGCTACTCCCAGGAACTGGTCGTGTTTCCGAATGCGAAGGCGCCTCTGCGCAGAGTGGGGAGGAGGGAACGGGGGCAGAGGATACAGGACGGTGCGGGAGGGGGGTGGATACTTGCCGATTGCACAGCCTCGTGGGTAGGTGGACCCTGTGGTCAGGAAGCAAGTAAATTGATAGGGAGGTCTCACCGCACTAGTTCCCGGAGGCGCGTGCGGTTCTGATGACAAAGTCGAGTGAGCGCCGCGGCAGGGTGAAGGACCAGGGACGAGATGAGAAGGGCTAAAGGAAAGGCAGACTGATGCGCCCCCAGGAGGGGGAAGCCGACCTAGGGGGGTCCACTCGGGGAAGGAGCTAGGGTCCCTCCAGCCACCGCTGTTGCCGAGCCCAGCTCCTCCTGTTCCTCCTCCTCCTCCTCCTCCTCCTCCTCTTCCTCCTCCGCATGCATGCGCCCTCGGCTCAGCGGGCTGGAGGAACGGCGTGGCGCCCCAGGGTTATTGCTATTCCCATTCCTCCTCCTCCTCCTCCTCCTCCTCCTCCTCTTCCTCCTCCTCGCTCCTCCTCCTCCTCCTCCTCCTCTCCTCCTCCTCTTCGCCCTTCTCCTCCTCGCCCTCCTCCCGCCCTCCTCCTTACCCTCCTCCCCTCTTCTCCCCCCCCTCCCTCCCGTCCCTCCACTCAGCCGCCGCTCTTCGCCGCCGGCCTGCTCGCGAGAGCTCGCCCGAGCGGTTCGGGCGGCAGGCGGCCGCAGAGAAAGCACGCACGGCACGCCGGCACGCCGCGAGGCACGCCTAGAGGCACCATGCGTGAGCAGAGCCGCGGTGGAGGAGGAGGAGGAGGAGGAGGAGGAGGAGGTGGAGGAGGAGGAGGTGGAGGAGGAGGAGGAGGTGGAGGAGGAGGAGGAGAGAGAGAGAGAGAGAGAGAGAGAGAAAATGAGGGCGGCGAGGAGGGGGGTCGGGAGGAGGAGGAGGAGGAGGAGGAGGAGGAGGAGGAGGAGGAGGAGGAGGAGGGAGGAGGAGGAGGAGGAGGAGAGGGCCTTCGCTCCGCCAGCCGGGCGCAGCTGGCGAAGTCGGAACGGCCGCGGCGGCTGCCACGATGACAGCAACGATGAGCTCCACCACGACGACGTCCACGGCGATGCTTTCGACAGCGTCGCGGTCCAAGCCAGCCAGGATCGGGTGCGGGGGGAGGCGGAGGAGGAGGAGGAGGAAGAGGAGGAGGAGGAGGAATAACAGGAGGAGGAGGAGGAAGAGGAGGAGGAGGAGGAGGAGGAGGGAGGAGGAGGAGGAGGAGGAGGAGGAGGAGGCGGAGGAGGAGGGAGGAGGAGGAGGAGGAGGAGGAGGAGGAGGAGGAGGAGGAGGAGAGGAGGAGGAGGAGGAGGAGGAGGAGGAGGGAGGAGGTGGAGGAGGAGGAGGAGGAGGAGGAGGAGGGGGAGGGGGAGGGGGAGGAGGAGGAGAAGGAAGAGGAGGAGGAGGAGGAGGAGGAGGAGGAGGAGGAGGAGGAGGCGGAGGAGGGCGGCGACAGGAGGGCGGCGGCAGGAGGAGCGAGGAGGAGGGAGGGGAGGAGGGAGGAGGAGAAGGAGGAGGAGGAGGAGGAGGAGGAGGAGGAGGAGGAGGAGGAGGGAGGAGGGAGAAGGGAGGAGGGATGGAGTTGGGAGGGAGGAGGGGTGAAGGAGGCGCGTCTCCAAAGTGTCCTCCTCGTTCGGCCCGTTCAGATTTCCATTTTGCAATGGGGGGCTGGTCCCCATCTTTCGCCGCGATTTGACGCACGCTCGAAGTGATAACAGAACGGGTGTGGAAGCGTGGTTACCCAGAGGTGATTTGGGGAACATGGAGCTAAACAAGAAGCTCGATTATTGATAGAAGGGGCCCGGGTTCCCTAGAGCCCTGGCGACGTGACGACAATATGCGAAACCTTCTCGGAGAAATGGCGACCCCCGCCCGTTGCGTGAGTGGAGGCCTCAGTATTTGCGGCATGGGCCGGCTGCGCACCGAAGCTGCCGACGAGGCCTTGAACCTCCCCCCAGTCGAGCTCCTTGGCTTGGCGAGGGTGGCCAAGTATACTGCTCTTGATACTGGGCGCTGCGGTGATTGGATGTCTCCTCGAGATTTCTCGGCGGCGAGCGAGGGGGGGAAATGAGAGAGAAGGCCCTCTCAGAAGTCGACGGGACTTCTCAGAAGCCCTCGCGCTTTCTCTGAAGTTTGTTGTGTCTTCCGGGAAGGCTTAGAACACTTCTCAGAAGGCCGTGGGATTTCGAGCTTTCTGAGAAGGCCCTCATTTTGCCCCCTCGCTTCCCGCCGCAGTTCGTTATGCTACATACGAATGTCGACGCATGTGTAGCCATTTCGAAAGCTGCGAGCCTTGGTCACGAGAGCTGGGTGGAACATCAAGACCGTCTCAAGATATCCCTATCTGAACGCACGCTGTCGGACACCCAGGGTAAGTGATCAAAGAGACTGCCGCTGTGGAAGCCAGAATTCCGCACGTCGTCCTGGCGACGAACCCGCAGGCCGGTGAAGAGGTTGGCCGACGTGTAGTAGTTCGCCGTTTCTCGTCAGGCGATTCCCCAAGTTGCACCACCCCCTCGGCCTAGCCAGGCAGCTTCTTCACTGCCGGCAGGTGACCGCTCCTGGCAGGGAGTGGATGTCAGGCCGCTCTGCTCTGCTCTGCCTCACGAGGCCCTCCAGCAGCTCTGCGACCTTTTCAATGCCGTTGGATAGTCGAGCGCGTACTTCCCTGCACAGGCGCATTGAACCATTGATCAGAGCCCCGAATCATCAGGGGTAACTCGGGTCAGGGATAACTCGGGTTCGTTTTTCGGGAATCCGAACCCGACTTACTCCGGACCCGACTTACCCTGGATAGTTCGGGCGTCCAGAGCCCCGAATCATCAGGGGTAACTCGGGTCAGGGCTAACTCGGGTTCCCTTTTCGGGAATCCAAACCCGAGTTACCCCGGACCCGAGTTACCCCGGATAACTCGGGCGCCCAAATTGAACTCTATGAAGAGGGGGGGCGCGACACTCCCCGCACCCTCATCTTCTCCTGAGCACAATCCCCCTTTCAGCTCGCACGACACGCAGAACAAATCAGTACCACTCTGGGGAGCGGTGCGGGATTCGAGACACGAAGAGTTCGAGCCCACGGGGAGGGCTAGTCTACAGGATCACACGTAGCACACCGAGGACTCGAGCCCCACGAGAGTGGCATCTACGGGAACGCACGAGCGGCGCAGGACTCGAGCCCAGGTCGAGGGACGATCTGTAGGAAGATAGAACTCGAAAACGCATCGCCCCCTCCCCCTCCGCCTCCCCCTCCCCCTCCTCCCCCTCCTCCTCCACCTCCTCCTCCTGTCTCCTCGTCCTCCCCCTCCTCCCTCCTCCCTCCTCTCACCTCCCTCATCCCTCCTCCCTCCTCCTCCTTCGTCTCCTCCTTCTCCTCCTCCTCCTCCTCCTCCTCCTCCTCCTCCTCCTCCTCCTCCTCCTCCTCCAGGAGAAGGGCGGTCTGCAGGAGCAGATGCAGCGCACGGAAAGGACTCGAGCTTCAGGATTTGGCGCGGCGAAGCCACGAATGGGGGCGAAGCCTATGGGGGCGAAGCCTGCCAGGGGCCCCAGAAAGCACCCCGACCACGTGCTTCTCGATGCAGAGACGTATGCCCCGGAGTCTCTTGGGGCCTGCTGGGGCCTCTTGAGGCCTGCTGGGGCCTCTTGAAGCCTCCTGGGGACGGCGTGCGTTGGCGTGGGCCTTGCCACTCATCTTCGTTGCCCTCGGGCTCATCCTGGTGGTCGGCGCGTTGCTCACGGAGTTATTGGTGGGGGGCCTGCTCGAGGTGGACGGTTGAGCTCAAAGAAGTCACGGGGCCGAGGGGGCCGCAGAGAGCGCTCCCCGAGCACGCATCCCAGTGCAGAAGGGTGTCTTCTGGGGCCTCCTGGGAGTGGAGGAGGAGGAGGAGGAGGAGGAGGAGGAGGAGGAGGAGGAGGAGGAGGAGCCCCTCTCACGGCCCATCGCCTCTCCTCCGCCTCCGCCATGGCTCGTCCCGCGCTGCCGCCGCCCGAGAAAAGCCCCTGGAGCAGCGGCAAGGCTGCTCTGACGGATTTCCCTGTGCGGCTGACTCGCGAAGACGTCTCAAGTGAAGCGGCCGTTCCGGCATCCGCGGATGGCAGCCAGAATGTGCGCGCTGAAGTGCGAAGAAATCTCAGGCGAAAAGGGCGCCCCGGCATCCGCGAGTAGCAGCAACCTCTTGGGGCCTCCAGGGGACCTCTCTGTGCCTAGAGCTCGAAATGTCCGTTCGGGTCCCCCGTCTGGGCCCGCTCTTGGAGCCGTCTTGGGAGCCTCTTCGGCCATCTTGGAGGCCTCTGGGGCTGTCTTGGGGCCCTCCGGGGCCGTTTTGGGTGTTCTTGGAGGCCTCTTGGGCCGTGTGTGGGGGGGGGGGGGGGGGCGATCCTGGAAGCCTCTGGGGCCGTCTGACAGCCCTGGTAAGCCGAAAAGACGAGAACGCCAACAACCTTCAAAGACAAAAGGAAAATCGCAAATGTCTGCCTCTGTGGGCCCTCCTGGGAGGTCTCTTGGGGTCCTCTTGGGGCATCTTGAAGGCGCGTTGGGCTGTCTGGAGGCCGTCTTTGGCGTCTCGGCTCGGCGCTCTCTTAGAGGCCACGTGGAGCACTCCCAGAGCGCTCTTGGGAGCCTGCTGGGACCTGGCCTTCAGTCGGGCCTGTCCTTCTACAAGGGAAACATTCAAGAATGGTAAAAATAGTCTGGGGACGATTTGTTAAACTATTTCTGGCTATGTCTGGGCATTTTTTGATTAATTGTTCGCCCAAAATTCAAACATGGCCAGGGCCTGGACGGGACTTTGCCGGGACCTTGCCGGGGCAGTTTTCGTTTGGGAACCCACAGGGGCGGCCCCGCGCGCGCGAAGTAGAAATATTGTTAACCAGTTGCCAGAGATCTTCGCACGCCCCTGGCCCGTTGGGCCGGCGAATTTCCAATGCATGATGATTCGACAATCAGTTTACCCTCACGCACCACACTTTTACATGCCACGTGCATCCATCATGATGTCACCCCTCCTTGGTGAATTTGAATGAAAAGGGGGCCGATATTCGCACACCCACATCTCCCGACCAAGGAAGTCGAGCCAACACCTCTCTCGACACTTACAACTCGCACGACACATCAACAACAACAGTGCGACTATGGGGAGCGGTGAGGATTCAAAACGTTAAGGTTTCGACCCCCAGGAGAGGGGCAAATAATCTGTAGCGAAAGACGCGAAACACGAGCGATGCGAGCCACGGACGAAGGGAACAGATAGGAAGATGCGCAAACACACAAAGGGTTCGAGCCCCAGGGGAGGGACTGCGAAGCGTATGCGGGCGAAGCCTGTGAGAGTGAAGCCTGCGTGGGCGCCGAAAATCGCTCTCGAACGCATATCCCAATACAGAAAAGTGCATCCTGCGGCCTCTTGGAGCCTCCTGGGGTCGGGGGGCCGAAACGCGCTCCCCTAACACATAGGGGGCCTCCTTGGGGCGGGAGGCTAAACACGCTGCCCGAACAGATGTCCCAAATACAGAAAACCTTTCATGGGACCTCCTGGCGGCGGGATGGCCGCAAGGTGCTCCCCGAACACATCCCCGGAGCATCCTGGGGCCCCTTGGGGCTTCAGCAAGTAGCGGCAAGACTGCTCTGACGGATTCCCTTCTGCTGCTGCACCCCGAGGGAGTCTCTTGCGAAGCGTCTGTTCCGGCATCCGCGAGTAGCGGCAGAATGTTCTGAAGGACCCCTTTGTGGTGCCGAATTGCGGAACAGTCTCGGGCGAAAAGTGCGTCTCAGGCGAGAGCGGCATTCCTGAGGTTCGGGCCCGCTCTGGCTTGGGCCACTCGGAGAAAAATGTCAGAAGGTATTGCACTGGAGCGTTGTTGTTGATGGGGGGTGCGGCTTGGGCGCGCACCCGAAACACTTGAGTGTGAGCCTCAGCTTCAAAGGAACTGCAGCCGGCGCCGAGGCGAGAGCGCCAAAACTGATACAAGGGGTCAGCATTCACTTCGAGACACGAGCTGGCGATTCAAGGGAACGATCCAAACAGAAGAACACCTTGCACGGACGCTCTGCCCCACTGGACCCCCCAGGAGCCCACGAGAGCGGTAACGACAGCGCGCTGCGGAACCCCCAAGGGAGCCGCGAGGTTTTTTGCTCGTCCCGCGCGCTCCCCCGCTCTGCTGGGCCTCCCAAGAGCCTACGAAAGTGGCGAGGTCGCTGCCACCTAGGGATTTGTGAAGTCTCGGCTGAGGAGGCCCAGGCGAAAAATTCCCCCCCCCCCCCCAAGTGTAATTCGAACAGAAACAAAGCCGAAATCCAGCTGACGACCCCACCCGTGCTCTCGCACATCTTTGCGCCTTGGTTGTTTTTTTGCTTGCGGCTGGCTCTCGGCTTGGTGCGCGTACTCCCCCACTCCGCCGTGCTTCCCAGGAGGCCACGAACGTGGCGACAGTTGCGCAGCTCGCAGCCCCCCATGGAGCCGCGAGGTCTCGGCTGGCTGCGCGTGCTTTCCCTCTCCGCCGTGCCTCCCAGGAGCCCACGGAAGTGGCGACAGCTGCGCAGTTCGCGGCCACCTTGGGAGCAGGAGGAGGAGGAGGCGGGGGGAGGAGGAGGAGAAGGAGGAGGAGGAGGAGGAGGAGGAGGAGGAGGAGAGGGAGTGGATGTCGTATTGTTTTGCTCAGAACGAGAACCCAACACAGGAGGGTTGGGAATAATTGCTTAGTAGTCCGTATTCAACAGCAACAAACAACACGAATTTAGGTCACGGAATCCCATGTCAGCCACGCACTCAAGAGCAATTAATGACCGTGATCGCATTTTACGCTGATCTGAGTTGCGCGCCGCACGCGCTGGAGCCTGCTCGAGCCCCCCACAGGCCAGCTAAACCCACATGGTTGCAGAAGTGCTTGATCCCACGATTCAAGAGTGATCAGCCATCGTTGGAACGCAACTTTGGCTAGTACACAATTGCCAGCAACGTACCCAACCTCTTCAACACGCGAGGCCAATAGTTGCATGAATGCTCTATAAAAGGAACACCTCGCCAGATATCAGATATGCACAATCTGCACTGCCCTCAGTGCCTCCTACGAGCCTAACTACGAATGTGGCGACAATTGCACACTTCGCAGCCTCCCAGGGAACCGCGAGGTCTCGGCTGGATCCGCGTGCTCCCCGACCCCGCTGGGCCTCCCAATTGCCTACAGAAATGGTGACAGCTGCGCATTTCGCAGCCTCCCAGAGAGCAGCGAGGTCTCTGGGTGCGCGTGTCCCCCCGACTCCGCTGGACCTCCCAGGAGGCCACGAACGTGGCGAAAGTTGCACAGTTCGCAGCCCCCCAGGGAGCCGCGAGGTGTCGGCTGGGTGCGCGTACTCCCCGAGTCCGCCGTGTCTCCACCTCCAAGAAAGCCAGGACAGTGGCGACAGTTGCGCAGTTCGCAGCCACCCAGGGAGCTCCGAGCACCCGCCTGGGTGCGCGTATTCCCTGACTCCGCCGTGTCGCCCAGGAGCCCAGAAACGTGAGGAACAATTGCTCAGTTCGCAGCCCTGGGCGAGGTCTCGGCTGGACGCGCGTCTCCCCGATTCCGCCGTGCCACCCAGGAGCCCACGAAAGTGGCGACAGTGGCGCCGTTCGCAGCCCCCCATGGAGTTGCGAGGACCCGCCTGGGTGCGCGTACTCCCCGATTCCGCTGTGCCTCCAACCAGCCCAGGCAAGTGGCGACAGTTGCACAGGTCGCAGCCCCATCAGGGAGCTGCGAGGCGACTCCTCCGTGGCCCCCCAGGAGCCCAGGAACGTGGCGACAGTTGCGCAGTTCGCTCTCCCCAGGCAAATTCGAGGTCTCGGCTGGATGCGCGTACTCTCCGACTCCATCCCAGGAGCCCACGAACTTTGCGACAGTTGCGCAGTTCGCAGCCCCCCAGGGGGCTGCGAGGTCCCGCCTGGGTGCGCGTACTCCCCGACTCCGCCGTGCCCCCAGGGGCCTACACTGGGGGGACTCTGCGAGGTCCCGCCTGGGTGCGCGGACTCCGCGACTCCGCCGTGGCCCCCCAGGAGCCCAGGAACGTGCCGACAGTTGCGCACTCCAGACCCCCCAGGAAGCTGCGAGGTCTCGGCTGGGTGCGCGAGCTCCCCGTCTCGACCGCGCCTCCCGGGAGCCCACGAAAGCGGCAACAGTGGCGCAGCTCCCGCTTGGGCGCGCGTGCTTCCCCGACGCCGCCATGCCTCCCAGGAGGCCACGAGCGTGGCGACAGTGGCGCCGTTCGCAGCCCCCCCCCAGGGAGCAGCGCGGCAGAGTCGCGACCGCAGTCTTCCTGCTTCACGACGAGAGCCCAACCACCGGAGGGCTGGGAACGAAGTCTCACATGGGGCCAGCACGTTCTCAGGTCATCGCGTCTGGGGTTGAGTTTGCGTGCGCTTCCCCTCCTCCTCCTCCTCCTCCTCCTCCTCCTCCTCCTCCTCCTCCTCTTCCTCCTCCTCCTCCTCCTCCTCCTCCTCCTCCTCCGCCCCGTCCTCCCCTCCTCCTCCTCCTCCTCCTCCTCCTCCTCCTCCTCCCTCCCCCTCCTCCTCCCTCCCCCCCCGGGGTCCCCCGCCCCGGCGCGGCGCGGCGCGGGGCCCCCGCCCCGGCGGCGCACTGCTGCTGCAGCTGCGCCGCGGGCGGCGGGCCGCCTCCGGCGGGCGGGGCGCCGCCCTTCGGGAGGCGGGGCTCGGCCGCGCAGTCTGCCCCGGTGGGGCGCAGGACGTGGAACTGCAGATCGCTGTCTGCGGAGGGCTCCCAAACGGGGTGGTGACCACACCGTGTGGTGAGTCGGTGGGGATTCGGGGTCACCGCACGGTTTTGGGACTTGGGTCGTTCTCCGAGGATGTCTCGGGCGACTGGAGCCTCCAGGGTCCCCAAAAACGTGTGGTGACGGACCGTGCGGTGAGGTCTTTGCGGATTTCGAGGTCACCGCCGGGTCTGTCACCACACGGTTTTGGGACCCCCAAAGATCGCTGTCTGCGGCGGGCGGGGCGCCGCGCAGTCCACCCCGGTGGGGCGCAAGACGTGGAACTGCAGATCAGGAGGGAAAGAAACACACAGACACAATTAATCGTCGAGTCCCAGGAAAATATGGAAAAATATGGGAATCGGGCGGGAGGGCAAAACCCCCCAAAATATGGGAAAATATGGGGAGTCGTTTTCTTTGTGTGTATTTATTCGTGTGTCCCAGGGCCATTTCAGCAGATCGCTGTCTGCGGAGGGCTCCCAGGAGACCCTGATGGTCCGCTACCGAAAATTTCCGGTAGCGCTCCGCAGAGATCGGTCGTTACCGAAATACCGAAATGTAGCGCCCAATACCGGTATCAGAGCGTTCTGAAATCCGCTATTTCAGCGCCCTCAAACGAAGATCCGGTCGCTACCGAAATTCGGGGTGCGTCGAAATCGCTACCGAAAATTTCCGGTACCAGACCATCTGGGGATGCTCAGGCAGAAGGCGAGAGGCGAGCTGCGCGCCGCGCGCGTGGCGGCGAGGGCCGGCCAGGGGCACGTGGCGTTCGTCGCGGACAGTGCCGCGGGCTGCTCCGGGCCGGCGCGCCGGTCGCCCCGCCGGCGCCCGCAGGGGAATTTGATGGGCCTCTTTTCCACCACCACCACCATAAGTTGGAGGGGGAGGGGGTCCTCCTCCTGCTCCTCCTCCTCCTCCTCCTCCTCCTCCTCCTCCTCTTTCTCTTCCTCCTCCCTCCTCGTCCTCCTCCTTCCCCCCTCCAGCTTATGATGGTGGTGGTGGAAAACAGGCCCATCAGAATTTGCAGGCGGGCGGTTCCCGGTCGGAGCCGTGCTCAAGAGCGAGGCGCCCCGCATTTCGGCATCCGTTCTGTACGACGCGAAGATCGGTACAAAATCGGATCGGGATAACTCGAAATCTCTGAGAATCGGCGGGTTTGGAGGATGTATTGGGCGCCGCGGCCGCTCCAGAGCGTTCCGGGACGCTCTGAGAGCGCTCCGGAACGCTCTGGAGCAAATTTATCCCGATCCTAGCCCTGTTTGAATTTGCAGGCAGGCGGTTCCCGGTCGGAACCGTGCTTAAGAGCGAGGCGCCCCGCATTTCGGCATCCGTTCTGTTCGTTCGCTCTTGCCAGGGGGCTGAGGACATCGGGGGCGGAAAAGAGGGGGGTGATGACTAGGGGGGGGTGGATATCATGGCGGGGGCCATGATATTTCCCCAGATTTCGTGGCGCCTCTTCTTATTTCATTACGTCCCTGGTCCCCCCGCTGGGCCGCGCACATGCCGCCGGTCATGATTTGCACCCCCCCCTCTTGGGCACCCCCCTCTTGGCCGCTAGAAGGACAGCGCCCGGAAGAATGTCCCTGCGCCGCTTATCCCAGGTCATGCTGCGGCAGACGACTCAGCATGCTTGGCCCATCGAGGTTCGCATCGAGGTCTCAGTCCGCGTGCGCGCATGTATCGGACCGGTCGAATGGTGGGTCTCGTGAAGCATGAAGCTCCTGTTGAGCACGCTCGATGTCATTGAAGCTGAGAACCAGCATGGGGAGTCTAGGCCCCGCCTGCAGCATCCTGTTCCTCGCCCGCCTGCCCCAATGATGTGTAATGCAATGTATCGAGAGCATCACCTTGCTGAGTCAGGTCTTCGTTGCACTTGGTGCAAGGGACCGACCTTTCCGGCCCAATTGAAGGCCTGGCTGGACTGTCTGTGCCCCCCCTTTCCACGGTGAACAGTGCAGTTTGGGACCCTCCTCTAGGGCAGCAGGTGCGCTTCGCGGGGGAGGGCGGAAGGGGGGGGGGCAAAAGACACCCACTGAACTATCACGCTCGGCTGGGCAATTGGTTTTGTGCAGCCTGTGGGAGCTTCGCAGCTGAACAGCTTGCTAAGTTATCCATCAAGTGCAATCCCAAGCGTAGTCGTCAAGGCTCTTCAAGTCGAACTTAGCAAGACTTGTGAAGCTGAGCCTGACAAGCGTGCCGCTGCGGGCAAACTCTTTCAACCTTCTCCCAGCATCCGACACAGTCGCATTATGCGTACCTCCTCTTCCTCCCTCCCTCCCTCCCTCCCTCTCTCTCTCACTCTCTTTTCTTCCTTCCGCATTGTTCATCATCGCTCCTCATTCCCTCATCGCCCTTCCTCTGCTGCTCGCGTTCCGCCGGGGAGGCGGCCATCATCCACAGTGGTTCGACCAGGGCGCGCCGCGCCCAGCCGCCCCGACCCCGCCCCTTCCCCGAACCGGTGTGTTTCTGGGGCAGATCGTCGCCACCCCGCGAGGTTACCTTTCCTTCCTCCTCCTCCGCTTTCTCCTCCTCCTCCGCCTCCTCCTCCTCTTCCTGCCGTTCCTCCTCCTCCTCCTGCTGCGCCTCCTCCTCCTCCTCGTCGTCCTCCTCCTCCTGCTCCTCCTCCTTCTGCTACTGCTGCTGCTGCTGCTGCTCCTCCTCCTCCTCATGCTCGTCGTCCTCCTCATCCTGCTCGTCCTCCTCCTCCTCCTCCTCCTCCTCCTCCTCTTCATCCTCCTCCTCATCCTCATCCTCTTCCTCCTCCTTTTCTCGTCCTCCTCTCCTCTTCCTCCTCCTCTTCTCCTCCTCCTTCTCCTCCTCCTTCCTCCTCCTTCTCCTCCTCCTCCTCCTCCTCCTCCTCCTCCTCCTCCCTCCCCCCCTCCTTCTGATCGCCTGCACCCTTGGGCCCCGTGAGGCATGTCGTCGGCGATTTCCACAAAATGTCAGTGTCTGGGAGGATCTTTGTGGCGACGTGGACTTGCGTGGCCTCATCACGGTCCCCCTGGTCAAAGAGGACAGAGGCAAGCGACCGATTCACTTCAGCTGTATTTGGATCCGGCTGTTATCGAGGCGGCGCCAGCCGTTGGTGAGGCGTTGGGGGGGGGGGGTCGCTGGATAACCCCGCTCTCTGTTGAGGTTCGGACAGGACATGCGACGCGGCCAGCGTGGTGTTTGATTTGTTTGCCAGTTTCGAGAGGCTGAAATGCATAGTTGCAGCCGCAGACGTGCGGGACCTGCTCTAAGTTTTGCGAGCATGTGAGCCATGCGGAATTGGCCAAGGCGGCGGACGATGCGGGATTCCAAAGGAGGCTTTTCAAGCCCTTAAGTTTGAGTTACCATTGTGCCAGACGGCTCATCTTGGCGAGAAGTTGCATCGGGCGTGATCCGCGCAAACGGCACGCTGACCGCGGGCTGCTCTTGCGCCACGGGGGTGGCCAAGCTGCTGCTCCACGCGGTGGCCAAGAGACTCTGGCAGGCTTACCCCGTCGTGCGGTGTCAGAACATCGTTGACGACGTCTTCTTTCAGGCGGTCTGAGGCGAGGAACAGGCCAGAGCGCAGTTCCCCGAGACTACATGCGCTGTCGTAGGGGATTTGGACGGCAAGGACTCGAAGGCCAGCTGCAAGAACCCAAGTTTTTGGCTAGCACCGATGGGGGGGCCGAAGCGATGGACGCTGCTTCGGCCGAGGCGGCAGCCCCCGCCGAGCCTCGGGGGCGCGCAACTTCGGCTGGGCCGCTGGATGCGGGCATGAAAGCACGACGTCAGGCTGCGCAAGGCGGAGCGGATCAGCACCAGGGTGCGAATATTGAGGCGTGTTGGGGCGGCCACGGCAGGATTTGCATCGAGGCAGCCCCGCGGCCACGGACTCGTGGGGTTCGGGCGTTACTGACATAGCTGACGGCAAGCTGTACCAGCTCCGGATCCAGGCCGCGAAGACCGACTGGAGGTTGCCTGCAGGGTGCAGCCTGGGATTCAGGCTGAAGGCCCACCCCCGGGGATCAGGCGCGATCCTTGGACTGACGTCGCACGCAGCGGAGTTCGGGCGAGCCTGGGCCACCTGCCTAATCCAGGGGGTCCTGGGCGACGGCGTGTTGCACGCGCGCTGGGAGGCAGGCCGCGGCCTGCACCGTGATGGAGGTGATCAGGAGGTGCGCGCAGCAGGCCTCCGACGCATGCGCTTGCCCGCTTCCGAGGGAAAGGCGTCAGGGCAACTTCGCTGAATTGGGCGCCGACGGCAGCGATGCTGGCCAGGCGCGGCGGCGATGAAGAGTGGGGGGCTCCCCGTGAACCCGCCCTCCGGAGCCTATCGGCGGGTCCCATTGGGCGCGCGCCAGGTTCGGCGGCGCGGGCGAGGCGGAAGACGACAGGCGCAGGCTGCACCAGGCGGCGCGCGGGACCCAGTGGGATCGGCATTCCGGGTGCGACTGCACGGCGGCGCGCAGGAGGGATCGATGGCCTTCCAAGCTTGTAGAGATGGCATCGGTCGCGCGGTCTCGCGGCGAGGCGACGGGGATCCCCTCGCAGTGCTTCCCCAGGACGGGGCCCCCCAAAAACGCCCACCTGGCGTGGCGCACCAGGCCGGCGCGCGGCTTCTTCACGGGTGACGTTTTCGTCGGCGACAACGCCTACGATTTCGAGGATGATTCGCTGCGGCTGTCTGGGCGATCGTAGTCATCGACGACGGCGGGGAGGGCGTAGTAACTTGCGCGAGCGCTCGCCGCCGCTCATGGAGCCTGGCGGGGCGAAATGCGGGAACAGGGCGCGGGGGCGGTCGCGGCGAAGGCCCGCGCGGCCGAGGGGGCGGCCGTGACCGCGCAGGACAGGCGGAGACGGGCGACAGGGGCGAGGTATTGGCAGGTGCCCGATGCATCGAGGGTGCTCGCAGCGGCATGCAGGCGGCGCGCCGAGCAGCTTGGCTGACAACTAGGAGACGCGCGGGCCCGCGACCAGCGGCGCGAAGCGCGCGACCGCGAGGGGGCCTGATGGGGGCCCCAGGAGATGTCGCCCGACAGCATCCGCCAGGAGGAGATGGGCGTTCATCGGCCGCGCCGTCAGGACAGGCGGGCGAAAGCGAGGGCAGGTGCCAGCGGAGGCGCGGCGCGAAGTGGGCGAAGACGCCGCGGCTACCCCGTGGGCGCCGCGGGGCCACAGCATTGCAGCGGCTGCGTGCCCGGGGCAGCCAGACTAGCCCTTCTGCGCGAGCTGCCGCGCCAACGCGCAGCACCCGAGGCAGGCCCGGCGGCGACTTGCGGAGGAGTGCTCGGGCCCAGAGGCGCTGGGTCCAACGGGGGCCAGGCGCCGAGCCGAGGGCACCTCCGGCGTCCGCGCCAGGAGAACGCGCAGTCGGACGAGGCCTGGGGCCCGAGCGCGGCCTGGCGCGCGGCCTGGCGCGCGGCGTTGGGCCCGCTGGTCGCGGTCGTCGCTGCCGCCGGCTGCGGCTTGACTTGGGGGCCGGTCGCCGCGCGCCGCGGGCCCCCCCGGGCCAGCTGGCGGGGATCGCGCGGGGGCGCGGGAAGGAGTGGGAGGGCGAGGAGGGGGTTCGCCGCCGCGAGGAGACTTCCGAGGGCACCTGAGCGGGCCTCCCGCGTCTCGGTCTGGCGTTATGTTGCAGCCCGGCGCCGCGGCGTCGCCGCGCTGGGGCTCGGCTCGGAAGCGGGGCCCCGCCCTCCGGCCCAGGCGAGCGGGGGGGCCCGCGGCGGCGCCGCGGGCGGCCCGCTGGCCCGCCCGAGGCTTTGCGCGTCCGCGGAGCGGGGTGCCGCCGAGTCGGCGCCGGCACTCATTCTCATTCTCATTGTCATTATCATTCCTTCTCCTACTTGTGATTCCCGCTCGCCCTCCTCGCCCGTTTCCTGCGCCCCCCCTCCTCTTCCCCCGCAGAGCAACATCCGCGAAGCTCGACGCTCCCGGCATCGCTTCCCAGGACAAGGGCAACGGCGAGGGCGCGCCGGCCCAGGGCCGACCGCGTCGGACAGACCAGCGCGGGTGGCGACCTTGGTGCGCCGAGGGCGACTTCGCCCAAATCGACCGACAGCAATTTCGTAATTCGACGGCAAGCAGCACGCATCACGCGCATCGCGCGGGTTCTCGCTGGGAGGCCAGCTGTTCCGGCTCGAACGCAACCGCCCGTTCCACGACTGCTGCCGGGCGAACCATTTGCGACGCCGCGCCGAGCTCGCGGGCGCCCGCGACCTGCAGTGGCCGCAGCGACCACGTGGCCGAGCATTTCGAAATCGTGAAAGTGTTGGTTCCCAAGTCGGGGAGCAGCGGCGATCTGGCATCGGCGAGTGGAGCCAGGTGCAGTTCGGGGCACATGGGCAACGAGCATTACTGGCCACCCCGCAACCGGAAACAACGCCAGCGTTCCCGCGGGCCGCGGGAACGCGGGGTCCGAGCGCAAGCACTTGCGGCCAGCCCATCGTCGCATGCCGGCGCGCAAGACGGAGGAGGCCCGACGCTGGCAGGCATGACAGACGGAGAGGACATTTTCGCGGCACGCAACGAAGGCGACGCCAAGGCCTCGACGGGCAATTGGGGCCCCAACGCGGTGGGCACGACCGCGGGCTGTTCGTCGAACGCAGGCGCGGCTTGCATATGCGCGGGAAAGCGCAGGCGGCATCTACTCACGTCGGACTTCTGTCGCGCACAAGACTGGCCAATGGCGAGCATTCGCGCGGTTCGAACCCGACTTTCGCATCGGGCCGGTCGGCGAGAATGCTGCGTCTGATTGCGAGGTCGGGGCTTGCCGACGCGGAAGGGCTCGGCGCGATCAGCAGGGGTTTTCCCCGATGGCGCGCTTCGCCGACGTAGCCGAGTTGGCGCGGTGACGGCCTTCCCGCGATCTCGGGCCCATGCGGCGCGCAGGGCCAGGGGGCGGTCGCCGCCCCCGAGGGGGGCCGCGAAACGATTGCATCTCCGAGCGACTATGGGCCCGCAATCGCTTGGAGCCCGGTAGCGGCGCCCCTGCCCGCGCCTCGCGCGCCCGCCCCGACCGCGCGGTGATCCCTTGCGACCGACTCGAAAACGCGACGACTGAGTGGGCGTCGAGCCCGTGGATTCCAGCGGGGCGCGGAAACGCGCCAGGGTCCTGGGCGGGGCCACGAGATGCTAATCTTCAGCAGCAATGCAGGGGGCAGGCGGGCGCTAGGCCAACGCCCGCTTGCCCCGCGCTGGCCAGCCGCGTCAGCGCTCGCGCCTCAGTGATTGAAGATCAGCGAGAGGCTCGCGCCGACCTCCGCAACAGGTGCTGCTCGTGCGACCGTTTCTCGCCCAGGGAGGTCATGGCGACGTCGGGTCATCTGATCCACCGTACCCGCGCGATATTTTGGATCCGCGCGCCAGGTTTGTTAGAGCGCCTGCCTGGCCGGAGATGTATCCGAAAACCGTTGCCCGCCCATGGCGCGGCCGAGGGCGTTGCGAAGCACGTCGCGCACATACGTTATTGCCACTTTGTTGTCAAGTATGGCAGGCGCGGTTCTGCGCCAGAGAAGCATGTCTGCAAGTGTTCAAGCCGACGGCGGTGCGGATCGACGCTAGAGTAGATGCGCAAGTGCACCGCAGGTATCCCACCACGCGTGATGGACCAGCATGGCGAGACATCGCAGAGCGCATGCTGGCGGCGACGATCGGAGTGTTGATTGGACAAGACACTAACGATAGGAGGTGGCCATGCGTTCAGCGCGGCCACGTGCATCTTGCGCAGATAAAAGCGCGAGGGCGAACGCGCGGAGCGACGTGTCCTCGGCGCGCGGACAGGTCAACCTCATTGGAATGACGCAGGCAGACGCGCAGTGATTGACTCGGGCTCACGCAAGGTGACGCAATACTTTCTGGCGCAAGAGCAAGCCGCGGGCTGTGACGCGGGAGTTCGCCCCCCATATAGGGGCGAGGCACATCGGAGGGAATACCCGCCGGTAAGAGCGGGCCAATCCACGTCTGCAGACGCGCAGGGCCAGCCCCTAACGAGGCGACGAGTTCCCGATCATCGACGGAAGCCCCTCGCCCCCCCCTGGGAACGGGCGACGACGCGGGGGGGCGGGGGGGGCGACCTCGAATGCCGCGTTTCAGGCAGCAGAAACCAAACCAAATACGACAAAGCAGCGCAAGGTCGATGACAACGACGATTGCGGCGAAGACATGGGAGGCCTTGGCCAAGATGCAATGGCCCTTTCCAGGCTCGACAGCGAAGCTGGGCGCTGACATTCAGACGAGCTCAGATAGTCGGATTATGACCAGGCCACCACCTTCAGCGCCGCAGCACCCTATGTCAAGGGCGCAACAACTGCGCCGACATGCCAGCGCTCCGCGGAAGCAAGGCACCGCCTCGCAGGCCGCCACCTCTGTGGTAATATCATTGGGAGGGAATTGGACACATCGTCTTGCGCTGGCCTTGGGGGCCCGCGAGTCCAGCGAGCCGTGTGCCACTTGCTGCGTCCGCGTTTCGGCGCGCCTGCCGAGCTGTCGGGGCACTGGGACCCCTTGCCGACTTGAGCTCCAGGATCACTTACGACGCTTGGAGGACGCATTGCCAGGAGGACTCGCCGCGCACCGCCGCCCGGTCAGGCGGCTCTTACGCAGGACGATTGCGGCATTTATTTTTGCGGCAACAGCCAGGGGGCGCATGGCGACCTGCACATATCAGTGGAATGCGCTGGCCCCAAGGCCACGCGCGGTACATCGGCGCATGGACCAGCGCTCCGCCGGATTGATGGGCGACTGTTGTGACTGCATCAGGGGGCCAAGCCAGATGGCCAGAGGAGACCCGGCATTGTTTCGACCGTTTTAGCGACTTTCGGGCCCTGAACATCGCGCCCGCGCGCTGATCAGCAGCAGACAGTTGGCCAAATCCGCGCTCTTCCTATGGCGAATGAGACGCGCGATTGTGGACGCGACGCTTGCGGCCGCGGAGAGGGGGGCTGGCGCGAAAACGCGACATTGCACAACGAATAGTGCAAGGCAGAATCCGTGCGCCGCCTCGAGGATGCGAATGTCCAGGATGTTCCAGGAACCATCGAGAACGAGTCTAGCCGCAACCGCGCCCGACGCAACGACGCACGGCGCGCAGCTTCTATGGTGGAAGCGCCCTGCGCGCACGCCGATGCACAACGGGCGCGCGCGCGGGCGCGATGCGGCCGGGCAGATGTAGATTTGCGTCGCCGCGCGCCGACCCACCGCGCCTGGATCCCAAGCGAGCATTGGGCATTTCTGGCGACGAACCGCGCGAGAGTCGCGCCACTGGCGAAGGCCAGGCGCCAGCGCCCTCGGGGCGCCACGGGGCGCGCCAAAGACCACCGGGACCGCGCGCCCTGGACGATGGATCCGCGAATCGAGCGGCCGCGGTTCCACTCGATCTGCAACGGCTGTGCTCGGAAAACAGCCAGCAAGCAGCGCCTGTGGATCTGCCGCCGGGCCACCAGTGGCAGCTGGGCGTGGTTGACCCGGGCTGCTTCCGCTTTAGCCCTTCGACGACGACCCCTTGGGTCGCTCAAGCCCGGGGCTGTTTCGCCTCGCCTCAACCCCGGGCTGCTTCGCCTCGCCCAGACCGGCGGGCCAGCGCCGGGGCTGGCCTCGCAAGGTGATCCGACTGTTGTTTCGCGCGCGTGTTAGCTTGCAGAGGTTATCATGTCTCGAGTACGCAGCGGTCAAGGAGAAATGGTGTCAACTTTATTTGGCGCGGCGTCATGTCGAGGAGCCCGCGGCGCGACTCAGCCACGATGTCGCTGGTCATGATAGCGCGAGATGAAACATTATCGCGGCAGTTTGTGGCGATTGCTCGCGATGCTGCGCGCGGGGGCGCCTTGAAAGTGCCGCGTTGCATTTGGCGGGCTGACCTGGGGCATCATGCGGCATGCGACGACACGATTGAGCGCGGCCTCGCGCGGTTGGCTGCGTTCGCTTTGGCACTGGGCAAACCGTGCCCGGCGAGGAACGGGGCGCCGCCCGAGCGGCATTCCATCGCAGCAGGGCAGCCGCTCGCGGCCCGACGGCGCGCGTTCCAGCGGGGAGGGCATTGCAAACAGCGGCGTCGCGACGAGCGCCCTCGGGGGCCCGCGCGCTGGAGGCTGGGCGCGCGCGCCGGGCAGTCGCGCCGCCCTGGCTCAGGCGCGAGGCGGTCTGACTCGCGACCGCGCGCGCAGTGGGGGGGGCACTGAGCGACGCGACATCCCCTCCCACTTCATCCGCCACCTCGTGGAAGCGTTCTTCGCGCGCGGCGCCTCCGCCGTTGCACCGCCGTCTCTCCGCGCCAGGTCTCTGCCGCCCGACGGCCCCGCGCTCGCCCGGCACCGGCCGCGCCCGGCTGCGGGGCAGAGAGAGAGGGAGAGAGAGAGAGAGAGAGAGAGAGAGAGAGAGAGAGAGAGAGAGAGAGAGAGAGATAGAGAGAGAGAGAGAGAGAGACAGAGACGAGGACAGAGACAGAGACAGAGACAGAGACAGAGAAAAGAGAGAAGTAGAGAGAGGAGAAGAGAGAGAGAGACAGAGAGAGAGAGAGGAGAGAGAGACCAATCAAAACACATCAATGAACGCGACAGCGAGAGAGGGATGAAAGAGTGCGATATTATATATATATATATATATAGATAGCGAGCGATATATTAATATTAAATATACATATATAGAGAGAGAGAGAGAGAAAGGGCGGAGAGAAGAGGAGAGAGAGAGAGCAGATGAGAGAGCGAGGCGAGAGAGACAGTGGGTGAGAGGGGTGAGATAGAGAAAGAGAGAGAGAGAGAGAGAGAGAGAGAGACAAAGAGCGCGAGAGCAAAGAGGGAATATATAGAGAGAGAGAGAGAGAGAGAGAGAGAGAGAGAGAGAGGATGAGAGAGAGAGAGAGAGAGAGAGAGGAGGCGAGGGAGGAGCGAGAGAAGGGAGAGAGAGAGAGAGAGAAAGAGAGAGTGAGGTTTAACAGAGAGAGAGAGAGATAGGGAGAGAGAGAGAGATATTCAATAGAGAGAGAGAAAGAGAGAGAGAGGGGGATACCAAACAAGTGAGAGAGGGAGAGGGAGAGAGAGAGAGAGAGAGAACAAACAAAATAAAGGAACAGAGAGGAGAGGGAGGGTGGGAGAGAGATCGGACAAGTAGGCGGACCAGGGTCCGTCCGCGAGGCGCACTGCGGTGCGACAACTCGCATGCACTATTTGCGGCGGTGCAGCCATGAGATACGAGGGCGGGCTACAAAACCCCCTCCCCCGGCGCAGTGCGACAGACGCTACAGACGGCGGACAGACGATGAAGATCTCACCTGACAGACCGCGTGAGGTAAAAGGCCCCAACAAGAAAGGCGACGTGCTGGCACGTGGCTAGGCGGCTTGGCGGACCGCCAGTTGGGCGCTTGGCCGCTGAGCGGCGCGCAGTGACGGGGCACCCCCCGCCCCCACGCCCTGACACCGTGGACGCGGAGCCACACGTACACACGGGCAGGCAGAAAGGAGGAGAGTAGCGCGGGGCACCAGGTGGAGCGCCGCGGAACGATGACAACATAGCTTGGATGTTGAGTGACGGCACGACACCATCGGGCGAGGTCGTGAGCAGCTCGGCGAAGGCTCGCCCAGCGCTGTGGAGGCGCTGGAGTAGAGGACCTTGACGAGCTTGGGCAGCGGCGAGGTCCGCGGCGAGAGCTAAACACCTCTGCTGAAGGGCAGCCATAGCCTGTGACAGCTCGGTTTCACGGTCGGTGAGAGGTGGCTGCTCAGTGACATCCGCCGAGGATCTCGAGACAGAGGCGAGGTCCTCGGTACGCCTGTCCAGGTGGGCAAGCGGCGTGCGGGACCCTGAACGCTGACGTCCGTCACCCTTGAAAGGTGACTGGAGGGGCCGGCGCGACCCCAGGGCTGGAGCCGCTAGGGCCGCGCCCCGAGTGGTCAGGGGAGCCGCTTCCTCTCGCTCAGCAACGGAGGAAGCGTGGGTGGGGCACGAGGGCCTGTCTGGTTTAGTACCCTGCGGGGGGGCTGAAGCCGCCCCCGAGGGTCGCTGGCGATGGGGAGGCGGAGTGGTATGCGCGGTGGGACCAGTCGTGATGCCGTGCAAGGCCGCAGAGGTCGGTCGCGTAGAGGGTTGGTGTCTCGGTGGGACGGCATGGTCGGCAGCGTGTGGTGTCGGCGGTGCGTCCTCAATGCCACTCAATCCTCGGGGGGCGCCCGGGTCGTGGTCGGCGTCTTGGCGGTGACCGATATCGTCGTATGTGGGCGTTAACGCTCTTGGGGACGGCGTCGCAGTAGGGTTTGCGAGGTTTCCCGACGGGGCGGGGTTTTCGTTGGCTGGTCCGTCGTCCAAAGCGTCCGATCCCCCACCGAGGCAGAAAAGGTCATCGTCCTGTTCATCAGCGTCTTGAAAAGGAACGGCGTTGTCATGTGGGTGGGCTGACGCACTCAATGGCGGAGTCGGGGGCGCCGTGCGGGTGCCCGCCGGGGCAGGGTTGGCGCTGGCTAACTCGTCGCCCAGGAAGTCCAAACCTCCACCAAAGCCGAACGGGTCGTCCTCCTGTTCGTCGAATAACACCCGTTGGGCCTCGGCCCAGAGCTCGTCGGGGTTTTGTGGGATGTCTGGTCCAGCCGCGGGTGGAGCCTGGTCAGACAGCAGGGGATTTGGTTCCATTTTGTTTAGTTCTGCAGCAGTGAACCCAGCCCTGCGGTGTGGGAGAGGAAGTGTACGATGTCTCCGCTCATAGATGGCAACGGCGACTCCATGAAGCACGGTCGCTTGGCGGTGTCGTGCTTTGGCAGCTTCAACAATGTCGTCTGGAAGGTTATGCGTACGTGCCGCCGCTGTGGCGAGGGCGTCGGCCTGACGATTGAACTCCTCCGCGATGGGCCCGATGAGCCCGAGGTCAATGCCCGTGTCGCCCTGGTGGCTAGCGACTTTCTCTACGCGGAACATGTTTGGCTTGGCCATGACACATCGGTGGACCTTTTCCCAGAACTCCACGTGCGTGCCCTGAGGAGGTGAGTGTCCGTCGATGATCCTTTGGAAGCCGTCGACCACCGCCTGGTTGTCCACGAAGACGTGTACGGGCCGTTCAGCACATGCCGTGAGGTGGACAATGGCGAGGGTCTCCGCAAGCTGTGCGTTCTGCGTGATGCCGTGAAAGCGCGCACTGTAGTTCATGCGGTGGTCGATGCCGTAGTAGACGCCGTAGCCCGCTCTTGCAAGCAAAGGGATGGCTTGATTGGTGCATGCACCGTCCGTGGCAGCGTAGTGTCCAAGGTAGGTGGTGTAGGAGTCCTGGGCTGAAGCCGCAGGATCTCCCTCAGGCGGGGGCCGCGGTATGGGTTGAGGTAGCGGGTCCCTCGCGAGGTCGGCTTGCAGATCGAGGAGGGCTGGGTCCTCGTCGAAGAGCCCGCAATGTCTTGTGTGCGGAGGAAGACGGGCCCACTGCTCGTCACTGATGAGGGTGGTGAGAGGGACTCTTTCACGGGCCCAGCACTTGCAGTCACGCACAGTGTGCTCCTGAGTTTCCTCTTCCTCATCACAGTAACGGCAAATAGGGCTGGGGTCAGCGGACGTATTTGATCGAGAACGTCGCTGTTGGGTGTGGTCCCCGCCCGACAGGTAGTTTAAGAGGAGCGCCAGCTGCCATGCGTTGCATTTGGCAGCTCCTTTGGTGCGGGCGAGCCACGTGCTGGCGAAAAGGTCGAGGCCCTGTCTGACCGAAGCCAGGTGTCCAAGGTCATGACGCCGTGGCTTGATTTTTCTCAGAAAGGCTCTGCGTTGCGAGGCGCGCAGCATGTGAAGGAAGGCGTTTTGGGGAAGGTTCAGCCAACTGATCTGACAGCCCCAGTCGTCGTACATGGTGCCAAATGTGGGCCAAGTCCAACGGAGCTGCTGGAGCGTCTGGACAAGTCGTCCAACAGGTCCTCCCCCAAAAAGGGTCTGGACATGGTGTTGGAGATCCCTGACGAGGCCGCAGAGAGTGGCGTCGCGGTTGACCTGTCGCCGCAGGCACAGGAAGACTTCACGCTGCATAATGGCGTCAATCTCCAGGGCGTGCCCTGGGACGCACACGGCCATGAGAGTCCAAAACTCGACCCACCTGTTTCCCTTGGGGCGGATGGCCGCCTTAAGGGCATGGTTGTAGGCAGTTTTGACGGGGCCTGATGGGGCTTGGATGTCAGTGCCCGTGGTACAGACGCTGGCAGCAAGGGAGCGGGCGTGCCGCGCCTTAATACGCATCGGAGATGGGAGCTTGCCAATACGCGGCAGGCGACTAGTCGCCCTGCGAACACGGGCGTCAGCGGTGGCCGTGAGGTTGAGCGCGGCTGGAGCCGGCGCTGCCTCGGCGTTGATGTAACTTCCGACGAGCTTGAAGGAGTCGACCACGCGTAAGGGCCGTTCCGCCAAGGTGAGCTGGGTAACGGCGGTGTGAAGCTCGTCAGTAAGCGCCCACCCCGCCACTTTTCCAGGATGAATGCGTTGACCAGAAAATCGATCAAACTTGGCGGTTTCATCAAGAGATTTCTGCAACTCGGGCGCGGTGTGGGTAGTGGAGTTGCTGTCGTCAACAAAGGTAGTGCTGAGTGACCGCGGCACGTAACGATGCTGTCTCTTGGTCCAGACGCACATGAGCAGCTTAATGTCGTCCAGGGACCAAGAGCTTCCCTGGAGGTGACCGTTTGTCCTGGTCAGTTCCTTAGAGTACGCACCGTTCATGCGGATGTAACGTTTGTGGCGCCTGTAGAAGTTTCTGCGGACAGTAACGATGTCTTGGGGACACCCCGCGTGAAGCGCGAGGTTAAGGCATATGTCCGTGATGAGATAGTCGAAACACTTCTGACTGTCCAGGGCAGCTCCAGCCAAGGGAAGGAGAAGGGCTCTGGCGTGTTCGATGCGAAGGGCGAGAGAAGTGCTGACGTCACCAATGGTAGCTTTGGGGACAGCGCCAAAACTCGTGGCGTGGGTCCATCCTTTCCGCCAGTCCGTGAGGCTGCGGTAAGCTGGTGCTTCCCACGCATACATCCAAACGGGAAGCACCGAGAGAAGTCGTTGGTCCGTTGGGAGTTCGCCTCGGCCTTTTCGGAGGCACGGGTTTGGCACGTGGAGGAGGGGTTCTGGGATGGTGCCAGTGCGTTGCATAGCGCGTAGTACGCTGGCGAAGAGGCGAAGAATGTCGTCGGGTAACTCCTTAGCCTCCTTAGTAGTCCAGCCGTCCAGTCCCCCCGCGCGGCGCGGTGAACGGGTGCGAATGAAGTGAATGAGTTGGTCGTCGGTGAGGTGGAAAGGGGTAGCTGGTGATGGCGTAGGCAGCTCCTGTCGGTACTCGTCGTAGAAGTCGGCCCACGTCGGCATGGCTTCGGCGTCATGTCCCGCACGTGCGCGGTACCTGCCCAAGATGGGCTCCCAGGTGTCGACCATGAGCTTCAGCATGTCCTTGATGTTAGCAACAATGGCGTTGGCAGGGGGGATGTCGGGGACTTGCGCAGGTGGTGGTTCACGGGTGTGGTCTTCGTCGCTGTCCGTGTCGGGCGAACTACCGTCGCCGGGGCTGAAGCCGCCAGCTTCGGTGTCAGCGTCGCTGTCGTCCGTGCAAGCTTCGTCAGGTTTGAAGGCGTTGGTGTCGCAGTGAGTTGCGTATCGTCAGGAGTGGTAGGCGTGCGGAGATACGCCGTGGGCGAGCTATCAGCAGCTCGTGCGTATATGGCCGCCTTTCGCCCGCTTGGCTCACGGACGCCCTCGGCCCATATCCTGATGCGTTCCGCCTTGGCACGGTTCGCGCGTCGCGCCAGCTCTAAGTCCGAGTAGACTAGTTGTGGGTCATCAAAATACGTCAGAAGGAAAAAAAAAGGAAAGAGGAGGAGACAAAAAAAAAAAAAAAGAAAAAAAAAGAAAAAAGAAACCAAAAAATTAAAAACAGAAAAAGAAAACAGAGTGTGCTCCCCGTGCGGCACTGGCTCGTCTGGGGCCCAGGCCTCGGGGAATTCCAGGAGGACCGTGGGGCGCAGCTTGTGGCATAAGAGGCGGGCCGCGGCCCACGTGCAGTCGATGCGCTGCGCGAGGTACGGCGGGATAGCACGGCAATCTAGATGGTGGTGCTGTCCGATGAAACGGAGCTCGCAGAGTTGCCGATGGAGCTTGCGCAGTCGGTTCATGTGAATCGTGGAAGCTCCGTTGGTGGGGAAAGCGCGGGGGACAACCGGTCGATCTTCGAACGTAGGCGTGAGCCCGTGCATGGTGGGGGGCTTCTTTTTTGGGTGGTGGGGCGGTGGAGGTGGCAGATCGCGCAGACGGGTGAGATGGTACTCATGACTGGCCTCGTTAGCCAGGGTGAACATGCGCTCCACGTCGTCTCGTGCGTCGGCCTGCTCCATGCGGTCCTGGCATCGCCCAGCGATGAGGGTCCCAAGTGCTTGCAGCTCGTGCCCCTCATGAACTCCATCGTCGGGCGGGTAGGGCGTAGGGGCAAGAAGGCGTCGGGCCGCATGGTCGAGGCGACTGAGGTCAAGCGTGACCTGCAGGCCAACGTGAGACTTCGCAGGCAAGTCGCGAAGGTAGCAGAAGTCGGTGACAAGGGATCGCGCCGCCTGGTTGGCGATGATATAATCGATGCGCGAAGTGCGGGGGCACTTGGTGACGCGGTCCCAATCAGGGATATTGCCATTGGTGTGCATGGTGTGGTCTGGTGTGCCCTCAGCAACGTTGGACCATCCGTGCTGCAACATGTGCAGAAGGTGTGGATTGTCGTCAATGTTCGTGTTGGCGTCCATGCAGATGAAGTAGGGTGCTGAGCCGACCCTAGCGGCGGCACCGTCAGCGAGCCGAAAGAGAGCTGTGCTGTCTCCTCCAGCAATCCCGTAAAGGCTCGCTATGTAGATCCCCGCGGGCCCATGGTTATTTCGTCGCCGCCTACGGCGGTGTTGAGTGCAGAGTGGGAGAAATACCTCATGCCATCTTTTCTTGGCCTTGAGGGCGGCGATACAGGGCGCATTGTCGTCGACAGTGGAGTCGACGATGGCATCCTTAGAGAGGATGGCGACCCCTCCCGAGGCGCCAGTGCTGCCCACAACGGTGTGGTCAGTGCCGCCGTGGGCAGCTCTGCGCTGGGCTCGCGCCAGATCAAGGTCAGGCCCAAGACTGGCGTGGTATCCTCCGTGGAGAGGATTGGCGGCGCTGGTAGCGATGGCTTGTCTAGTCGGCTTGGCATGTCGGGTCTCCTGCAGTGCTATGACAGCGGCGTTGTGGTCGACACCAAGGGCGGTGATGGTTGGCCAGTTCGCTGAGAGACTGGTGATGTTACGGCTGACGAGGTGTATGGAGCGACCTGGCCCGTCTCCATCGGTGGAACTGGGGTTTGCGCGCCCCGCACGGTGAAGGTCAGCTTGACCCTCGCCCCAGTAGGAGGCTTGGCCACAGTAGGAGCTCATGGCGTTACTATGAGTTAGCTTGAACGGGGCTGAAGCCGCCGTCAGGCCAAACATATAGGCGGGATACGGTCGGCACTGCGCCAGGGGGGGTTCATAAATATTAGTAAAAATGTCACGAAAATTCCTCCTCACTCCTGTACTGTAGGGGACGAGGGGAGGAGGAGTGAGACGGCAGCAGTGGGAGAGGGAAGCGACTCCTCGATCCATCCTGCCGAACACAAAGACAAAAACGAGACAGCGGCGGCGGCCAGGCGCGGCGGCGGCACAACGCACGCGCATGTACTGCGCACGCGCCACCGCTGGTCCCTCCTGCGGTGACACTCCCGCCCCGTCAGTGTCTTGATGAGCAGCATCTGGTGGAACGGCTCCAGCAGCACGATCGGAGGCCTGACGCTGGGCCTCGTCCATGCCCGCTGCCGTGAGGCCCACGTTGCGGACAGGGCTGATTCCCCGCGGGGCCGCAGCTGCCGCGGCAGCAGCCGAGGTGGCGGGGGCACCGCCCCGACTCTGAGGTGAGAGCGGTGACCCCCCGCCAAAACCCGCCACAAGGTTCTTGACACGGTACTTGTTCTTGAACGGGTCGAAGGTTGGCGCCTCGTCGATGGGGACGATCACGCGGGTGGGCAGCTGCGGCTCGTGGTCCGAGGACGGCGTCGGCTCGAGGTCGACCTGGCTAGGGTCGATGACGCTGGCTCCGAAGCGTGGCACCACTTCGGGGGGTCGGCCATCGGCCTGAGTCTCGCAAGGCGGCGAGCTCGTGGAGCTCCCTGGGGCCTTGCGTGAACTGTGGCGGCTGCAGGTCCTGCTGCGCGGGACGCGCCCGCCCGTGTGACGGTCGCGTGGCGAAGTCGCCTGGGCATTATCGCGCTCAGAATCCGCCCTGCTCGGGGATCGGATCGGCGCCGCGCAGGGTGATGGGCTGGGCTGGCGAGAGGCGCTTGTGCCGCCTTCCGCCGTGGCTGTGGCCTGGTCGGGGTCGGCCGCGTCTGGGCGGGGGCTGACGTGGTGGGCGCTTCCCTCGCTGTGCCTCGGGGAGGCGCTGCGATGCGCCTGGATGCGCGTGAGGACGAGCGGGGTGAGCGGCTGCCTCTCACGCACAGGTGGGGCAGGTTTGGCCTGGGCAGGGCGCAGTGCTGCAGCTACGTTTGGCGGGGGCGTGTGCTGGCGCGGTTGCCAAGCGCGCACGTTCGCATCACGCCATCCTTCGGGGCGCCCAGCCCTGCCACGGTTTGTTGCAGCCCCCTGGGCTGAAGCCGCAGGGGTTATCACTGCAGGCTGGTTGCTGGAGGAGCCCTCATGTCGGCCTGAGTAAAGACCCCAGGCGCGCGTGGACCCTGGCACTGGCGAGGTGGCCCTTAGGGCATGTACAGGTGCACGCGAAAAGCCGATGACCGCTGGGTGAACCCTGGCGTTGGGGGCTTGGCCGTAGCTGGAGGCGGCTGCTCCAGCAGCCGCGGGCCTGGCACCTATGGGGCCACGGTAGTTGGCGGCAACCCCGTCGTAGGCCGTGTTACCGCCTGTCGGGACTCGCGCAGGGGAGCGGTAGCGTGGTGTGCCCTGCTGTCCTGCGTCACGTTGGTCCCGCTGCTGGTTGCGCTGCTGGTGCTGTTGGTGACGCTGCCAGTCGGCTCTCGAGAGGGGACGGGTGTCGGGGAGGATGGTGGGCACGTCGGGCCGCTGCCAGCCCCGATAGACGTGCTCGAAGGCGTGGTCAGGGTAGGTCCCCCCTACGGGTGAGTATCGTCGCACATGCTCCGTGTAGTCGATGTTCTGCGGCTCTGAGATTGCCGTAATGTTGATGGCCCGCTGGTGCGCTGGTCCATAGAGGCAGAAACTACCACGGTTGCTGCGGTCGTGGTTTAGCTCAGCTTCGGTCGTGGCACGGCTCACCATGGCGTCGCAGGGTCGCATATCGTAGTCGAGAGCTTGAGGCCCAGGACCACCCTCGGCGTCCCAGTACAGTACCACATCTCGCCAGCGGGTGCGGGTCATGTGGGTGCGCTCGGCGATCAACTCGCAGACGGTCCTGACCGTGACACGATCCCTGTACATGTTGGTAATGGCTAGTGAGAAGGGTCGGCGGACCGTCTTGTTGAAGGTGAGTTCCTCCTTGAGGGCCTGATGGGGGCTGAAGAGCACGTAGCCTTCCCTCCAAAGCGGTTGGTCAGGGGAAGGTTCTTCGGGCATCCCCGTTCCTGTGAATCCAGGTGCCGCGTTGTGCCGTCAGGCAATCCCTGCCTGGGGACGCGCCGCGGCTGTGGTGGGAGGTACCATTGGCCCTGGTAGCCTACTTGCCCTGGTTGTGGAGGTTCTCCCCCGGGGCCTGAAGGCGCTCGGGTGGGTTCCTTGAGGTCGTGGAGGGCTGGCGCGTTGCCGAATTGGCGGGCAAGGATGTGCGGCGGCATCCCTGTGGCACGGACGTCGAGCTGGTTGTGTGGCCTGGGGGGGTGGGGACACCTGCTGGACAGGCAGCATGTGTCGGAGTCCCTCTTTTTGGTGCTGTATGCACACGTCCAACTGTTGCACGAGTAGTCCGTGGACCAGTCCATAAGTGTACGCAGTCCGCTGCGGCCGCAGTCTGGGCACGTTGGTTGGCCCGAGGTGCCAATCTGTGTGTTGCGGCGAGCCGCGCAATATTGGCAGCATTGGAATCGACACTGTAGGCAAGACCAGCGTCCTGGTAAAGGCGGTAGCGCATGCTCGTTTGTGCCTGGGTCGTCTGGGTGGGGTCTCGGGCGATCCCACAAGGGCCAGACATCGGCAAACCAGGATTGGCCTGTAGTGCGGACAACCTCGGCGGGGAGGCGTGCGTCCTCGGCATGGCACCTGATCCACTGGGGCCCCATATCCGCTGGTACCATGACTGTGCGCCAGGAGTCGTCCCCCTTAACGTGGACTTGGGTCGGCGCCCAGAGCTTAGTAGTGGTGTCGCCGTGATCATGGTGGAGGATGACCCAGCCGTCACGCCCATCCACCGTAGGGTCAATGACGCGGTAGCCCATGACTGTCGTCCCCCACGGTAAGTAGGCGCCATCGTGGTGATCACCAGGGTCGAGCCAGACCTCGATGCCAGGGGCGTTGACACGGGACCGCACATCGCGCACGTGGTAGGCGAGGACGTGGTAGGCAGTCGGCTCCTCCTCCGTCACGATGTGCTCCCACGTCTCGATGCCGCTGTTGTCGGAGGTGGAGTTCCCGTCGCTCTGTCGTGACGAGCGCGAGGCAGATCGTCGCGCACGGGCACGGCCTCGGGCGAGGGCGGCGGCCGCGCTGATGAGGGATGGCGCACGACGTTCGTCGACTCCAGATGACGTCGATGAGGGGTCTGGACTGTGGGCTAAGGCTGTGCCTGACTTGTGCGTGCGTGGTGGGTCCGACGCGGCCCCAGGGCTGGAGCCGCTGGGGCGTGACCCGTGTGCGTCAGGGTGCCCCCGCACGGGGACAGCTTGCAAGCCCGTGTACACCAGGTCGATGAGTGGTTTCGGGTCCAGCTGGAGTATGTGGAGCGAGACGCGTGGTCGAGGCTGATTAGGGTCGTCCCTGGTGGCTGCTTCCGTGTCGTAGTGCTGTTTGGCCCATGCTCGCGCCGCTTCTGGCGAGTATAGCGCCTGCGGTGGTGTCCATGCTGCCGCGATGGTTGATCTGCGCCTGGTGCTAGCTTCCTGGTCGTGAGCTTCAGCCGCCTCACGGAGATCTGGATGATCGTAGCCAGCGATGTGGAGGGCGTGCGCACAGTCGCCCATGCCATAGGCATGTGGTAGGGCACGGCACCTGGAAGCAGCTTCTGTGGGGGCGCACCAGTCCATGCGGATGAGGAGGCTCAGGACCCGAGGGTAAATGAGACGCGCTCCGTGGGCCTCCCCTTTCACGTCGTTGTGCCTGTTTTCCCCGCGCGGTGGTTGGGTGGCCTCGCACATCCAGAGTGCGATGGGTCCCCACGCGAGGGTGTCGTCTTCGAGACTGTAGGGCGGGTGGGGCGGTATCGCGTACCACGCGGCCAGCGAAGGGTGCACGCTCGTGTAAGTGCGGCCAACGTTTGGGCCAGTTCGGCCCTTCGCTTCACGGCGGGGGCCTGGCAAGAGGTGCCCTCCACAGGCAGCAAGACGGGCCGCAAACTCGCCGCGGGTCCCGTGCCAGAAAACAGTGGGCGCGTCGGTGGTGGGTTGGCGGAGGTCCCACGTGAGGTATGGGAAAATTGTCTCGCCCGAGTTGCCGCCCGAGTCTTCCAGCACCCAAGTGAGGCGGTTCGGTGGCCTCTGCATGATGTCCGTCCACGGCCCCAGCACTTGGAGTGTTGGGTCGTGAGTGAATCGAGGGTGGTCGTGGAGTCGTAGAGCGTCTTTGATGTCCTCAGTGGACACGCCACTGTTCCCTAGCGCGAAGCCGTTTTGATACAGGGCGTTAAGTATGCTCTTCGGCGGCTCGGGGACCGCTGGGTCACGCTGGATGGTGTTGCGTGAGTTGCGTGTCGGTGGCTTGAGGGCAGTGTAAGGCGTACCAGGGCCTGAAGGCGCCTGGGGCCTGTCAGGTGATGCATAGCGTGCTCGCCGTCGCGGTGGTTGGGTGTCCGCGTCGGGGGAGGAACCACGAGCGTCAGCGTGTCGGAAGATGGACCACGGGCTGCCATTGGTGCGCTCACTCGTTTCCCTTGGCTCGGTGTCGCTGCCGTGTGCTGTGGCATCCTCGTTGGTCGGTAGGTTACCGAATGTCGCGCCGTTCTTGGAGCCGTCTCGTGGAATCGGGCTGGTCGATCTTGGTGTGACAGACGAGGCTCGCGATACGGCGGCTGTGACTTCAACGATGGCGGCGGTGGTGGCGGTGGTGACGTCGGCGACGGCGGCGGCAACAGCTGCGGCGTAGTGTTCCTGTAGCAGCGGGTGTCGGAGTGCGTGCACCTGCTGGTCGTCGTGGTCGTCGGCGAGCGTGCACGGCCTTTTGTGTGTGGCCTCGTCCTTCGGCCTCCTGCTCGGTTGGCAACAGCGGAGGCACCACTGGGCAGTGGATGAGTCCAGGGCCCGCGCACATATGCGGGCGCCTACGTGTCCGACAGCTCCCTGGGCAAGAAGTTTGGCACCGACGAGTAGAAGACCACACACAACTCCACCCGTGGCTATAGCCCCTAGCTTGCCGCTGGCCCATTTAAGGACGCCCCCGAAGCCGACCCCGACTGCAGTGGCTCCGCCCGTGACACCATCTCTGAGTTTGTCGCTGGTCCATTTGAGAGTGGCCCTCAATGTGGACGTGACATAGTATGTCGTTTTGCGTCGGAATATAGTGGACACCGATGGGCCTGGTGCCGCCGCTTGGCGTCGTCGTCGTTGTCGGTAGCTGGGGTCTCGGCTCGGGGTCGGCAAGTATCCATCGATCTGGTCCTTGTACGGCATTGCTATCGCGATGGCGTACGTGGCCGCCAGGAGGCAGATGAGGCAGCCACAATGTCGTGATGCCGCTGAGCTGTGCTGGGGCTCGTGGGGACCGCTGGCATCTGGGTGTTCATCATCGGTGGGGTCGTTGTCGATGTCGGCCTGCCAGTGGTCGATGGCACTGGGGTTGGAGTCAGTCACGTTGTCACCTCCTGCGGTCTGGGGATGTCCAGGTCTAGCCAGTGGTGCAGCGGGGCTGAAGCCGCCACTGCACGGACTGGCATGAGCTGGCGAAGCAGTGGAATGGCTTGTCACGTCAGCGGCAGTGACGCCTTCAGCGTCGTTGAGCCGCGCACAAGGGTCGGCCTGATCTGAGGTGTGGGGCGCACTGCTTTGCCACGGGGCGAGCCCAACGTAAGGCTCACTGTCGCGGTCACGCTGAGCCGAGTCGCCTGATGGTATCGTGCCGTCTCGTTCCTGGATATCGATGTCGTCCTGGCTATCCTCCGACGCGTGGAACGAGTCCATGGATGTATTGCCGATATCGCTGGCCGCGATGTGCTGGAGCAGCCATGATACGGGATCTTCTGCGGCCTGATCGGTGCCGTCCGTCGGCGCCGCAGCGAGCTCCGCCTCGACTAGCGGCAGCATGTCTGGCGGTTGGTGCAGGATAACATCAGCGAGGTACGCCATGGCGTCATGGTCGGGTGGAGGGAGACCTCTTGGTAGCAGAGCATGGGCCCGTGAGAGGTATGGCGGCAAAGGTGCCATGAAAGCCTCAGGGCCAACGAGCGTGGCACGAGCGCCCTGGTACTCCAGAAGGAGGCCGAATTAGCGGGTGGCGTACTCGCGGCTGCTCTGGATCCGAGTGAGGTTGCGGTTGATGCGCTGCCTGTCGGGGCCCGCTCTGTGCCAGATGTCCTCGCACATGTCGACCGCGGTGCGATGACGCAGGGCGTCGGTGGTGTCCTCGGACGCCTCAAGGAAGAGGTGATCGAACTGTGGCAGATGGAGCGTCGCCAGGATGTACGGGACGCAGTCCTCGAGCCATGCCCAGAACATGTCCTGGTTTTCCTCACCTGGTGCCCACGCCGCAGCACGCGGTATGAGCCGGGCGCGGATCATCATCAGGTGCCAGAAAGCAGGGTCTTCCTCGGGTTCGCCCCTATCTCGCATGGGAGTGGTGGGACCCGTAGGGCAATAGCGGGGCACAACAGCGGGGCTGAAGCCGCCACTGTGTGCCTGGCCAATACTGCACGGACTCGCAGCAGCGGTGCCGTTCACGATCGGGTCCAAAATGGTGCAGTGATCGTACTTGTAGATGCTGTCATCGTAGAGGTAGAAAAGGGACGCACGTTCAACGTGCTGCAGGAGAAACCCACCTCCATGCTGTGGCGCACCGCCTGAAGACGGGTGTGCTCCAGCGAGCGAGGGGAGGGCCAGGCTGCAAGCAAGGCGCCACATGATGGCGAGGCCTGGCGGGCGACGCGAGCGATGAGCCAAAAGCTGCATGTCAGCACGCATCTTTAGGTACCCCTGCATGCTCATGTACATTGCAACAAACACACCCACAGCAAGATGACAGGTGTCCCTACACCAGGTAGCTTGCTCGTGCTGCTGCCAAAAATGACATGATATAGCCAGGAGGAGGTACGACGAGAAGTGAGAAGGGATGCCTCTGAAGGCGCTTCCTCGGAGGGCTGAGGCGGGCTCTCTGAGGCACCTTCAATAGGGTTCCTGTGTGACCCGCCCCTTGTCTTTGCCTTTGTCAGCCCCTGGGGGCCCCGTCCCTGGGGTGACCTGACCTGGCTGGTCGATCCACCCGCAGACAGCCACGGGATCAGCAACTGGTGCAGCTTCCTCCTTTTTGGTTTCGAGGGTGGCCACCTGGGGCAGGTGGATGGTGCCCCCCGTGAGGTGCCCGAGGAGGGCCTGGATGTCGCCACGCAGTGCAGCAGCTTCGGTAGTTGCCGTCTGTTGCTGAGTGACGACGGTGGCAAGCCCTCGTTCCAAACCTGAAACGTGCTCCGTGAGTGTGGCCTGGGATGAGAGAACGCCCGCAAGCTGGACCTGCATGTTATCCACCGTGTTGGCAAGCATCTCGTGCTGTTGTTCCATGTGTTGGATGCGGGTCGTGGCGGCATCTGACAGTTTAGGGGCCGTAGCGAAGCGTTCGCCGAGGGTGTTCGGTTCGCGCGATGTCACGCTGAATTCATCCTCTGATGAGAGGATCTCGACGTCGCCTGGTACCTCGGCGGCTGCGTCAGCGTGCCCTTCCGTGTGGCCCCCACCTTCGGCCGCCACCGTGCCAGGTTGCGGGTCATGTCCGTCCCCACCTGGTCCTTGGACGGCCGTCTGCTCGGCAGCTCCATCCGTGCCGTGCGGGGGTGCAGAGGAGCTGCGGCCTGGGGCGCCGTGTGATCTTGCGTGCGGCGTGGCGTCGCGTTTCCCGCTGGAGGATCGGTGACGCTTGGCTAAAGGCTCCTCCTTGGGGGTCGGGAGCGGTGCGACGCCCTTGCCTTTGGGCGTGGCAGTCATGAGGTCGTGGAGGTAGGGGCTCTGGGCCGCTTTGGTTAGGAGTGTGCCCGTGGCGGGGCTGAAGCCGCCACCACGGGCGGGCGGCGTCACAGGCTCTGTGATAGTGGTAGGGGTGACAATTGTAACGTTGTCCCTCTTCGGCACGACCTCAGCCAACGGGGCCTCGGTGATGCTCCACGGGATGGGGCACCCTGCGACCTGTACCGTATATGTGGGTGGGGGACGATGAGCGCGCACTAAGGCAACCTGCGCCGAAGTGGCTGGGTCCCAGGCGGTGTGGTAGACCTCACAGTCCCATTTGACGGACGGGCCCGTGAGAGTCTTGGCAAGCTGAGTCAGCGTGGCATGGCGTGCCGCAATGCCCGTGATGCGGTATCGCGTCTTGGCGAGAGTGGCTTCACAGCCACGGATGCTGACGGCAGCGGCCTTGGCGGCGTCTGACCCACGTGCAACACGGATCCCCAATAGGCCTGACTTGCCGTGCCTGACGACTCCTAGGGCTTTGAAGTCCACCGACTTCTGAAACGCCTCTGCCATCGTGATGGGCTGGTCCTCGGGGAACCACACGGTCTGGTACTTGTCTGCCGTGGGCTCGTCCGCACCAGCGTTGCTGAGGTCGTAGGTGGCGCCGAGTTGCCCCGAACCCGCCAAGACCTTGTCAACTGCTTGAAGACTGACGCCGAAAGTGGCAGCCAGGGGCCTTTTTCCGACGCCCGATCCGTACCTGCCTAGACTTTTGCAGGGTTCGAGGATGGTGACGGCTTTAAAGCTGCCGTGGAAAAGGGCCTTGAAGGTGTCCTGAAGCTGACTGTCGGGCTCCTGGCGGCGAGCGTCTTTCTTAGACTCCCTGTGCTTTTGGTTTTGGCGCGCCTTGTCCTGTGGAGCGGAATCCCCTCGGAAAGGACCCTTGGCGCGTGGACCACCGTTCACGGGGGCGCCTCCCGAGAACTGATCCTCGATGCATGGAGGGGACTGCGGCGATGGCTTCGGTTTCATGTATGGTCACCCGAATCCAGCATACGTGGTCGGCAGGATCGATGGTGGCGACGGCTACTTTTTCCGTGCAGGCGACTTCCTTGGTGCCCAGCTGGTACACGGTCACGGGGACGTGCGTGTGAACCACATTGGGCGCCTTGGGGTGGCGCTTCAGCACGGGGACGGCGAGCTCGGTGCCGACGTAGTTGTCGTTTTTTGGGCCCATGACAGCGATCGCGAGCTGACCCGTGGTACGCTTACCCTGCTCGAGATGTTGCTGCAGCAGCCGCTCGCCACTCTCGTAGTCGTGGAGGCTGATGCTGGGCTTGTACGTCTTGCCGTCGTCGAGTGATGTGGGTTCGGCCAGGACTGGGACCTTCCAGAAGGCCGGGTCCAAGGCAATAAATTTGGCGTCCGCAGCCTGAAGACGTGCGGACGCGGCTGGTGGGTAGGATGTGTCACCACCATTGCGCTTAGGCTTGCTGCGCTGGTGGTGATCCAGCGTGTAGCTGATCTGGTTGGCGGCACACATGCGAATCAAGGCACTGCCGAGCTTCTTGGTGTTGGTCTTGTGCATGTCGTACGTGCCTGCAGCTCGTCCGCGTTCAGCTCGGCGAGCCCGTTGTATGCGGCTGTGGGGCGGTCAGACCCCGCTTGCTTGAAGGCTGCAATGCAGTCCTGTTTGCGTTGGAGTAGGGATCCTTCAGCTGCAGGACGTGAGCTCGGCGGCTGCTTGGAAGAGCGACGGCGCTCCGGCTTGGCGGGGGCCATTGCGGCGGGCGCTCTGGTGGGAGGGAAGAGGTGACGCAAATCAGTAGGGTCCTGCTGGGACCCCTCCGGTCTCGCGAGGCCTGGGAGACTGGCTCCGAGGCGGGGCGCTTCGCGTCGCGGCTGCGGTCTGAGTGCAGGGCACTCTCGAGCCGAGACTAGAGAGAGAGAGAGAGAGAGCCAGGGAGAGAGAGGGATCTATATATATATATATAGAGAGAGAGAGAGAGAGAGAGAGAGAGAGAGAGAGAGAGAGAGAGAGAGAGAGCGGGAGAGAGCGAGGGAGAGCGAGAGAGAGCGAGAGAGAGAGAGCGAGCGAGAGCGAGAGAGAGAGAGAGAGAGAGAGAGAGAGAGCGAGAGAGAGCGACAGAGAGCGAGAGAGAGCAAGAGAGAGCGAGAGAGCGAAAGAGAGAGAGAGAGAGAGAAGAGAGAGAGAGAGAGAGAGCGAGGGAAGAGAGAGAGAGATAGAGAGAGAAAGAGAGAGAGAGAGAGATAGAGAGAGAGAGAGAGAAGAGAAGAGAAGAGAAGAGAAGAGAGAGCGAGAGAGAGAGAGAGAGGGGGAGTGAGAGAGAGAGGAGAGAGCAGAGAGAGAATAGAGAGAAGAGAGAGAGGAGAGAGAGAGAGAGAGAGGCAGAGATAGAGGCAGAGAGAGAGAGGCACAGAGAGAGAGGCAGAGAGAGAGAGAGGCAGAGAGACAGAGGCAGAGAGAGAGGCAGAGAGAGAGAGAGAGGCAGGGAAAGAGAGGCAGAGACAGAGAGAGGGCAGAGAGAGAGAGAGACAGAGAGAGCAGAGAGAGAGAGAGAGGCAGCTCAGTCACACTTAAATCCAGATTCGTCCTCACCGAATCCCACCACCAAGGGAGCGCCAGCAAGGAGATGCACATATGGGGATCCCCACGCAGTGAATAATTTTCGGGTGCTCCGGACCCCAATGAATTAAAACAAGGATATGCGTGATAACCACACGGAACACGGCATAACAAAAACACGCCCCAAATCTGAGGCTGTTCCGATGTTTTTCCAGGTTCCTGGGGGCACACAATTAAACAACAAACTAAATATGAAGGCCTGCCGGGAAAGCCGCCGAAAAAGAACAATCCGTTTATTTGCTATCAGTGTTGTTCGAAGATTCTGGCGCCCCGCAAAAATTAGCCTGGCGAAGGACCCAACCATATGCAGTTGTGAGTACCGCAATTCTGAATATCTGTTTCGGTGGCGCTCCCTATGGGGCCACGAAGCGCTGTACTGGGTGGGTGAAACGCAGGGAGCAAGGGCTGTGCTGGGTGGCGGCTGACGCATGCGGACGTTCGACCTGGAACCTTCGGTGGAGCTCCCTATGGGGCCACGAAGCGTTGTACTGGGTGGGTGAGACGCAAGGAGCAAGGGCTGTGCTGGGTGGTGGCTGACGCATTCGGGCGGTGCCGCTGAGACCTTCGGTGGAGCTCCCTATGGGGCCACGGAGCGCTGCACTGGGTGGGTGAAGCGCAGGGAGCCAGGGCTGTGCTGGGTGGTGGCGGACGCATGCGGGCGATGCCACTGGGACTTTCGGTGGAGCCCCCTATGGGGCAACAAAACGTTGTACCGGGTGGGTGAAACGCAGGGAGCAAGGGCTGTGCTGGGTGGTGGCTGACGCATGCGGACGTTAGACCTGGAACCTTCGGTGGAGCTCCCTATGGGGCCACGAAGCGTTGTACTGGGTGGGTGAAACGCAGGGAACAAGGGCTGTGCTGTGCGGTGGCCTGCGCATGCGGGCGGTGCCAGTGGGACTTTCGGTGGAGCTCCCTGTGGGACCACGAAACGCTGTACTGGGTGGGTGAAACGCAGGGAGGAGGGCCACGAAACGCTGTACTGGGTGGGGGGGACGCATGCGGACGGTAGACCTGGAACCTTCGGTGGGGTTCCCTGTGGGGCCACGAAACGTTGTACTGGGTGGGTGAAACGCAAGGAAAAGGGGGAGGAGGGCCGCGAAACGCTGTACTGGGTGGGGGGGAGACGCATGCGGACGGTAGACCCGGAACCTTCGGTGGAGCTCCCTATGGGGCCACGAAGCGCTGGACTGGGTGGGTGAAACGCAAGGAGGGGGAGGAGTGCCACGAAACGCTTTACTGGGTGGGGGGGACGCATGCGGACGGTAGACTTGGAACCTTCGGTGGTGTTCCCTATGGGGCCACGAAACGGTGTACTGGGTGGGTGAAACGCAGGGAGGAGGGGGAGGAGGGCCACGAAACGCTGTACTGGGTGGGGGGGGCGCATGCGGAGGGTAGACCTGGAACTTTGTGTAGCTCCTATGGGCCTACGAAAGCTTGTACTCTGTGTGTGTGACGCGTGAGGCAGGGGAGGGCCACGAAACGCTGTACTGGGTGGGGGAAGCATGCGGACGGTAGACCTGGAACCTTCGGTGGAGCTCCCTATGGGGCCACGAAGGGCTGTACTGGGTGGGTGAAACGCAAGGAGGAGGGGGAGGAAGGCCACGAAACGCTGTACTGGGTGGGGGGGAAGCATGCGGACGGTAGGCCTGGAACCTTCGGTGAAGCTCCCTATGCGGCCACGAGCCGGTGAACTGGGTGGGTGAAACGCAGGGAGGGGAGGGAGGAGGGCCACGAAACGCTGTACTGGGTGGGGGGGACGCATGCGGACGGTAGACCTGGAACCTTCGGCGGAGTTCCCTATGTGGCCACGAAACGGTGTACTGGGCGGGTGAAACGCAAGGAGGAAACGGAGGAAAGAGGAGGGTGGGGGGGAGGATGAGAGGAGAGGAGGAAGAGAGGAGGAGGAACGCGGGGACCGTCTCTTCAAAACGAGGACCCAACAACACAGGTTGGTTGGGGAACAAATAATTTTAAGGGCCCACCACTAAACAACTATTTCTGAGAGCCCACCAGAAACGCGCCCGAAAGAAAAAACAAATATGTTTTATTGTGTTTGTTTATTTTGTTTCCCAACCATCCTGTGGTGTTGGGTCCTCGTTTTGAAGAGACGGCGCCCCGCGTTCCTCCTCCTCTCCTCTCCTCTCCTTCCTCCTCCTCTCTCCCCTCCTCCTTCCTCCCACCATCATCTTCACCATCATCAGCATCATCATCATCATAATATTCATCATCATCATCATCATCATCATCATCATCATCATCATCATCATCATCATCATCATCATCATCATCATCATCATCATCATCATCATAATCAGCATCATCATGATCATCCTCATCGTCATCGTCATCATCATCATCAGCATCAGCATCAGCATCAGCATCAGCATCATCATCATCATCATCATCAGCATCAGCATCAGCATCAGCATCAGCATCAGCATCAGCATCATCATCATCATCATCATCATCATCAGCATCATCATCATCATCATCATCATCATCTCATCATAGTCATCATAGTCATCATCATCATCATCATCATCATCATTGTCATCATCATCATCATCATCATCATCATCATCATCATCATCATCATCATCATCATCATCATCATCTTCATCATCATCATCATCATCATCATCATCATCGCAGTCATCATCGTCATATGACCCCTCACACGTTTCGTGGCCCCATAGGCGGCCCCGCCCCATTTTGGTACACCCCTCACACGTTTCGTGGACCCATAGGGAGCCCCATCTAGGTCCCAGTGGCGCAGCCCGCATGGCGGCGCCGCTCCATTTTGGCACACCTCTCTCACGTTTCGTGGCCCCATATGGACCTCCACCTAAGATCCCAGTGGCGCAGCCCGCATGGCGGCGCCGCCCCATTTTGGCACACCTCTCACACGTTTCGTTGCCCCATACGGGGCTCCACCCAATGTCCCAGTGGCGCAGCCCGCATGCGGTACGCGCCCAAATTTGGCACACCCCTCACACGGTTCGTGGCCCCATACGGAGCTCCACCTATGGTCACAGTGGCACAGCCCGCATGCGGCACGCGCCCAAATTTGGCACACCCCTCACACGTTTCGTGGCCCCATAGGGAGCTCCACCGTAGGCCCCAGTGGCGCAGCCCGCATGCGGTACGCGCCCAATTTTGGCACACCCCTCACACGTTTCGTGGCCCCATACGGAGCTCCACCCAAGGTCCCAGTGGCGCAGCCCGCATGCGGTACGCGCCCCATTTTGGCACACCCCTCACACGTTTCGTGGCCCCATAAGGAGCTCCATGTGAGGTCCCAGTGGCGCAGCCCGCATGGCGGCGCCGCCCCTTTCTGGCACACCCCTCACACGCTTCGTGGCCCCATAGGGAGCTCCACCTATGGTCCCAGTGGCGAAGCCCGCATGGCGGCGTCGCCCCATTTTGGCACACCCCTCACACGTGTCGTGGCCCCATGGGGAGCTCCATCTAAGGTCCCAATGGCGCAGCCCGCATGGCGGCGCCGCACCATTTAGGCACACCCCTCACACGTTTCGTGGCCCCATAGGGAGCTCCACCTAAGGTCCCAGTGGCGCAGCCCGCATGGCGGCGCCGCCCCATTTTGGCGCACCCCTCACACGTTTCGTGGCCACATAGGGAGCGCCACATAAGGTCCCAGTGGTGCAGCCCGCATGGCGCCGCCGCCCCATTTTGGCACACCCGCCTGGTCGGAGGTGAATGGTTAGGGCCCTTCAATTTTCGGTGCGAGGTGAGTCGCTCGGGCCCCACAGTTCTCGGTCGAAGGTGAACAGCTGGGGCCCCTCAGTTCTGGGTCGGAGGTGAATCGTGCGGGCCCCTCGGTTCTCGGTCGGGGGTGAGTCGTTCGGGCTCCTCAGTTCTCGGTCGGAGGTGAGTCGTTCGGGCCCCTCAGTTCTCGGTCAGAGGTGAGTCGTTCGGGTCCCTGAGTTCTCGGTCGGAGGTGAGTCGTTCGGACCCATCGCATCTCGGTCGGAGGTGAGTCGTATGGGCCCCTCAGTTTTCGGTCGGAGATGAGTTGTTCGGACCCCTCAGTTCTTGGTCGGGGGTGAGTCGTTCGGGCCCCTCAGTTCTCGGTCGGAGGTGAATCGTTCGGGCCCCTCAGTTCTCGGTCAGATGTGAGTCGTTCGGACCCATCGCATCTCGGTCGGAGGTGAGTCGTTCGGGCCCCTACGTGTTGTGGCCCCATGGCCCATCGGGGGTTCCACCGTAGACGATCTCACAACTGCGGCTCTCACAACTGCGGCGCTCAAAATTGCACGGGCTGGTCATCGTAATCATCACCACTATCCCCTCGCACGTAGCGCGGCCCCAGAAGGGGGCTTCACCCCACTGGCAGCGCCCGCGTGGCGGCAGCGCCCCATTTCGGCACACGCCTCACACACACGTTTGGTGGCCCCATGAAGGGGGCTGGAATTCAGGCCTCAGTGGCAGCTCCCGCATGGCGGCCCCTCCCCATGTCGGCGCACCCTTCGCGCATGCGGACGGTAGCACTGGGACCTTCGGTGGGGCCCTCTATGGGGCCACGAAGCGCTGTACTGGATGATGATGATGGTGATGAAGGAGGGAGGAGGAGGACAAGGAGGAGGAGGAGGAGGAACAGGAAAACGCGCGGACCGTTATTTCAAAACGAGGACCCAACACCACAGGATGGTCGGGAGAAAACAAACACAACAAACAACTCGGCTTCTGCTTCTTGAATTTATCGGGGGCTTTGGGGCCCCGCTGCTGCCGCTGTGCCGCTCGGCGCAGAATGGACTTGTCCTCAGGTCCTGTCACTGCACTGTAAGCCTCTGTCCTCACTGCTGGCATGGGGAATATCGCGGGCGTCTCGGCCCCCATGTTTTTCTCTTCCGGGTCTCCTCATTTGAAAAAGTCAGAGATGCGCACGCATAGCGCAGACCTGGTGGGCCAAAAAGAAGGCGATGGTTCCAACCACGCAAGCCCGCTAATGGCCGCAACTGCTGCTACGCAAAAGATGTACCGTGCCTGGATGAGAATATTGAAAATGCCCGCTGCCATCTCGCCTCGCCGCGGCCAAAAGGGGGGGGCGTCTGTGCGAAGGCCCCCCGCGCGAACATCCGGAAGCGCGTGCTCGTGCGAAGGGGGCCTGCGCCGAAATTGCCGCATCCCCCAGGCCTTGCCGCGTTTCCCCCGGGACTTCTCGCGTCTTGTCGCATGACTCCTTCGGGCCGAAAAGGCCACGAAAAGCCCCCGGGAATCCGCCGGCCCCCTTGTGGGGCCACCAGGCTGCGAGGCGCGGGATTCGCAGTTTCCTGTACCAGTTGTAGCTTGTAGTTTCCAGTGTTACAGTTCTGCTTATTGCTGGTTACTGTATTGCTGGTTGCTGCAACTAGTTGATTGACCGCGCGAGGGGGGGGGGGGGAGACCCAAACCGGCTTATTAGCACCCCCTGGGCGCGTTGTCTGAATTGCTGGGGGGGCTCGAAATCGACACCCCTCACGCAGATCCGCGGGGTCAGGGTCCAAAAACACAAGGGAATTGCCACATTTCTGAAAGTCGGTGCCACCCCTCACGCAGATCCGCGGGGTCAGGGTCCAAAAACACA
>CAUYUJ010017218.1:159180-243982 GCA_963575745.1 Prorocentrum cordatum
TTTGCCCTTCGAAGATCTCCCCTGAAAACCGCCCCTGCCAGAAAGGGGCACATCGCGTCGCTGAAAGTCTTGATGCCCTCGCGACCGGCGTCGATCATATCCTCTTCCATTACCGCGCCTTCTGCCTTTCGATCTGAGACCTTTGCGATAACCTCGTCATTGGCCGCAATACTCCTCGTCGCGCTGCTCGCCCGCCTGGAAAGCGCCGTCGCCATTCTGACCGCCCTTGAGTCGGCATGCGTCCGAGTTGCGCCATCTCGATCCGCATATAATGCATTGATCTCCCTGCCGTCTCTCGCCGCCTTTGCGCCATTGCCACTATTGCCGCCGTTGTCGCCCATGCCTTTTCCTTTGCTGCATGATCATTTGCCTCGCGCGCGCTGCCGGCATTCCTCTCCTGGCGCCGATGGCGTCGGCAATGGTGACACTGCCAATCCCCCTGAAGATGCCATCGGCGCCGATCCTCCATAACCGCCTTGACCTCCGTCGCCATCATACCAATCATCATCATCTTGCCTATCTTCCTCGTCAGACCATTCATCACAGTATTCCTGATCATCTTCGCAGTAGCCGTCATAGCTGCAGTCATAATCTTCTGGCCATGTGTCTAGATCCTCCTAGTAGTTCCTGTATCCTGTGTGCTGATCTGTCGCTGCCAACTCGTTATCTATGACTTTCTACTGCAACTGTCCCATCTCGCGCCATCTGTCGAGATCTCCGTTGACCTGCAACCTTAGATATGCAAGAACTTTGTCGACAAACGTCGTCCTCGACCAGAAAACCCATGCCTTTGCTGACTCGCCCATCTGCAATCCACCATATCGCTCCGCTTCTTCGTGCAGGTGGTCCTAGCCGGACACGCATGAAACGAAATATTGATCGGGTCCCTGTCGTAGAATGAAGAATCGGTCCAACTACGTCCAGGCCAGATCTTGGTCGTCCAATCCGCACATCTCAAAAAACCGATCCGTCAAAATCTTGATACCACTTGGTTGCGTTGGAACCATCTCCATTCTAGTGTTCTGATCAATACTGCTGGTACTCGAGGGAGGCTGACTGCATCAATGCCACGATGAACCACAATCTGTCCTGCTTGATCCAGTCGATTTACTCTCCAATCTTGAGCTGCTCTGAGTGCGGGGCCTTCAAGTCTACTCAGCACTGCCACACCGAGCTGATCCTGTTCCAAACGCGTGAAAGGACTCCCTATTTCCACTGCTTCTCTATATTCACGAATGGGCGTTGCACGAAGACGCCAGCCGGGAGGTATGTCCTTAGAATACTGCCTGAGACAGAGGGGTGTCGTCTGAGGTCAAGCCAACATTCTTGAACCGACCTTCAGGGAAATAGACTGTCTGCGTGTGGTCGAACTTCTGTGTATGGTAATGTATATATTGATATACTGTACTAAAATCAACTCCAATATCTAAACACCAAGGGATGTAGATCTCGTAGGTGCCGATGACGCCGTAGACGAAAGTCCTGTGGCGAGGAGGAAGCCAGAAGGCAGGGAGCCGACTGGCTTCGCTACCAAAACTCAAGATTCTGATGAAAATCCTGAAGCTGGGAAAAGTTAAACTCAGCAAGCGGACGCTGTGTGAACTAAAAACAAAAAGATTAACATATTTTACTGTTTGCGCCTTGAGCCAGAATTCACAATACGATCTGATTCCAGCCCAGGGAACACAAGTTATTACTAGATGTTCGGGCTTAGTGAGACAACATGCCTAACAGGTCCTAGACATAATAATCTCAACATTGAACCCCCCCCCTGGCGCGCAGGGGGGGGGATTGGAACCCCCCCCCTGGCGCCCGCGCCAGCGCTGGCGGCGGTCAGCAGCGCCGGCGCTGGCGCCGGCGACGGCGGGGGCACAGCGATGATTACCACCACTACCACCACCACCGCTACCACCACCACCACCGCCTCAACCCACCACCACCACCACCACAACCCACCACCACCACCACAACTCACCATCACAACCACCACCACCACCACAAAAACCAACCACCACTACCACCACCACCAATGTACCACACCACCACCATAACCGCCACAACCACCACCACTACCAGCAGCACACAACCCACCACCACCACCACACAGCACAACACCACCACCACCACCACCACCACCACCGCCACCACCAGCAGCACCAGTACCACCTCCACAAACCACCGCCACCACCACAACCCACCACCACCACCACCACACCACCACCAAACCACCACCACCACCATCGCATCCCACCACCACCACCACAAGCCACTACCACACCACCGCCAAACCACAACCACCACCAGCACCACCACAACGACCACCACAACAAACCACCACACCACCACCACCACAACCACCACCACCGCCACCACCACCACAACAACCCACCACCACCACCACCACCGTCGTCCTCGTCGACGCTCCCCGCCGCCGCTGGCCGCCGCCGCAGGCGCCGGCGCCGGCCCAGAGAAGGAAACCGTCGCCCCCGCCGCCGCCGCCAGCCGCCGCCGACCGAAGCGCCGGCCCGAGGAGTGGGAAGCAGGAGGGGGGGGTCGGTAAGGCCGAAAAGTGGTCCCATTTTACGATTGGGCTTTCTTATGGTTTTGTCAGTTAAACCTTGACATGTTCCTTGGATTGTTGAAACTATCGTTCGTTTCTCTCTCTCTCTCTCTCTCTCTCTCTCTCTCTCTCTCTCTCTCTCTCTCTCTCCCTCTCTCTCTTTTTCTCTCCGTAGTTTTCGGTTTCCCGGCGTTCGTTCTCGCGCCCCCAAACGGGGGGCGAGGCGGAGGCGGCGCTGGGGGGGCAGGGCGCCGAAAACCAACAAAAATAAGAAAATCCGTCAAAACCGAAAGAAAAGCAAGGAAATCAGAGCCACCAGCCAACAAATAAACGAAATCAATGCCCCGAGTGGTTCTCGGACGGGAAACATTGAAACGCCTTATGGTTTCTTAAGACTCTCTGCAAAAAACAAGCCGGGGCTAAGATTCCGTTGACTGTTTGGCTTGGGAACTATGATTTCCTTTGTTTTTTCCTCAGTTTTTGACTGATTGTACTTCCCAAACATCCTGTGGTGTTGGGTCCTCGTTTTGAGGAGACAGCGCCCCGCCTTCCTTGCCTTTGCTCTCCGGATGTCTCAGCTCAGCCCCTCCTCCAATCATCATCATCATCAGCATCATCATCATCATCATCATCATCATCATCATCATCATCATCATCATCATCATCATCATCATCATCAGAATCATCATCATCATCATCATCATCATCATCATCATCATTGTCATCATCGGCATCGCCATGGCTGATTCGTTTCGTGGCCCCACAGGGGTCTCCACCGAAGGCCCCAGTGGGGGGGGCCACATGCGCCCCCCCACGCCAAGGGCAGCGCATCGTGGCCCCATAGGGAGCTCCACCGAAGGCCCCAGTGGGGGGTGCCACATGCGCCCCCCACGCCCAGGACAGCGCTTCGTGGCCCCATAGGGAGCTCCACCGACGGCCCCAGCGGGGGGGGGGGGGGCACATGCGTCCCCCACGCCAGGACAAGGCGTTTCGCGGCCCCATAGGAGCTCCACCGTGGGGTGGGGGGGGGGGCACATGCGTCCCCCACGCCCAGGACAGCGCTTCGTGGCCCCATAGGGAGCTCCACCGAAGGCTCCACAGGGGGGTGCCACATGCGCCCCCCACGCCCAGGACAGCGCTTCGTGGCCCCATAGGGAGCTCCACCGAAGGCCCCAGTGCGGGGGGGCGCATGCGTCCCCCACGCCCACGACAGCGCTTCGTGGCTCCATATGAGCTCCACCGAAGGCCCCAAGTGCGGGGGGGGCGCATGCGTCTCCCCCACCCAGGACAGCGCTTCGTAGCCCCATAGGGGGCCCCACCGAAGTCACAGTGGCACAGTTCGCATGCGTCTCCCCCGCCCAGGACAGCGTTTCTTGGCCCATAGAGAGTACCACCGAATGCGATACTCACAACGACGGTATTCACAACTGCATATGGTTGGGTCCTTCGCCAGGCATTTGTTTTGTTGGTTTCTGCCCCCCCCCCCGCGCCCTCTCCGGGGGCGGGGCGGAGGCGGCGCTGGGTGGGCGAGGGCGCCGAAAACAAGAAAATCAATCAAAACCAAAGGAGAAACTATAGAATCAGAGCCCCCAGGCAAAAAAAAACACCGAAATCAAAGCCCCGAGTCTTCCCATCCGAAAACCACTCGGAGCCTTGATTTCGTTGATGTTCTGTTGTCTGGGGGCTTCGATTTGTTGGTTCTTCCTTTGGCGTTGACTGATGCTTCTGTTTGCGTTGATTCTCCGCGCCCTCGCCCACCCAGCGCCGCCCCCACCTCGCCCCCAGAGGAAGCGCGGGGGGCAAAAAAAACAACAAAAACAAGAAACAAAGAGAGAGAGAGAGAGAGAGAGAGAGAGAGAGAGAGAGAGAGAGACCGGACAAGTAGGCGGACCAGGGTCCGTCCGCGAGGCGCACTGCGGGGCGACAACCCGCCCAAACTAATTATTTTTAATCAGATAAAATTATTATATTTGCGGCGGTGCAGCCTTGAGAAACGAGGGCGGGCAACAAACCCCCTCCCCCGGCGCAATGCGACTGATGCTACAGACGGCGGACAGACAGTGAAGATCTCACGTGTCAGACCGCGTGACGAAGAAGGCCCCGACAAGAAAGGCGACGTGCTGACACGTGGCTAGGCGGCTTGGCAGACCGCCAGTTGGGCGCTTGGCCGCAACGCGGCGCGCAGGGACGGGGCACCCCCCGCCCCCACGCCCTGACACCGTGGACGCGGGGCCACGCGTGCACACGGGCAGGCAGAAAGGCGGAGATTAGCGCGGGGCTCCAGGCGGAGCGCCGCGGAGCGATGACAGCATAGCAGGGAGGGTGAGTGGCGGCGCAGCACCATCGGGCGAGGGTGTAAGCAGCTCGGCGAAGGCACGCCCGGCGCGGTGGAGGCGCTGGAGCAGAGGGCCTTGACGGGCTTGAGCAGCGGCAAGGTCGGCGGCGAGAGCAGCACACCTCTGCTGAAGAGCGGCCATAGACTGGGAAAGCTCGGCTTCGCGGTCGGTGAGGGGCGGCTGCTCTGTGCCTGCGGCCGCGGGCCTCGTGGCGGGGACGAGGTCATCGGTGCGCCTGGCCAGGTGGTGGACCAGCGCGGTGCGGCGATCCGTGTGCTGGCGGCCGTCGCCCTTGCGAGGCGACTGGAGGGAAGCGCGCGGTCCCAGGGCTGAAGCCGCTAGGGCCACGCCCCGTGAGGACGGAGGAGCCGCAGCCTCGCACCCAGCAACAGTAAAAGCGTGGACGGGGTGCGACGGCCTGACTGGCTCAGTGCCCTGCGGGGGGGCTGGAGCCGCCCCCGCGGGATGGCGCTGGTGGGGAGACGGGGTGGGTGGCACGGGGGGAACAATCATGATGCCGTGCGAGGGCTCGGAGGTCGGCCGCGTGGTCGGGTGGCGTCTCGATGAAGCGGCATCGTCGGCAGCGTGGGTGTCGGCGGGGCGTCGTCTATGCTGCCACTCAATCCGAGGGGATCATAAAGGTCCTCGTCGGCGTCTTGACGGTGAGCGACGTCATCATGTGGGTGCGAGGTCGCTCTCGGTGGCGGAGTCGAGGTGGGCGTCGAGAGGCTGCCCGACGGGGCAGGGTTGGCGCTGGCTGGCCCGTCGTCCAGGAAGTCTAATCCCCCGCCGAAGCCGAACGGGTCGTCCTCCTGTTCGTCGTGCATCGCCCGTTGGGCCTCGGCCCAGAGCTCATCCGGGTTCTGCGGGATGTATGGTCCAGCCGCTGGTGGTGCCTGGTCCGACAGCAGGGGGTTCGGTTCCATTTTGCTGAGTTCCGCTGCTGTAAACCCAGCCCTGCGGTGTGGGAGCGGCAGAGTACGGTGTCTGCGCTCGTAGATAGCGACAGCGACCCCATGATGCACGGTCGCTTGGCGATGTCGTGTTTTGGCAGCTTCAACAATGTCGTCAGGAAGGTTGTGCGTGCGTGCCGCCGCTGTGGCAAGGGCGTCGGCCTGACGGTTGAACTCCTCCGCGATGGGCCCGATGAGCCCAAGGTCGATGCCCAGGTCTCCCAGGTGGCTGGCGATTTTTTCGACGCGAAACATGTTGGGCTTGGCCATATCACATCGGTGGATCTTTTCCCAGAGCTCCGCGTGCGTGCCCTGCGGCGCTGGATGTCCGTCGATGATGCTTTGGAACCCATCGACCACCGCCTGGTTGTCCACGAAAACGTGCACGGGCCGTTCGGCACATGCCGTAAGGTGGACAATGGCGAGGGTCTCCGCAACCTGGCGTTCTGCGTTAGGCCGTGAACGCGTGCACTGTAGTTCATGCGGTGGTCGATGCCGTAGTAGACGCCGTAGCCCGCTCGTGCTAGCAATGGGATGGCTTGGTTGGTGCACGCACCGTCCGTGGCAGCATAGACCCATGTCCAACCAGTGTCGTAGTCAAGGTAGGTGGTGTAGGTGTCCTGGGCTGAAGCCGCTGGATCACCATCAGGGGAGGGCCGCGGAATGGGCTGTGGCAGCGGGTCCCTCGCGAGGTCGGCCTGCAGGTCGAGGAGGGCTGGGTCTTCGTCGAAGAGCCCGCAGTGTCTTGTGTGCGGCGGAAGACGGGCCCACTGGTCGACACTGATGAGGGTGGTGAGAGGGAGTCTTTCTCGGGCCCAGCACTTACAGTCGCGGACAGTGTGCTCCTGAGTTTCCTCTTCCTCGTCACAGTAGCGGCTCATGGGGCTGGGGTCTGCCGACGTGTTTGATCGGGATCGTCGCTGTTGGGTGTGGTCCCCGCCCGACAGGTAGTTCAGGAGGAGCGCCAGCTGCCAGGCAGTGCATTTGGCTGCTCCTTTAGTTCGCGCGAGCCACGTGCTGGCGAAGAGGTCAAGGCCCTGTCTGACAGAGGCGAGGTAGCCAAGGTCGTGTCGCCGTGGCTTTGATCCTCCGCAGAAATTCCCTGCGTTGTGAGGCCCGCAGCATGTGCAGGAAGGCGTTTTGGGGTAAATTCAGCCAGCTGATCGGGCAGCCCCAGTCGTCGTACATGATGCCAAATGTGGGCCAGGTCCATCGGAGCTGCTGGAGCGACTGGACGAGTCGTCCGACGGGTCCTCCACCAAACAGGGTCTGGACGTGGTGTTGGAGGTCTCTGGCGAGCCCGCAGAGTGTAACGTCGCGGTTAACCTGTCGCCGCAGGCACTGGAATGCTTCACGCTGCGTGATGGCGTCGATCTCAAGGGCGTGTCCCGGCACGCACACGGCCATGAGAGTCAGAACTCGACCCACTTGTTCCCCTTGGGGCGGATAGCCGCCTTGAGGGCGTGGTTGTAGGCAGTCTTGGCTGGGCCTGATGGTGCTTGAATGTCGGTGCCCGTGGTGCAGTCGCTGGCAGCCAGGGATCGGGCGTGCCGCGCCTTGATAAGCATCGGCGACGGGAGCTTGCCAATGCGCGGCAGGCGGATAGTCGCCCTCCGTACACGGGCGTCTGCGGTGGCCGTGAGGTTAAGCGCGGCTGGAGCCGGCGCTGCCTCAGCGTTGATGTAACTCCCGACGAGCTTGAAGGAATCGACCACACGTAGGGGGCGATCCGCCAGCGTGAGCTGGGTAACGGCGGCGTGAAGCTCGACGGTGAGCGCCCACCCTGCCACTTTACCAGGGTGAATGCGTTGACCTGAGAATCGGTCAAACTTGGCGGTTTCGTCGAGAGATTTCTGCAGCTCAGAAGCGGTGTGGGTAGTGGAGTTGCTGTCGTCAACGAAGGTAGAGCTGAGTGATCGAGGAACGTATCGGTGCTGCCTCTTTGTCCACACGCACATGAGCAGCTTAATGTCATCCAGGGACCACGAGCTGCCCTGGAGGTGACCGTTTGTCCTGGCCAGGCCCCTGGAGTACGCTCCGTTCATGCGGATGTAGCGTTTGTGGTGTCTGTAGAAATTTCGGCGGACAGTAACGATGTCTTGTGGACACCCCGCGTGCAGCGCAAGGTTTAGACAGATGTCCGTGATGAGGTTGTCGAAGCACTTCTGTCGGTCAAGGGCAGCTCCAGCTAAGGGGAGGAGTAAAGTCCTGGCGTGTTCGATGCGCAGGGCGAGAGAGGTGCTGACATCCCCAATGGTGGCTTTGGGAACAGCGCCGAAGCTCGTGGCATGGGTCCATCCTTGCCGCCAGGTCGTGAGGCTACGGTAGGCCGGCGCTTCCCGCGCATACATCCACACGGAAAGAACCGAGAGAAGTCGTTGGTCCGTCGGGAGTTCCCCTCGGCCTTTTCGGAGGCACGGGTTTGGCACGTGCAGGAGGGGCTCGGGGATGTGCCAGTGCGTTGCATAGCACGTAAGACGCTGGCGAAGAGGCGAAGGATGTCGTCGGGTAACTCCTTAGCCTCCTTAGTTGTCCAGCCGTCGAGTCCCCCCGCGCGGCGAGGTGAACGGGTGCGAATGAAGTGGATGAGTTGGTCGTCGGTGAGGTGGAAGGGGGCTGCTGGTGATGGCGTAGGCAGCTCTTGGCGGTATTCGTCGTAGAAGTCCGCCCACGTCGGCATAGCTTCGGCGTCATGGCCCGCGCGAGCGCGGTACCTGCCCAAGATGGGCTCCCAGGTGTCGACCTTGAGCTTAAGCATGTCTTTGGTGTTGGCAACAATAGCGTTGGCGGGGAGGGCGTCGGGAACCTGGGCAGGTGGTGGGCCACGAGTGTGGCCGTCGTCGTTGTCCGTGTCGAGCGAACTACCGTCGCTGGGGCTGAAGCCGCCGGCGTCGGTGTCAGCGTCACTATCGTCCGTGCTAGCTTGGTCAGGGTTGAAGGCGGTGGTGTCGCAGTGGAGCTGTGCATCGTCGGGAGTGGTAGGCGTGCGGAGATACGCCGTGGGCGAGCAGTCGGCAGCCCGTGCGTATATGGCCGCCTTTCGCCCGCTTGGCTCGCGGACACCCTCAGCCCAGATCTTGATGCGTTCAGCTTTGGCTCGGTTTGCACGTCGCGCCAGCTCCGAGTCTAGGTTTTGGATCAGAAGATCTAGGTGCTCTCCGCGTGGTGCTGGCACGTCGGGGGTCCAGGCATCAGGAAAGGCCAGGAGGGCCGTGGGGCGCAGCTTGTGGCAGAGAAGGCGGGCCGCGGTCCACGTGCAGTCGATGCGTTGCGCCAGGTACGGCGGGATAGCACGGCAGTCCATATGATGGTGCTGTCCGATGAAGCGAAGCTCGCAAAGTTGCCGATGGAGCTTGCGAAGGCGGTTCATGTGAATCGTGGAAGCTCCGTAGGTGGAAAGGCGCGGGGGACGGCGGGTCGCTCCTCGAACGTGGGCGTGAGCCCGTGCATGGTAGGGGCCTTCTTTTTTGGGTGGTCTGGCGGTGGGGGCGGCAGGTCCCGCAGCCGGGTGAGATGGTACTCATGGCTGGCCTCGTTTGCCAGGGCGAACATGCGTTCCACATCGTCGCGTGTGTCAGCCTGCTCCATGCGGTCGTGGTATCGTCCTGCGATGAGGGTCCCTTATGCCTGAAGTTCGTGGTCCTCATGAGCTCCGTCGTTTGGAGGGTAAGGCGTGGGGGCCAGAAGGCGTGGGGCCGTGTGATCGAGGCGGCTAAGGTCGAGTGTGACCTGCAGGCCAACATGGGACTTCGCTGGCAAGTCACGCAGATAGCAGAAGTCGGTGACAAGGGATCGCGCTGCTTGGTTGGCGATGATATAATCGATGCGCGAAGTGCGGGGGCACTTGGTGACGCGGTCCCAGTCAGGGATATTGCCATATGTGTGCATGGTGTGGTCTGGTGTGCCTTCAGCGACGTTAAACCATCCGTGCTGCATCATGTGCAGCAGATGTGGATTGTCGTCGATGTTCGTGTTGGCGTCCATGCAATTGAAATACGGGGCTGAGCCGACCCTCGCGGCGGCGCAATCAGCAAGCCGAAACAAATCGGTGCTGTCCCCTCCAGCGACCCCGTAGAGGCTCGCAATGTAGATCCCAGCGGGACCGTGGTTGTTTCGTCGTCGCCTGCGGCGGTGCTGGGTGCAGAGCGGGAGGAAGACCTCGTGCCATCGTTTCTTGGCCTTGAGGGTGGCGATACAGGTCGCAATGTCGTCGACGGTGAGTCGACGATGGCGTCCTTAGAGAGGATGGCAACCCCGCCCGAGGCGCCGGTGTTGCCCTCGACCGTGTGGTCCGTGCCACCGTGAGCAGCTTTGCGCTGGGCACGCGCCAGATCCAGGTCAGGTCCCAGACTGGCCTGGTATCCTCCGTGGTGTGGATTGGCGGCGTTGGTAGCGATGGCTTGCCTGGTAGGCTTGGCGTGTCGGGTCTCCTGCAGTGCTATGACTGCGGCGTTGTGGTCGACACCTAGAGCGGTGATGGTTGGCCAGTTCGCTGGGAGACTCGTGATGTTGAGGCTGACGAGGTGGATGGAGCGACCTGGCCCATCTCCGTCGGTGGAGCTGGGGTTAGCACGCCCCGCTCGGTGGAGGGCAGCCTGGCCGTCACCCAGGTAGAAGGCTTGGCCACAGTAGGAGCTCATGGCGTCGCGGCAGATTGGCTTGGACGGGGCTGAAGCCGCCGTCGGGCCAAAAGTATAGGCAAGGCATGGTCGACGCTGCGCCGGGGGGGGTTCATAAACGTCGGCAAAAATGCCTCGAAAAATCCTCCTCACTCCTGTACCGTGGGGGACGGAGGGAGGAGAGGTGAGACGGCGGCAGGGGGAGAGGGAGGCGACTCCTCGATCCGTCCTGCCGAGCTCAAGAGCAAAAGCAAACCAGCGGCGGCAGCTCGGCGCGGCAGCGGCGCAGCGCGCGCGCAAATACTGCGCACGCGACACCGCTGGTCCGTCCTGCGGCGGCGCGCCCGCCCCGTCAGTGCCGTGATGAGCTGCATCAGCTGGAACAGCTTGTTCGTGTGCACCCTCCGCGCTCGCCTCGGGCGGTGGGCCCTGTGGCTGCGGCGGCGCACGCCCTGCCAGCGCGTCAGCCACTAGCTGGGCGTGGCGAGCGGCGCGGTCGGGGGCCTGGCGCTGAGCCTCGTCCATGCCCGCTGCCGTGAGGCACGCGTTGCGGACAGGGCTGACTCCACGCGGGGCCGCCGCTGCCGCGGCAGCGGCTGAGGTGGCGGGGCCGCCGCCGTGGCTCAGAGGGGGCAGCGGTGAGCCGCCGCCGAAACCCGCCGCGAGGCCCTTGACGGAGTACTTGTGCTTGAAGGGGTCGAAGGTTGGCGCCTCGTCGAAGGGGACGACAACGCGGGTGGGCGGTGGCAGCTCCTGGTCCGTGGACGGCGTCGGCTCGAGGTCGACCTCGCCAGGTTCGATGGCGCTGGCACCGAAACGTGGCACCACCTCGGAGGCTTGGCCGTCAGCCTGAGTGTCGCGGGGCGGCGAGCTCGTGGAGCTCCCAGGGGGCTTGCGCGAGCTGTGGCGGCTGCAGGACCGGCTGCGCGGGACGCGCCCGCCCGTGTGGCGGTCTCGTGGCGAGGCCACCTGGGCGTTAGCGCGCGCAGAGTCCGCCCTGCTCGGGGAGCGGATCGGCGCTGCGCAGGGTGTTGGGCTGGGCGGGCGGGAGCCGCCTGTGCCGCCCGCCGCCGAGGCTGCAGCCTGGTCAGGGTCGACGGCGTCGGGCCGGGGGCTGACGTGGAGGGCACTACCCTCGCTGTGCCGCGGGGAGGCGCTGTGGTGCGCCTGGGTGTGCGTGAGGACGAGCGGGACGAGCGGCTGCCGCTCGCGCTCAGGGGGGGCAGGTTTTGCCTGGGCAGGGCGCAGCGCTGCGGCCACGTTTGGCGGGGGCGTGTGTTGGCGCGGTTGCCAGGCACGCATGTTCGCCTCGCGCCATCCTTCGGGGCGCCCTGTCCTGCCACGGCTTGGTGCAGCCCCCTGGGCTGGAGCCGCAGGGGGTGCCACTACGGGCTGGTTGCTGGCGGTGCTGTCGTGGCGGCCTGGGTAATGGCCCCAGGCACGCGTGGACCCTGGCACGGGCGAGGTGGCCCGTGGGGGAGCCTGCCCGAGTGCACGCGGGTAGCCGACGACCGCTGGGTGCACCCTGGCGTGGGGGGCGTGGCCGTAGCTGGAGGCGGATGCTCCTGCCGCCGCGGGCCTGGCACCAATGGGGCCACGGTGATAGGCGGCGCCCCCGCCGTACACCGCGCTGTCGCCTGTCGGGGCGCGCGCGGGAGAGCGGTTGCGTGGCGTGCTCGGCTGACCTGCGTCGCGTTGGTCGCGCTGCTGGGTGCGCTGCTGGTGCTGTTGGTAGCGCTGCTGGTCGGCTCTCGAGTGCGGGCGGGTGTCGGGGAGGATGGGCGGCACGTCGGGCCGCCGCCAGCCCTGATAGACGTGCTCGAAGGCATGGTCTGGGTAAGTCTCCCCGACGGGTGAGTAGCGCCGTACATGCTCCACGTAGTCAATGTTCTGCGGCTCGGGGAGCACCGAGATGTTCACAGCCCGCTGGTGCGCTGGTCCATAGAGACAGAAGCTACCACGGTTGCTGCGGTCGTGGTTCAACTCGGCTTCGGTCGTGGCACGACTCACCATGGCGTCACAGAGGCGCATGTCGTAGTCGAGAGCTTGAGGCCCAGGGCCGCCCTCGGCATCCCAGTACAGTATTACATCTCGCCAGCGCGTGCGGGTAGTGTGGATGCGCTCGGCGATAGACTCGCAGACGGTCCTGACTGTGACACGATCCCTGTGCATGTTGGTGATGGCTAGGGAGTAAGGTCGGCGGACCGCTTTGTTGAAGATGAAGTCCTCCTTGAGGGCCTGGTGAGGGCCGAAGAGCACGTAGCCTTCCTTCCACAGCGGTTGGTCCGGAGACGGGTCTTCAGGCATCCCCGTTCCTGTGAACCCTGGTGGCCGCCTCGTGCCGTCGGGCAATCCCTGCTTGAGGACGCGACGCGGCCTCGGTGGTAAGTACCATTGACCCTGGTATCCTGCTTGGCCTGGTTGCGGAGGCTCCCCCCCGGGGCCTGAAGGCGCTCGGGGGGGGTCCTTGAGGTCGTGCTGGGCTGGCGCGTTGCCGTATTGGCGGGCGAGGATGTGCGGAGGCATCCCTGTGGCACGGACGTCGAACAGGCTGTTCGGACGAGGCGGATGAGGGCATCTGCTGGAGAGGCAGCATGTGTCGGAGTCCCTGTTGTCGGTGCTGTACGCACACGTCAAGCTGTTGCAAGAGTAGTCCGTGGACCAGTCCATAAGTGCACGTAGTCCGCTGAGGGAGCAGTCCGGGCACGTTGGTTGGCCCGAGGTGCCGAGCTGCGTGTTGCGGCGCGCAGCACAATACTGACAGCATTGGAATCGGCACTGTAGGCAAGTCCAGCGTCCTGGTAGGGGCGGGAACGCTTGCTCGTCGGTGACTGCGTCGTCTGGGTGGGGTCGGGGTCGACCCCACAAGGGCCAGACGTCGGCGAACCAGGACTGGCCTGTAGTGCGGACCACCTCCGCGGGGAGGCGAGCGTCGTCAGCATGGCGCTCGATCCACTGGGGCCCCAGGTCCGCTGGGATCATGACCGTGCGCCATGTGTCGTCCGCCTTGACGTGGACTTGGGTCGGTGCCCAGAGCCTGGTAGTGGTATCGCCATGGTCGTGGTGAAGGATGACCCAGCCGTCGCGACCCGCAACCGCAGGGTCAATAACGCGGTGGCCCACAACGGTCGCCCCCCACGGTAGGTAGGCGCCATCGTGATGCTCGCCCGGGTCAAGCCAGACCTCGACGCCAGGGGCGTCCACACGGGCCCGCACATCGCGGACGTGGAAGGCGAGGACGTGGTAGGCGGTCGGCTCCTCTTCCGTCTCGATGTGCTCCCACGTCTCGATGTCGCTGCTGTGAGAGGTGAAGTTTCCGCCGCTCTGCCGTGACGAACGCGAGGCGGATCGCCGTGAGCGGGCATGGCCTCGGGCGAGGGTGGCGGCCGCGCTGATGAGGGACGGCGTACGGCGGTCGTCGGCTCTCGATGTCGTCGATGAGCGGTCTGGACTGTGTCCCAGGGCGGCACCTGGCTGATTGGTGTGCGATGGGCCAGACGCGGCCCCAGGGCTGGAGCCGCTGGGGCGCGGCGCTCGTACGTCGGACTGCCCCCGCACGGGAACGGCCTGCAAGCCAGTGTACACCAGGTCGATCAGTGGCTGCGGGTCCAGATGGAGCTTGCGAAGCGAGGCGCGCGGACGGGGCTGGTTGGGGTCGGCCCTGGTGGCTGCTTCGGTGTCGTAGTGCTGTGTAGCCCATGCTCGCGCTGCCTCTGGCGAGTATAGTGCCTGCGGCGGTGGCCACGCTGCCGCGGTGTCCAGCCGGCGCCAGGTGTTAGCTTCCTGGTCGCGGGCTTCAGCCGCCTCGCGGAGGTCTGGGTGATCGAAGCCGGCAATGTGGAGGGCGTGCGCACAGTCGCCATGCCATAGGTGTGTGGGAGGGCACGGCACCTGGAGGCAGCTTCGGCGGGGGCACACCAGTCCATGCGGATGAGGAGGCCCAGGACCCGTGGGTAGATGAGGCGCGCTCCGTGAGCCTCCCCTTTCACGGAGTTGTGCCAGTTCTCACCGCGCGGCGGTTTGGTAGCCTCGCACATCCAGAGCGCGATGGGTCCCCAGGCGAGGGTGTCGTCTTCGAGGCTGCAGGGCGGGTGAGGCGGCACCGCGTACCACGCGGCCAGCGACGGGTGCACACTCACGTACGTGCGGCCGACTTTTGTGGCGGTTCGACCCTTCGCTTCACGGCGGGGGCCCGGCAGGAGGTGACCTCCGTTGAAAGCGAGACGAGCCGCAAGGTCGCCGCGGGTCCCGTGCCAGAAGACCGTGGGCGTGTCAGTGGTGGGTTCTCGGAGGTCCCACGTGAGGTAGGGGAAGATCGTCTCGCCTGAGTTCCCACCCGAGTCTTCCAGCACCCAAGTGAGTCGGTTCGGGGGCCTCTGCATGATGTCAGTCCACGGCGCCAGCGCTTGGAGCGTTGGGTCATGGGTGAATCGAGGATGGTCGTAGAGTCGCAGGGCGTCTTTGATGTCCTCTGTAGTCACGCCACTGTTACCAAGCGCAAAGCCGTTCTGGTACAGGGAGGAGAGGATGCTCGTCGGCGGCACGGGGACCGCTGGGTCGCGCTGGATGGTGCTGCGTAAGTTGCGCGTCGGTGGCCTGAGGGCTGGGTGGGGCGTACCAGGGCCTGGAGGCGCCTGGGGCCTGGCGGGTGATGCGTAGCGTGCTCGCCGTCGTGGTGGTTGGGTGTCCATGTCGGAAGAGGGACCACGAGCATCTGAATGTCGGAAGATGGACCACGGGCTGTCGAGGGTGCGCTCACGTGTTTCACTTGCCTCGGCGTCGGTGGCCTGAGCTGTGGCGTCTTCGTGAGTCGGCGGGTTGCCATAGGCCGCGCCGCTTGTGGGGCCGTCTCGCGGGGACGGGCTGGTCGACCGTGGTGTGACAGACGAGGCTCGCGTTACCGCGGCAGTGACTTCAACAATGGCGGCGGTGGTGGCGGTGGTGACATCGGCGACTGCGGCGGCAACTGCAGCAGCATAGTGTTCCTGTAGCAGCGGGTGTCGAAGAAAGTGCACGTGCTGGCTCTCGGGGTCGTCGGGATGCGTGCGCGGCATTGTGTGTGTGGCCTCATCGCGCGGCCTCCTGATCGGTTGGCAACAGCGGAGGCAACACTGGGCCGTGGGTGAGTCCAGGGCGCGCGCACAGATGCGGGCTCCTACGTGTCCGACGGCTCCTTGAGCGAGAAGTTTGGCGCCGACCAGGAGAAGACCGCAAACCACTCCGCCTGTGGCAATAGCTCCGAGTTTGCCGCTGGCCCATTTCAGGGCACCCAGAGGCCAGACCCGACTGCGCTGGCTCCGCCCGAGACGGTGTCTCTGAGTTTGGCACTGGTCCACTTGAGAATACCCCACAAGGCGGGCGCGGCGTCGTATGCCGTTGTGCGTCGGGGCGTAGTGGACACGGATGGGCCTGGTGCCGCAGCTTCACGGCGTCGTCGCTGCCGGTAGCTGGGGTCTCGGCTCGGTGTCGGCAGGTACCCGTCGAGCTGGTCCTTGTACGGCATGGCTACCACGATGGCATACGTGGCCACGAAGAGGCAGATGAGACAGCCGCAGCGTCGGGAGGCCGCTGCGCTGTGCGGGGCCTCGTAGGAGCCGCTGGCGTCAGGGCTCGCGTCCTCGATGGGATCATTGTCGATGCCAGCCTGCCAGTGGTCGACGGCGCTGGAGTTGGAGTCTGTCGCGTTAGCTCGGCAGACAAGGGTGCGGGGCGGGGTCCTGCCACCTGAGGTCTGAAGACGCCCAGATCCAGCCAATGCTGCAGCGGGGCTGAAGCCGCCACTGCGCGGGCTGGTGAGAGCTGGCAGTGCAGTGGAATGGCTTGTCTCGTCGGCGGCGGTGGCGCCGTCGGCGTCGCTGAGCTGTGCGCTGGGGTCGGCCTGGGCCGAGTTGATGGGCGCACTGCTGTGCGACAGGGGGCGCCCTGTGTAGGGTTCGCTGTCACGGTCGCGCTGGGCCGTGTCACCTGGCGGTGTCGTGCCGTCGAGGTCCTGGGTTTCCGTGTCGTGGATGGAGTCGTTCTGGCTATCGTCCGACACGTGGAACGTGTCCAGGGATATGTTGCTGATATCGCTGGCAGCGGTGTGCTGGAGCAGAAGCGGTTCGGCGTCGGCCGCGGGCTGGTCACACGTGGCGTTCTGGGCGAGGGGGCCAGCTGGCGGTGGGAGGTTTAGCGGTTCCATCGGTGCCGCGGCGAGCTCCGCCTCGACAAGCGGCTGCAGGTCTGGCGGGTGGTGCAGGATCGCATCCGCGAGATACGCCAGGGCGTCTTGGTCGGGCGGAGGGAGGCCTCTTGGCAGCAAGGCGTGGGCCCGTGAGAGGTATGGCGGCAGTGGTGCCGCGAAAGCCTCAGGGCCGACGAGCTGGGCACGAGCGCCCTGGTATTCCAGAAGGAGGCCAAAGTAGCGGGTGGGGTACTCGTGGCTGCCCTGGATACTAGTGAGGTTGCGGTTGGTGCGCTGTCTGTCGGGGCCCGCTCTGTGCCAGATATCCTCGCACATGTCGAACGCGGTGCGGTGGCGCAGGGCGTCGTTTCTCTCCGCGGAATCCTCCTGGAAAAAGTGGTCGTACTGTGGCAGATGGAGCGTCGCCAGGACGTGCGGGACGCAGTCCTCGAGCCATGCCCAATACACGTCCCGATGGTCCTCACCTGGTGCCCACGCCGCGGCGCACGGAATGAGCCGTGCTCGGATGTTCATCAGGTGCCAGAAAGCGGGGTCCTCCTCGGGTTCACCCCTGGCGCACAGAGGGGTAGTGGGACTCGTGGGGCTGAAGCGGGGCACGACAGCGGGGCTGAAGCCGCCACTGCGTGCCTGGGCCTTGCCAGCGGCCCTGTCGAGGATATGCTGCACGACGGTCGAGGACAAGCTGGGGACAGGGTACCATCGAGGATATGCTGTACGACAGTCGACCGCAAGCGTCATGTTGAGTGTTGGTAGCCCTCGTAGCTGAACTTGCATGCGGTGCGAGGCGTGGCCGGAGGACGCAGGAGTCATCTCAGCTGCGGCAACATCGGTGGTCGACTGCGATGCATGTGTCGTAGTTGACGAGGGCGTGCTCGTAGGAGACATGCTGGTACTCGTCGTAGACGTCGTAGTAGCCGCCGAAGTCCCAGGGGGGCAGCGCGTGGGGTGGGGCCCCTGGTGCTGCTCAGGCCAGGCGCTCGCGGGGGCGCCCAGCGGCCCGGTGCCGCACGGACCAGCGGCGGCGGTGCTGTTCACGATCGGGTCCAAAATGGCGCTGTGATCGTATTTGTAGATGCTGTCATCGTAATGGTAGAAGAGCGTCCCACGCTCCGCATGTCGCAGGAAAGCCTCTCCTCCGTGCTGGGGCGCACCGCCTGAAGACGGGTGTGCTCCAGCCAGCGAGGGGTGGGCCAGGCCGCAGGCAAGGCGCCACATGATGGCGAGGCCTGGCGGGCGGCGCGAGCGATGAGCCGAAAGCTGCGTGGCAGCACACGTCCTCAAATACCCCTGAATGCTCATGTACATTGCTACAATCACGCCCCCTGCAAGACCACGGGTGCCCCTACACCAGATAGCTTGCGCGTGCTGCTGCCAAAACAGACATGAGGTAACAAGAAAGAGATACGACGCGAAGAGGGGAGCGATGCCTCTGAAGGCGCTTCCTCGGAGGGCTGAGGCGGGCTCTCTGAGGCACCTTCATTAGGGTTCCTGGGTGGCCCGACCCTTGTCCTTGCCTTTGTCGGCCCCTGGGGGCCCCGTCCCTGGGGTGGCCTGGCCTGGCTGGTCGGTCGCACTGCAGGCTGCCGCGGGCTCGGCGGCCGCTGCGGCTTCCTCCTTCTTAGCTTCCAGAGTGGCCGCTTGTGGCAGGTGGATGGTGCCTCCCGTGAGGTGCCCGAGGAGGGTCTGGATGTCGCCGCGCAGTGCTGCGGCGTCGGCGGTTGCCGTCTGTTGCTGGGTGACGACGGTGGCAAGCCCCCGTTCCAGCCCTGAAACGTGCTCCGTGTGTGTGGCCTGGGAGGAGAGAACGCCCGCAAGCTGCATCTGCATGTTATCCACCGTGGTGGCTAGTAGCTCGTGCTGCTGTTCCATGTGCTGGATGCGGGTCGTGGCAGCATCGGGCGGTTTAGAGGCCGATGCGAAGCGCTCGCCGAAGGTGTTGAGTTCGTGGGAGGCCACGCTGTATTCATCACCTGATGAGAGGATCTCGTCGTCGACGACGTCACCTGGTACTTCGGCGGCTGTGGCAGCGTCGCCTTCGGTGTGGCCCCCACCTTCTGCCGCCGCCGTGCCAAGCCAGGGGTCGTGGCCACCTGGTCCTGGGGCGGCCGTCGGTTCAGCGGCTCCGTCCGTGCCGTGCGGGGGCGCAGAGGAGCTGCGGCCTGGGGCGCTGGGTGGCCTTGCGTGCGGCGTGGCGTCACGTTTCCCGCTGGAGGAGCGGTGGCGCTTGGCTGAAGGCTCCTCCTTGGGGGTCAGGAGCGGTGCGACGCCCTTGCCTTTGGGCGTGGCAGTCATGAGGTCGTGGAGGTTGGGGCTCTGGGCCGCTTTGGTGAGGAGTGTGCCGGTGGCGGGGCTAAAGCCGCCACCACCGGCTGGCGGCGTCACAGGCTCTGTGATGGTGGTAGGCGTGACGATGGTAACGTTGTCCCGCTTCGGCGCCACCTCAGCCAGCGGGGCCTCGGCGATGCTCCACGGGATGGGGCACCCCGCGACCTGCACCGTATAGGTGAGTGGGGGCCGATGAGCGCGCACTAAGGCAAACTGGGCCGCAGTGGCTGGGTCCCAGGCGGTGTGGTAGACCTCACAGTCCCATTTAACAGACGGGCCCGTGAGAGTCTTGGCGAGCTGGGTCAGCGTGGCGTGGCGTGCCGCAATGCCAGTGATGCGGTAGCGCGTCTTGGCGAGGGTAGCCTCGCAGCCGCGGATGCTGACAGCAGTGGCCTTGGCGACGTCGGAACCCCGCGGAACACGGATCCCCAGCAGGCCTGACTTGCCGTGCCTGACGACTCCCAGGGCCTTGAACTCCACCGACTTCTGGAACGCGTCTGCCATCGTGATGGGCTGGTCTTCAGGGAACCAAACGGTCTGATACTTGTCGGCGGTGGGCTCGTCTGCACCTACGTTGCTGAGGTCGTAGGTGGCACCGAGTTGCCCTGATCCCGCCAGGACCTTGTCGACCGCTTGGAGACTGACGCCGAAGGTGGCAGCCAGGGACCTCTTTCCGACGCCCGATCCAAACCTGCCTAGGCTTTTGCTGGGTTCGAGGATGGTGACGGCTTTAAAGTTGCCGTGGAAGAGGGCCTTGAAGGTGTCCTGGAGCTGGCGATCGAGCTCCTGGCGGCGAGCGTCTTTCTTGGACTCCTTGTGCTTTTGGCGCGCCTTGTCCTGTGGAGCGGAGTCGCCTCGAAAAGGGCCCTTGGCGCGTGGACCACCGTTCACGGGGGCACCTCCCGAGAACTGGTCCTCGAAGGCCTGGTGCATGGAGGGGACTGCGGCAATGGCCTCGGTCTCGTGTATGGTCGCCCAAATCCAGCAGACGTGGTCGGCAGGGTCGATGGTGGCGACGGCTACCTTTTCCGTGCAGGCGACCTCCTTGGTGCCCAGCTGGTACACGATCACGGGGACGTGCGTGTGGACCACGTTGGGCGCCTTGGGGTGGCGCTTCAGGACGGGGACGGCGAGCTCGGTACCGACGTAGTTGTCGTTTTTTCGGGCCCATGACAGCAATCGCGAGCTGACCCGTGGCTCGCTTGCCCTGCTCGAGGTGGTGCTGCAGCAGCCGTTCACCACTCTCGTAGTCGTGGAGGCTGATGCTGGGCTTGTACGTCTTGCCGTCGTCAGGCGAGGTGGGTTCGGCAAGGACAGGGACCTTCCAAAAGGCAGGGTCCAAGGCGATGAATTGGGTGTCCGCAGCCTGAAGACGCGCGGAGCCCGCTGGTGGATGCGATGTGTCACCGCCAGTGCGCTTAGGCTTGCTGCGCTGGTGGTGATCGAGCGTGTAGCTAATCTGGTTGGCGGCGCACATGCGGATAAGGGCGCTGCCAAGCTTCTTCGTGTTGGACTTGTGCATGTCGTACATTGCCTGGAGCTCGTCCGCGTTCAGTTCGGCTAGCCCGTTGTAGGCGGCCGTGGGGCGGTCAGACCCCGCTTGCCTGAAAGCTGCGATGCAGTCCTGCTTGCGTTGAAGGAGGGACCCTTCAGCAGCAGGGCGCGTGGGGCGGGAGCTCGGAGGCTGCTTTGAAGAGCGACGGCGCTCCGGCTTCTTGGGGGCCATTGCTGCGGGCACTCTGGTGTGGAGAGGTGACGCGAATCAGTAGGGTCCTGCTGGGACCCCTCCGGTCCCGCGAGGCCTGGGAGTCTGACTCCGAGGCGGGGCGCTTCGCGTCGCGGCTGCGGTCTGAGTGCAGAGCACTCTCGAGCCGAGACTAGAGAGAAAGAGAGAGAGAGAGAGAGCGGGAGAGAGCGAGAGAGAGAGAGAAAGAGAGAGCAGAGAGAGAGAGAGAGAGAGAGCGGGAGAGAGCGAGGGAGAGCGAGAGAGAGCGAGAGAGAGCGAGTGAGAGCGAGAGAGAGAGAGAGAGAGAGCGACAGAGAGCGAGAGAGAGCAAGAGAGAGCGAGAGAGCGAAAGAGAGAGAGAGAGAGAAAGAGAGAGAGAGAGAGAGAAGAGAAGAGAAGAGAAGAGAGAGAGCGAGAGAGAGAGGGAGAGTGAGAGAGAGAGGAGAGAGCAGAGAGAGAATAGAGAGAAGAGAGAGAGAGGAGAGAGAGAGAGAGAGAGAGAGAGATCGGGCAAGTAGGCGGACCAGGGTCCGTCCGCGAGGCGCACTGCGGTGCGACAACTCGCATGCACTATTTGCGGCGGTGCAGCCTTAAGATACGAGGGCGGGCTACAAAACCCCCTCCCCCGGCGCAGTGCGACTGACGCTACAGACGGCGGACAGACGATGAAGATCTCACCTGACAGACCGCGTGAGGTAAAAGGCCCCAACAAGTAAGGCGACGTGCTGGCACGTGGCTAGGCGGCTTGGCGGACCGCCAGTTGGGCGCTTGGCCGCTAAGCGGCGCGCAGTGACGGGGCACCCCCCGCCCCCACGCCCTGACACCGTGGACGCGGAGCCACACGTACACACGGGCAGGCAGAAAGGAGGAGATCAGCGCGGGGCACCAGGTGGAGCGCCGCGGAACGATGACAACATAGCTTGGATGTTGAGTGAGGGCACGACACCGTCGGGCGAGGTGGTGAGCAGCTCGGCGAAGGCTCGCCCAGCGCTGTGGAGGCGCTGGAGAAGAGGACCTTGACGAGCTTGGGCAGCGGCGAGGTCCGCGGCGAGAGCTAAGCACTTCTGCTGAAGGGCAGCCATAGCCTGTGACAGCTCGGTTTCACGGTCGGTGAGAGGTGGCTGCTCAGTGACATCCGCCGAGGATCTCGAGACAGAGGCGAGGTCCTCGGTACGCCTGTCCCGGTGGGCTAGCGGCGTGCGGGACCCTGAACGCTGACGTCCGTCACCCTTGAAAGGTGACTGGAGGGGCCGGCGCGACCCCAGGGCTGGAGCCGCTAGGGCCGCGCCCCGAGAGGTCAGGGGAGCCGCTTCCTCTCGCTCAGCAACGGAGGAAGCGTGGGTGGGGCGCGAGGGCCTGTCTGGTTTAGTACCCTGCGGGGGGGCTGAAGCCGCCCCCGCGGGTCGCTGACGATGGGGAGGTGAAGTGGTGTGCGCGGTGGGGCCAGTCGTGATGCCGTGCAAGGCCGCTGAGGTCGGTCGCGTAGAGGGTTGGTGACTCGGTGGGGCGGCATGGTCGACAGCGTGTGGTGTCGGCGGTGCGTCCTCAATGCCACCCAATCCTCGGGGGGCACTCGGGTCGTGGTCGGCGTCCTGGCGGTGACCGATATCATCGTATGTGGGCGTTAACGCTCTTGGGGACGGCGTCGCAGTAGGGTTTGCGAGGTTTCCCGACGGGGCGGGGTTTTCGTTGGCTGGTCCGTCGTCCAAAGCGTCCGATCCCCCACCGAGGCTGAAAAGGTCATCGTCCTGTTCATCGGCGTCTTGAAAAGGAACGGCGTTGTCATGTGGGTGGGCTGACGCACTCAATGGCGGAGTCGGGGGCGCCGTGCGGGTGCCCGCCGGGGCAGGGTTGGCGCTGGCTGACTCGTCGCCCAGGAAGTCCAAACCTCCACCAAAGCCGAACGGGTCGTCCTCCTGTTCGTCGAATAACACCCGTTGGGCCTCGGCCCAGAGCTCGTCGGAGTTTTGTGGGATGTCTGGTCCAGCCGCGGGTGGAGCCTGGTCAGACAGCAGGGGATTTGGTTCCATTTTATTTAGTTCTGCAGCAGTGAACCCAGCCCTGCGGTGTGGGAGAGGAAGTGTACGATGTCTCCGCTCGTAGATGGCAACGGCGACTCCATGGAGCACGGTCGCTTGGCGGTGTCGTGCTTTGGCAGCTTCAACGATGTCGTCTGGGAGGTTATGAGTACGTGCCGCCGCTGTGGCGAGGGCGTCAGCCTGACGATTGAACTCCTCCGCGATGGGCCCGATGAGCCCGAGGTCGAGGCCCGTGTCGCCCTGGTGGCTAGCGACTTTCTCTACGCGGAACATGTTTGGCTTGGCCATGACACATCGGTGGACCTTTTCCCAGAACTCCACGTGCGTGCCCTGCGGAGGTGAGTGTCCGTCGATGATCCTTTGGAAGCCGTCGACCACCGCCTGGTTGTCCACGAAGAAGTGTACGGGCCGTTCAGCACATGCCGTGAGGTGGACAATGGCGAGGGTCTCCGCAAGCTGTGCGTTCTGCGTGATGCCGTGAACGCGCGCACTGTAGTTCATGCGGTGGTCGATGCCGCAGTAGACGCCGTAGCCCGCTCTTGCAAGCAAAGGGATGGCTTGGTTGGTGCATGCACCGTCCGTGGCAGCGTAGACCCATGTCCAACCAGTGTCGTGGTCAAGGTAAGTGGTGTTGGAGTCCTGGGCTGAAGCCGCAGGATCTCCCTCAGGCGGGGGCCGCGGTATGGGTTGAGGTAGCGGGTCCCTCGCGAGGTCGGCTTGCAGATCGAGGTGGGCTGGGTCCTCATCGAAGAGCCCGCAATGTCTTGTGTGCGGAGGAAGACGGGCCCACTGCTCGTCACTGATGAGGGTGGTGAGAGGGACTCTTTCACGGGCCCAGCACTTGCAGTCACGCACAGTGTGATCCTGAGTTTCCTCTTCCTCATCACAGTAACGGCAAATAGGGCTGGGATCAGCGGACGTATTTGATCGAGAACGTCGCTGTTGGGTGTGGTCCCCGCCCGACAGGTAGTTTATGAGGAGCGCCAGCTGCCATGCGTTGCATTTGGCAGCTCCTTTGGTGCGGGCGAGCCACGTGCTGGCGAAAAGGTCGAGGCCCTGTCTGACCGAAGCAAGGTGACCAAGGTCATGACGCCGTGGCTTGATTTTTCTCAGAAAGGCTCTGCGTTGCGAGGCGCGCAGCATGTGCAGGAAGGCGTTTTGGGGAAGGTTCAGCCAACTGATCTGACAGCCCCAGTCGTCGTACATGGTGCCAAATGTGGGCCAAGTCCAACGGAGCTGCTGAAGCGTCTGAACAAGTCGTCCAACAGGTCCTCCGCAAAAAAGGGTCTGGACATGGTGTTGGAGATCCCTGACGAGGCCGCAGAGAGTGGCGTCGCGGTTGACCTGTCGCCGCAGGCACAGGAAGACTTCACGCTGCATAATGGCGTCAATCTCCAGGGCGTGCCCTGGGACGCACACGGCCATGAGAGTCAAAAACTCGACCCACCTGTTTCCCTTGGGGCGGATAGCCGCCTTAAGGGCATGGTTGTAGGCAGTTTTGACGGGGCATGATGGGGCTTGGATGTCAGTGCCCGTGGTACAGACGCTGGCAGCAAGGGAGCGGGCGTGCCGCGCCTTAATACGCATCGGAGATGGGAGCTTGCCAATACGCGGCAGGCGACTAGTCGCCCTGCGAACACGGGCGTCAGCGGTGGCCGTGAGGTTGAGCGCGGCGGGAGCCGGCGCTGCCTCGGCGTTGATGTAACTTCCGACGAGCTTGAAGGAGTCGACCACGCGTAAGGGCCGTTCCGCCAAGGTGAGCTGGGTAACGGCGGCGTGGAGCTCGTCAGTAAGCGCCCACCCCGCCACTTTTCCAGGATGAATGCGTTGACCAGAAAATCGATCAAACTTGGCGGTTTCATCAAGAGATTTCTGCAACTCGGGCGCGGTGTGGGTAGTGGAGTTGCTGTCGTCAACAAAAGTAGTGCTGAGTGACCGCGGCACGTAACGATGCTGTCTCTTGGTCAGACGCACATGAGCAGCTTAATGTCGTCCAGGGACCAAGAGCTTCCCTGGAGGTGACCGTTTGTCCTGGCCAGTTCCTTAGAGTACGCACCGTTCATGCGGATGTAACGTTTGTGGCGCCTGTAGAAGTTTCTGCGGACAGTAACGATGTCTTGGGGACACCCCGCGTGAAGCGCGAGGTTAAGACATATGTCCGTGATGAGATAGTCGAAACACTTCTGACGGTCCAGGGCAGCTCCAGCCAAGGGAAGGAGAAGGGCTCTGGCGTGTTCGATGCGAAGGGCGAGAGAAGTGCTGACGTCCCCAATGGTAGCTTTGGGGGCAGCGCCAAAACTCGTGGCGTGGGTCCATCCTTTCCGCCATTCCGTGAGGCTGCGGTAAGCTGGTGCTTCCCACGCGTACATCCAAACGGAAAGCACCGAGAGACGTCGTTGGTCCGTTGGGAGTTCGCCTCGGCCTTTTCGGAGGCACGGGTTTGGGACGTGGAGGAGGGGTTCTGGGATGGTGCCAGTGCGTTGCATAGCTCGTAGAACGCTGGCGAAGAGGTGAAGAATGTCGTCGGGAAGCTCCTTTGCCTCCTTAGTAGTCCAACCGTCCAGACCCCCCGCGCGTCTCGGTGAACGGGTGCGAATGAAGTGGATGTGTTGGTCGTCGGTGAGGTGGAAAGGGGTAGCTGGTGATGGCGTAGGCAGCTCCTGTCGGTACTCGTCGTAGAAGTCGGCCCACGTCGGCATGGCTTCGGCATCATGACCCGCACGTGCGCGGTACCTGCCCAAGATGGGCTCCCAGGTGTCGACCATGAGCTTCAGCATGTCCTTGATGTTAGCAACAATGGCGTTGGCAGGGAGGGTGTCGGGGACTTGCGCAGGTGGTGGTTCACGGGTGTGGTCTTCGTCGCTGTCCGTGTCGGGCGAGCTACCGTCGCCGGGGCTGAAGCCGCCAGCTTCGGTGTCAGCATCGCTGTCGTCCGTGCAAGCTTCGTCAGGTTTGAAGGCGTTGGTGTCGCAGTGGAGTTGCGTATCGTCAGGAGTGGTAGGCGTGCGGAGATACGCCGTGGGCGAGCTATCAGCAGCTCGTGCGTATTTGGCCGCCTTTCGCCCGCTTGGCTCACGGACGCCCTCGGCCCATATCCTGATGCGTTCCGCCTTGGCACGGTTCGCGCGTCGCGCCAGCTCCAAGTCGAGATGTTGGATCAAAACGTCAAGGTGCTCCCCGTGCGGCACTGGCTCGTCTGGGGCCCAGGCCTCGGGGAATTCCAGGAGAACCGTGGGGCGCAGCTTGTGGCATAAGAGGCGGGCCGCGGCCCACGTGCAGTCGATGCGCTGCGCGAGGTACGGGGGAATAGCACGGCAATCAAGATGGTGGTTCTGTCCGATGAAACGGAGCTCGCAGAGTTGCCGATGGAGCTTGCGCAGTCGGTTCATGTGAATCGTGGAAGCTCCGTAGGTGGGGAACGCGCGGGGGACAACCGGTCGATCCTCGAACGTAGGCGTGAGCCCGCGCATGGTGGGGGTCTTCTTTTTTGGTTGGTGGGGCGGTGGAGGTGGCAGATCGCGTAGACGGGTGAGATGGTACTCATGACTGGCCTCGTTAGCCAGGGTGAACATGCGCTCCACGTCGTCTTGAGCGTCGGCCTGCTCCATGCGGTCCTGGTACCGCCCAGCGATGAGGGTCCCAAGTGCTTGCAGCTCGTGCCCCTCATGAGCTCCATCGTCGGGCGGGTAGGGCGTAGGGGCAAGAAGACGTCGGGCCGTATGGTCGAGGCGACTGAGGTCAAGCGTGACCTGCAGGCCAACGTGAGACTTCGCAGGCAAGTCGCGAAGGTAGCAGAAGTCGGTGACAAGGGATCGCGCCGCCAGGTTGGCAATGATATAATCGATGCGCGAAGTGCGGGGGCACTTGGTGACGCGGTCCCAATCAGGGATATTGCCATAGGTGTGCATGGTGTGGTCTGGTGTGCCCTCAGCGACGTTGGACCATCCGTGCTGCAACATGTGCAGAAGGTGTGGATAGTCGTCAATGTTCGTGTTGGCGTCCATGCAGATGAAGTAGGGTGCTGAGCCGACCCTAGCGGCGGCACAGTCAGCGAGCCGAAAGAGAGCTGTGCTGTATCCTCCAGCAATCCCGTAAAGGCTCGCTATGTAGATCCCCGCGGGCCCATGGTTATTTCGTCGCCGCCTACGGCGGTGTTGAGTGCAGAGTGGGAGAAAGACCTCATGCCATCTTTTCTTTGCCTTGAGGGCGGCGATACAGGGCGCATTGTCGTCGACAGTGGAGTCGACGATGGCATCCTTAGAGAGAATGGCGACCCCTCCCGAGGCGCCAGTGTTGCCCACAACGGTGTGATCAGTGCCGCCGTGGGCAGCTCTGCGCTGGGCTCGCGCCAGATCAAGGTCAGGCCCAAGACGGGCGTGGTATCCACCGTGGAGAGGATTGGCGGCGCTGGTAGCGATGGCTTGCCTAGTCGGCTTGGCATGTCGGGTCTCCTGCAGTGATATGACAGCGGCGTTGTGGTCGACACCAAGGGCGGTGATGGTTGGCCAGTTCGCTGAGAGACTGGTGATGTTAAGGCTGACGAGGTGTATGGAGCGACCTGGCCCGTCTCCATCGGTGGAACTGGGGGTTGCGCGCCCCGCACGGTGAAGGTCAGCTTGGCCCTCGCCCCAGTAGGAGGCTTGGCCACAGTAGGAGCTCATGGCGTTACTATGGGCTAGCTTGATCGGGGCTGAAGCCGCCGTCAGGCCATCCATATAGGAGGGACACGGTCGGCACTGCGCCAGGGGGGGTTCATAAATATTAGTAAAAATGTCACGAAAATTCCTCCTCACTCCTGTACTATAGGGGACGAGGGGAGGAGAAGTGTGACGGCAGCAGTGGGAGAGGGAGGCGACTCCTCGATCCATCCTGCCGAACACAAAGACAAAAACGAGACAGCGGCGGCGGCCAGGCGCGGCGGCGGCACAACGCTCGCGCATGTACTGCGCACGCGCCACCGCTGGTCCCTCCTGCGGTGACACGCCCGCCCCGTCAGTGTCTTGATGAGCAGCTTCTGGTGGAACGGCTCCAGCAGCACGATCGGAGGCCTGACGCTGGGCCTCGTCCATGCCCGCTGCCGTGAGGTCCACGTTGCGGACAGGGCTGATTCCCCGCGGGGCCGCAGCTGCCGCGGCAGCAGCCGAGGTGGCGGGGGCACCGCCCCGACTCTGAGGTGAGAGCGGTGAGCCCCCGCCAAAACCCGCCACAAGGTTCTTGACGCGGGACTTGTTCTTGAACGGGTCGAAGGTTGGCGCCTCGTCGATGGGGGCGATCACGCGGGTGGGCAGCTGCGGCTCGTGGTCCGTGGACGGCGTCGGCTCGAGGTCGACCTGGCTAGGGTCGATGACGCTGGCTCCGAAGCGTGGCACCACTTCGGGGGTCGGGCATCGGCCTGAGTCTCGCGAGGCGGCGAGCTCGTGGAGCTCCCTGGGGCCTTGCGTGAACTGTGGCGGCTGCAGGTCCTGCTGCGCGGGACGCGCCCGCCCGTGTGACGGTCGCGTGGCGAAGTCACCTGGGCATTAGCGCGCTCAGAATCCGCCCTGCTCGGGGATCGGATCGGCGCCGCGCAGGGTGATGGGCTGGGCTGGCGAGAGGCGCTTGTGCCGCCTTCCGCCGTGGCTGTGGCCTGGTCGGGGTCGGCCACGTCTGGGCGGGGGCTGACGTGGTGGGCGCTTCCCTCGCTGTGCCTCGGGGAGGCGCTGCGATGCGCCTGGATGCGCGTGAGGACGAGCGGGGTGAGCGGCTGCCTCTCCCGCTCAGGTGGGGCAGGTTTGGCCGGGGCAGGGCGCAGTGCTGCAGCTACGTTTGGCGGGGGCGTGTGCTGGCGCGGTTGCCAAGCGCGCACGTTCGCATCGCGCCATCCTTCGGGGCGCCCAGCCCTGCCACGGTTTGTTGCAGCCCCCTGGGCTGAAGCCGCAGGGGTTATCACTGCAGGCTGGTTTCTGGAGGGGCCCTCATGTCGGCCTGAGTAAAGGCCCCAGGCGCGCGTGGACCCTGGCACTGGCGAGGTGACCCTTAGGGGATGTAGGGGTGCACGCGAGTAGCCGCTGGCCGCTGGGTGAACCCTGGCGTTGGGGGCTTGGCCGTAGCTGGAGGCGGCTGCTCCAGCAGCCGCAGGCATGGCACCTATGGGACCACGGTGGTAGGCGGCAACCCCGTCGTAGGCCGTGTTACCGCCTGTCGGGACTCGCGCAGGGGAGCGGTAGCGTGGTGTGCCCTGCTGTCCTGCGTCACGTTGGTCCCGCTGCTGGATGCGCTGCTGGTGCTGTTGGTGACGCTGCCAGTCGGCTCTCGAGAGGGGACGGGTGTCGGGGAGGATGGTGGGCACGTCGGGCCGCTGCCAGCCCCGATAGACGTGCTCGAAGGCGTGGTCAGGGTAGGTCCCCCCTACGGGTGAGTATCGTCGCACATACTCCGTGTAGTCGATGTTCTGCGGCTCTGAGATCGCCGTAATGTTGATGGCCCGCTGGTGCGCTGGTCCATAGAGGCAGAAACTACCACGGTTGCTGCGGTCGTGGTTTAGCTCAGCTTCGGTCGTGGCACGGCTCACCATGGCGTCACAGAGTCGCATATCGTAGTCGAGAGCTTGAGGCCCATGACCACCCTCAGCGTCCCAGTACAGTACCACATCTCGCCAGCGGGTGCGGGTCATGTGGGTGCGCTCGGCGATCAACTCGCAGACGGTCCTGACCGTGACACGATCCCTGTACATGTTGGTAATGGCTAGGGAGAAGGGTCGGCGGACCGTCTTGTTGAAGGTGAGTTCCTCCTTGAGGGCCTGATGGGGGCTGAAGAGCACGTAGCCTTCCCTCCAAAGCGGTTGGTCGGGGGAAGGTTCTTCGGGCATCCCCGTTCCTGTGAATCCAGGTGGCCGCGTAGTGCCGTCAGGCAATCCCTGCCTGGGGACGCGCCGCGGCTGTGGTGGGAGGTACCATTGGCCCTGGTAGCCTACTTGCCCTGGTTGTGGAGGTTCTCCCCCGGGGCCTGAAGGCGCTCGGGGGGGTTCCTTGAGGTCGTGGAGGGCTGGCGCGTTGCCGAATTGGCGGGCAAGGATGCGCGGCGGCATCCCTGTGGCACGGACGTCGAGCTGGTTGTGTGGCCTGGGAGGGTGGGGACACCTGCTGGACAGGCAGCATGTGTCAGAGTCCCTCTTATTGGTGCTGTATGCACACGTCCAACTGTTGCACGAGTAGTCCGTGGACCAGTCCATAAGTGTACGCAGTCCGCTGCGGCCGCAGTCTGGGCACGTTGGTTGGCCCGAGGTGCCAAGCTGTGTGTTGCGGCGAGCCGCGCAATATTGGCAGCATTGGAATCGACACTGTAGGCAAGACCAGCGTCCTGGTAAGGGCGGTAGCGCATGCTCGTTTGTGCCTGGGTCGTCTGGGTGGGGTCTCGGGCGATCCCACAAGGGCCAGACGTCGGCAAACCAGGATTGCCTGTAGTGCGGACTACCTCGGCGGGGAGGCGTGCGTCCTCGGCATGGCACCTGATCCACTGGGGCCCCATATCCGCTGGTACCATGACGGTGCGCCAGGAGTCGTCCCCCTTAACGTGGACTTGGGTCGGTGCCCAGAGCTTAGTAGTGGTGTCGCCGTGATCATGATGGAGGATGACCCAGCCGTCACGCCCGTCCACCGTAGGGTCAATGACGCGGTAGCCCATGACTGTCGTCCCCCACGGTAAGTAGGCGCCATCGTGGTGATCACCAGGGTCGAGCCAGACCTCGATGCCAGGGGCGTTGACACGGGACCGCACATCACGTACGTGGTAGGCGAGGACGTGGTAGGCAGTCGGCTCCTCCTCCGTCACAATGTGCTCCCACGTCTCGATGCCGCTGTTGTCGGAGGTTGAGTTCCCGTCGCTCTGTCGTGACGATCGAGAGGCAGATCGTCGCGCACGGGCGCGGCCTCGGGCGAGGGCGGCGGCTGCGCTGATGAGGGATGGCGTACGGCGTTCGTCGACTCCAGATGACGTCGATGAGGGGTCTGGACTGTGGGCTAAGGCTGTGCCTGACTTGTGCGTGCGTGGTGGGTCCGACGCGGCCCCAGGGCTGGAGCCGCTGGGGCGCGACCCGTGTGCATCAGGGTGCCCCCGCACGGGGGCAGCTTGCAAGCCCGTGTACACCAGGTCGATGAGTGGTTTCGGGTCCAGCTGGAGTATGTGGAGCGAGACGCGTGGTCGAGGCTGATTAGGGTCGTCCCTGGTGGCTGCTTCCGTGTCGTAGTGCTGTTTGGCCCATGCTCGCGCCGCTTCTGGCGAGTATAGCGCCTGCGGTGGTGGCCATGCTGCCGCGATGGTTGATCTGCGCCTGGTGCTAGCTTCCTGGTCGTGAGCTTCAGCCGCCTCACGGAGGTCTGGATGGTCGTAGCCAGCAATGTGGAGGGCGTGCGCGCAGTCACCCATGCCATAGGCGTGTGGAAGGGCACGGCACCTGGAAGCAGCTTCTGTGGGGGCACACCAGTCCATGCGGATGAGGAGGCTCAGGACCCGAGGGTAAATGAGGCGCGCTCCGTGAGCCTCCCCTTTCACGTAGTTGTGCCTGTTTTCCCCGCGCGGTGGTTGGGTGGCTTCGCACATCCAGAGTGCGATGGGCCCCCACGCGAGGGTGTCGTCTTCGAGGCTGTAGGGCGGGTGGGGAGGTATCGCGTACCACGCGGCCAGCGAAGGGTGCACGCTCACGTACGTGCGGCCAACGTTGGTGCCAGTTCGACCCTTCGTTTCACGGCGGGGGCCTGGCAAGAGGTGCCCTCCGCAGGCAGCAAGACGGGCCGCAAGGTCGCCGCGGGTCCCATGCCAGAAAACAGTGGGCGCGTCGGTGGTGGGTTGACGGAGGTCCCACGTGAGGTATGGGAAAATTGTCTCGCCCGAGTTGCCGCCCGAGTCTTCCAGCACCCAAGTGAGGCGGTTCGGTGGCCTCTGCATGATGTCCGTCCACGGCCCCAGCACTTGGAGTGTTGGGTCGTGAGTGAATCGAGGGTGGTCGTGGAGTCGTAGAGCGTCTTTGATGTCCTCAGTGGACACGCCACTGTTCCCTAGCGCGAAGCCGTTTTGGTACAGGGCGTTAAGTATGCTCTTCGGCGGCTCGGGGACCGCTGGGTCACGCTGGACGGTGTTGCGTGGGTTGCGTGTCGGTGGCTTGAGGGCAGTGTAAGGCGTACCAGGGCCTGAAGGCGCCTGGGGCCTGTCAGGTGATGCATAGCGTGCTCGCCGTCGTGGTGGTTGGGTGTCCGCGTCGGGGGAGGAACCACGAGCGTCAGCATGTCGGAAGATGGACCACGGGCTGCCATGGGTGCGTTCTCTCGTTTCCCTTGGCTCGGTGTCGCTACCGTGTGCTGTGGCATCCTCGTTGGTCGGTAGGTTGCCGAATGTCGTGCCGTTCTTGGAGCCGTCTCGTGGCGTCGGGCTGGTCGATCTTGGTGTGACCGACGAGGCTCGCGATACGGCGGCTGTGACTTCCGCGATGGCGGCGGTAGTGGCGGTGGTGACGTCGGCGACTGCGGCGGCAACAGCTGCGGCGTAGTGTTCCTGTAGCAGCGGATGTCGGAGTGCGTGCACCTGCTGGTCGTCGTGTTCGTCGGCGAGCGTGCACGGCATTTTGTGTGTGGCCTCGTCCTTCGGCTTCCTGCTCGGTTGGCAGCAGCGGAGGCACCAGTGGGCAGTGGATGAGTCCAGGGCCCGCGCACATATGCGGGCGCCTACGTGTCCGACAGCTCCCTGGGCAAGGAGTTTGGCACCGACGAGTAGAAGACCACACACAACTCCACCCGCGGCTATGGCCCCTAGCTTGCCGCTGGCCCATTTAAGGACGCTCCCGAAGCCGCTCCCGACTGCAGTGGCTCCGCCCGAGACACCATCTCTGAGTTTGTCGCTGGTCCATTTGAGAGTGGCCCCCAATGTGGACGTGACATTGTATGTCGTTTTGCGTCGGAATATAGTGGACACTGATGGGCCTGGTACGGTCGCTTGGCGTCGTCGTCGTTGTCGGTAGCTGGGGTCTCGGCTCGGGGTCGGCAAGTATTCATCGATCTGGTCCTTGTACGGCATTGCTATCGCGATGGCGTACGTGGCCACCAGGAGGCAGATGAGGCAGCCACAATGTCGTGATGCCGCTGAGCTGTGCTGGGGCTCGTGAGGACCGCTGGCATCTGGGTGTTCATCATCGATGGGGTCGTTGTCGATGTCGGCCTGCCAGTGGTCGATGGCACTGGGGTTGGAGTCAGTCACGTTGTCACCTCCTGCGGTCTGGGGATGTCCAGGTCTAGCCAGTGGTGCAGCGGGGCTGAAGCCGCCACTGCACGGCCTGGCATGAGCTGGCGAAGCAGTGGAATGGCTAGTCACATCAGCGGCAGTGACGCCTTCAGCGTCGTTAGGCCGCGCAGAAGGGTCGGCCTGATCTGAGGTGTGGGGCGCACTGCGTTGCCACGGGGCGAGCCCAGAGTGAGACTCACTGTCGCGGTCACGCTGAGCCGAGTCGCCTGATGGTATCGTGCCGTCTCGATCCTGGATATCGATGTCGTCCTGGCTATCCTCCGACGCGTGGAACGAGTCCATGGATGTATTGCCGATATCGCTGGCCGCGATGTGCTGGAGCAGCCATGATACGGGATCTTCTGCGGCCTGATCGGTGCCGTCCGTCGGCGCCGCAGCGAGCTCCGCCTCGACGAGCGGCAGCATGTCTGGCGGTTGGTGCAGGATAACATCAGCGAGGTACGCCATGGCGTCATGGTCGGGTGGAGGGAGACCTCTTGGCAGCAGAGCATGGGCCCGTGAGAGGTATGGCGGCAAAGGTGCCATGAAAGCCTCAGGGCCAACGAGCGTGGCACGAGCGCCCTGGTACTCCAGAAGGAGGCCGAAATATCGGGTGGCGTACTCGCGGCTGCTCTGGATCCGAGTGAGGTTGCGGTTGATGCGCTGCCTGTCGGGGCCCGCTCTGTGCCAGATGTCCTCGCACATGTCGACCGCGGTGCGATGACGCAGGGCGTCGGTGGTGTCCTCGGACGCCTCAAGGAAGAGGTGATCGTACTGTGGCAGATGGAGCGTCGCCAGGATGTACGGGACGCAGTCCTCGAGCCATGCCCAGAACATGTCCTGGTTATCCTCACCTGGTGCCCACGCCGCAGCACACGGTATGAGCCGGGCGCGGATCATCATCAGGTGCCAGAAAGCAGGGTCTTCCTCGGGTTCGCCCCTATCTCGCATGGGAGTGGTGGGACCCGTAGGGCAATAGCGGGGCACAGCAGCGGGGCTGAAGCCGCCACTGTGTGCCTGGCCAATACTGCACGGACTCGCGGCAGCGGTGCCGTTGACGATCGGGTCCAAGATGGTGCAGTGATCGTACTTGTAGATGCTGTCATCGTAGAGGTAGAAAAGGGACGCACGTTCGACGTGCTGCAGAAGAAACCCACCTCCATGCTGGGGCGCACCGCCTGAAGACGGGTGTGCTCCAGCGAGCGAGGGGAGGGCCAGGCTGAAAGCAAAGCGCCACATGATGGCGAGGCCTGGCAGGCGGCGCGAGCGATGAGCCAAAGGCTGCATGTCAGCACGCATCTTTAGGTACCCCTGCATGCTCATGTACATTGCAACAAACACACCCACAGCAAGATGACAGGTGTCCCTACACCAGGTAGCTTGCTCGTGCTGCTGCCAAAAATGACATGATATAGCAAGGAAGAGGTACGACGAGAAGTGAGAAGGGATGCCTCTGAAGGCGCTTCCTCGGAGGGCTGAGGCGGGCCCTCTGAGGCACCTTCAATAGGGTTCCTGTGTGGCCCGCCCTTTGTCTTTGCCTTTGTCAGCCCCTGGGGGCCCCGTCCCTGGGGTGACCTGGCCTGGCTGGTCGATCCACCCGCAGACAGCCACGGGATCGGCAACTGGTGCAGCTTCCTCCTTTTTGGTATCGAGGGTGGCCACCTGGGGCAGGTGGATGGTACCCCCCGTGAGGTGCCCGAGGAGGGCCTGGATGTCGCCGCGCAGTGCAGCAGCTTCGGTAGTTGCCGTCTGTTGCTGAGTGACGACGGTGGCAAGCCCTCGTTCCAAGCCTGTAACGTGCTCCGTGAGTGTGGCCTGGGATGAGAGAACGCCCGCAAGCTGGACCTGCATGTTGTCCACCGTGTTGGCAAGCAGCTCGTGCTGTTGTTCCATGTGTTGGATGCGGGTCGTAGCGGCATCTGACAGTTTAGGGGCCGTAGCGAAGCGTTCGCCGAGGGTGTTCGGTTCGCGCGATGCCACGCTGAATTCGTCCTCTGATGAGAGGATCTCGACGTCGCCTGGTACCTCGGCGGCTGCGTCAACGTGCCCTTCCGTGTGGCCCCCACCTTCGGCCGCCCCCGTGCCAGGTTGCGGGTCATGCCCGTCCCCACCTGGTCCTTGGACGGCCGTCTGCTCGGCAGCTCCATCCGTGCCGTGCGGGGGAGCAGAGGAGCTGCGGCCTGGAGCGCCGTGTGATCTTGCGTGCGGCGTGGCGTCACGTTTCCCGCTGGAGGATCGGTGGCGCTTGGCTAAAGGCTCCTCCTTAGGGGTCGGGAGCGGTGCGACGCCCTTGCCTTTGGGCGTGGCAGTCATGAGGTCGTGGAGGTAGGGGCTCTGGGCCGCTTTGGTTAGGAGTGTGCCCGTGGCGGGGCTGAAGCCGCCACCACGGGCGGGCGGCGTCACAGGCTCTGTGATAGTGGTAGGGGTGACAATGGTAACGTTGTCCCTCTTCGGCACGACCTCAGCCAACGGGGCCTCGGTGATGCTCCACGGGATGGGGCACCCTGCGACCTGTACCGTATATGTGGGTGGGGGACGATGAGCGCGCACTAAGGCAAACTGCGCCGAAGTGGCTGGGTCCCAGGCGGTGTGGTAGACCTCACAGTCCCATTTGACGGACGGGCCCGTGAGAGTCTTGGCAAGCTGAGTCAGCGTGGCATGGCGCGCCGCAATGCCCGTGATGCGGTATCGCGTCTTGGCGAGAGTGGCTTCGCAGCCACGGATGCTGACGGCAGCGGCCTTGGCGGCGTCTGACCCACGTGCAACACGGATCCCCAATAAGCCTGACTTGCCGTGCCTGACGACTCCTAGGGCTTTGAAGTCCACCGACTTCTGAAACGCCTCTGCCATCGTGATGGGCTGGTCCTCGGGGAACCACACGGTCTGGTACTTGTCTGCCGTGGGCTCGTCCGCACCTACGTTGCTGAGGTCGTAGGTGGCGCCGAGTTGCCCCGAACCCGCCAAGACCTTGTCAACTGCTTGAAGACTGACGCCGAAAGTGGCAGCCAGGGACCTTTTTCCGACGCCAGATCCGTACCTGCCTAGACTTTTGCAGGGTTCGAGGATAGTGACGGCTTTAAAGTTGCCGTGGAAAAGGGCCTTGAAGGTGTCCTGCAGCTGACTGTCGAGCTCCTGGCGGCGAGCGTCTTTCTTAGACTCCCTGTGCTTTTGGTTTTGGCGCGCCTTGTCCTGTGGAGCGGAATCCCCTCGGAAAGGACCCTTGGCGCGTGGACCACCGTTCACGGGGGCGCCTCCCGAAAACTGATCCTCGAAGGCCTGATGCATGGAGGGGACTGCGGCGATGGCTTCGGTTTCATGTATGGTCACCCGAATCCAGCATACGTGGTCGGCAGGATCAATGGTGGCGACGGCTACTTTTTCCGTGCAGGCGACTTCCTTGGTGCCCAGCTGGTACACGGTCACGGGGACGTGCGTGTGAACCACATTGGGCGCCTTGGGGTGGCGCTTCAGCACGGGGACGGCGAGCTCGGTGCCGACGTAGTTGTCGTTTTTTGGGCCCATGACAGCGATCGCGAGCTGACCCGTGGTACGCTTACCCTGCTCGAGATGGTGCTGCAGCAGCCGCTCGCCACTCTCGTAGTCGTGGAGGCTGATGCTGGGCTTGCACGTCTTGCCGTCGTCGAGTGATGTGGGTTCGGCCAGGACTGGGACCTTCCAGAAGGCCGGGTCCAAGGCAATAAATTTGGCGTCCGCAGCCTGAAGACGTGCGGACGCAGCTGGTGGATAGGATGTGTCACCACCATTGCGCTTAGGCTTGCTGCGCTGGTGGTGATCCAGCGTGTAGCTGATCTGGTTGGCGGCACACATGCGAATCAAGGCACTGCCGAGCTTCTTGGTGTTGGTCTTGTGCATGTCGTACGTGGCCTGCAGCTCGTCCGCGTTCAGCTCGGCGAGCCCGTTGTATGCGGCTGTGGGGCGGTCAGACCCCGCTTGCTTGAAGGCTGCAATGCAGTCCTGTTTGCGTTGGAGGAGGGATCCTTCAGCTGCAGGACGTGAGCTCGGCGGCTGCTTGGAAGAGCGACGGCGCTCCGGCTTGGCGGGGGCCATTGCGGCGGGCGCTCTGGTGGGAGGGAGGAGGTGACGCAAATCTGTACCGCGCTGCTGGCGCGGTTCCGGTCTCGCGAGGCCTGGAGTCGGGCTCCAGGCGGGGCGCTTCGCGTCGCGGCTACGCTATGAGTGCAGGGCACTCTCGAGCCGAGACTAGAGAGAGAGAGAGAGAGAGAGAGAGAGAGAGAGAGAGAGAGAGAGAGAGAGAGAGAGAGAGAGAGAGAGAGAGAGAGAGAGAGAGAGAGAGATCGGACAAGTAGGCGGACCAGGGTCCGTCCGCGAGGCGCACTGCGGTGCGACAACTCGCATGCACTATTTGCGGCGGTGCAGCCTTAAGATACGAGGGCGGGCTACAAAACCCCCTCCCCCGGCGCAGTGCGACTGACGCTACAGACGGCGGACAGACGATGAAGATCTCACCTGACAGACCTCGTGAGGTAAAAGGCCCCAACAAGAAAGGCGACGTGCTGGCACGTGGCTAGGCGGCTTGGCGGACCGCCAGTTGGGCGCTTGGCCGCTAAGCGGCGCGCAGTGACGGGGCACCCCCCGCCCCCACGCCCTGACACCGTGGACGCGGAGCCACACGTACACACGGGCAGGCAGAAAGGAGGAGATCAGCGCGGGGCACCAGGTGGAGCGCCGCCGAACGATGACAACATAGCTTGGATGTTGAGTGACGGCACGACACCATCGGGCGAGGTCGTGAGCAGCTCGGCGAAGGCTCGCCCAGCGCTGTGGAGGCGCTGGAGTAGAGGACCTTGACGAGCTTGGGCAGCGGCGAGGTCCGCGGCGAGAGCTAAGCACCTCTGCTGAAGGGCAGCCATAGCCTGTGACAGCTCGGTTTCACGGTCGGTGAGAGGTGGCTGCTCAGTGACATCCGCCGAGGATCTCGAGACAGAGGCGAGGTCCTCGGTACGCCTGTCCAGGTGGGCTAGCGGCGTGCGGGACCCTGAACGCTGACGTCCGTCACCCTTAAAAGGTGACTGGAGGGGCCGGCGCGACCCCAGGGCTGGAGCCGCTAGGGCCGCGCCCCGAGAGGTCAGGGGAGCCGCTTCCTCTCGCTCAGCAACGGAGGAAGCGTGGGTGGGGCACGAGGGCCTGTCTGGTTTAGTACCCTGCGGGGGGGCTGAAGCCGCCCCCGCGGGTCGCTGGCGATGGGGAGGCGGAGTGGTATGCGCGGTGGGACCAGTCGTGATGCCGTGCAAGGCCGCTGAGGTCGGTCGCGTAGAGGGTTGGTGTCTCGGTGGGGCGGCATGGTCGGCAGCGTGTGGTGTCGGCGGTGCGTCCTCAATGCCACTCAATCCTCGGGGGGCACTCGGGTCGTGGTCGGCGTCTTGGCGGTGACCGATATCGTCGTATGTGGGCGTTAACGCTCTTGGGGACGGCGTCGCAGTAGGGTTTGCGAGGTTTCCCGACGGGGCGGGGTTTTCGTTGGCTGGTCCGTCGTCCAAAGCGTCCGATCCCCCACCGAGGCTGAAAAGGTCATCGTCCTGCTCATCAGCGTCTTGAAAAGGAGCGGCGTTGTCATGTGGGTGGGCTGACGCACTCAATGGCGGAGTCGGGGGCGCCGTGCGGGTGCCCGCCGGGGCAGGGTTGGCGCTGGCTGACTCGTCGCCCAGGAAGTCCAAACCTCCACCAAAGCCGAACGGGTCGTCCTCCTGTTCGTCGAATAACACCCGTTGGGCTTCGGCCCAGAGCTCGTCGGGGTTTTGTGGGATGTCTGGTCCAGCCGCGGGTGGAGCCTGGTCAGACAGCAGGGGATTTGGTTCCATTTTGTTTAGTTCTGCAGCTGTGAACCCAGCCCTGCGGTGTGGGAGAGGAAGTGTACGATGTCTCCGCTCGTAGATGGCAACGGCGACTCCATGGAGCACGGTCGCTTGGCGATGTCGTGCTTTGGCAGCTTCAACGATGTCGTCTGGAAGGTTATGAGTACGTGCCGCCGCTGTGGCGAGGGCGTCAGCCTGACGATTGAACTCCTCCGCGATGGGCCCGATGAGCCCGAGGTCGATGCCCGTGTCGCCCTGGTGGCTAGCGACTTTCTCTACGCGGAACATGTTTGGCTTGGCCATGACACATCGGTGGACCTTTTCCCAGAACTCCACGTGCGTGCCCTGCGGAGGTGAGTGTCCGTCGATGATCCTTTGGAAGCCGTCGACCACCGCCTGGTTGTCCACGAAGACGTGTACGGGCCGTTCAGCACATGCCGTGAGGTGGACAATGGCGAGGGTCTCCGCAAGCTGTGCGTTCTGCGTGATGCCGTGAACGCGCGCACTGTAGTTCATGCGGTGGTCGATGCCGTAGTAGACGCCGTAGCCCGCTCTTGCAAGCAAAGGGATGGCTTGGTTGGTGCATGCACCGTCCGTGGCAGCGTAGACCCATGTCCAACCAGTGTCGTGGTCAAGGTAGGTGGTGTAGGAGTCCTGGGCTGAAGCCGCAGGATCTCCCTCAGGCGGGGGCCGCGGTATGGGTTGAGGTAGCGGGTCCCTCGCGAGGTCGGCTTGCAGATCGAGGAGGGCTGGGTCCTCATCGAAGAGCCCGCAATGTCTTGTGTGCGGAGGAAGACGGGCCCACTGCTCGTCACTGATGAGGGTGGTGAGAGGGACTCTTTCACGGGCCCAGCACTTGCAGTCACGCACAGTGTGCTCCTGAGTTTCCTCTTCCTCATCACAGTAACGGCAAATAGGGCTGGGATCAGCGGACGTATTTGATCGAGAACGTCGCTGTTGGGTGTGGTCCCCGCCCGACAGGTAGTTTAAGAGGAGCGCCAGCTGCCATGCGTTGCATTTGGCAGCTCCTTTGGTGCGGGCGAGCCACGTGCTGGCGAAAAGGTCGAGGCCCTGTCTGACCGAAGCTAGGTGTCCAAGGTCATGACGCCGTGGCTTGATTTTTCTCAGAAAGGCTCTGCGTTGCGAGGCGCGCAGCATGTGAAGGAAGGCGTTTTGGGGAAGGTTCAGCCAACTGATCTGACAGCCCCAGTCGTCGTACATGGTGCCAAATGTGGGCCAAGTCCAACGGAGCTGCTGAAGCGTCTGAACAAGTCGTCCAACAGGTCCTCCGCCAAAAAGGGTCTGGACATGGTGTTGGAGATCCCTGACGAGGCCGCAGAGAGTGGCGTCGCGGTTGACCTGTCGCCGCAGGCACAGGAAGACTTCACGCTGCATAATGGCGTCAATCTCCAGGGCGTGCCCTGGGACGCACACGGCCATGAGAGTCCAAAACTCGACCCACCTGTTTCCCTTGGGGCGGATAGCCGCCTTAAGGGCATGGTTGTAGGCAGTTTTGACGGGGCCTGATGGGGCTTGGATGTCAGTGCCCGTGGTACAGACGCTGGCAGCAAGGGAGCGGGCGTGCCGCGCCTTAATACGCATCGGAGATGGGAGCTTGCCAATACGCGGCAGGCGACTAGTCGCCCTGCGAACACGGGCGTCAGCGGTGGCCGTGAGGTTGAGCGCGGCTGGAGCCGGCGCTGCCTCGGCGTTGATGTAACTTCCGACGAGCTTGAAGGAGTCGACCACGCGTAAGGGCCGTTCCGCCAAGGTGAGCTGGGTAACGGCGGTGTGAAGCTCGTCAGTAAGCGCCCACCCCGCCACTTTTCCAGGATGAATGCGTTGACCAGAAAATCGATCAAACTTGGCGGTTTCATCAAGAGATTTCTGCAACTCGGGCGCGGTGTGGGTAGTGGAGTTGCTGTCGTCAACAAAGGTAGTGCTGAGTGACCGCGGCACGTAACGATGCTGTCTCTTGGTCCAGACGCACATGAGCAGCTTAATGTCGTCCAGGGACCAAGAGCTTCCCTGGAGGTGACCGTTTGTCCTGGCCAGTTCCTTAGAGTACGCACCGTTCATGCGGATGTAACGTTTGTGGCGCCTGTAGAAGTTTCTGCGGACAGTAACGATGTCTTGGGGACACCCCGCGTGAAGCGCGAGGTTAAGGCATATGTCCGTGATGAGATAGTCGAAACACTTCTGACGGTCCAGGGCAGCTCCAGCCAAGGGAAGGAGAAGGGCTCTGGCGTGTTCGATGCGAAGGGCGAGAGAAGTGCTGACGTCCCCAATGGTAGCTTTGGGAACAGCGCCAAAACTCGTGGCGTGGGTCCATCCTTTCCGCCAGTCCGTGAGGCTGCGGTAGGCTGGTGCTTCCCACGCATACATCCACACGGAAAGAACCGAGAGAAGCCGTTGGTCCGTCGGGAGTTCCCCTTCGGCCTTTTCGGAGGCACGGGTTTGGCACGTGCAGGAGGGGCTCGGGGATGGTGCCAGTGCGTTGCATAGCTCGTAGGACGCTGGCGAAGAGGCGAAGAATGTCGTCGGGAAGCTCCTTTGCCTCCTTAGTAGTCCAACCGTCCAGACCCCCCGCGCGTCTCGGTGAACGGGTGCGAATGAAGTGGATGAGTTGGTCGTCGGTGAGGTGGAAAGGGGTAGCTGGTGATGGCGTAGGCAGCTCCTGTCGGTACTCGTCGTAGAAGTCGGCCCACGTCGGCATGGCTTCGGCATCATGTCCCGCACGTGCGCGGTACCTGCCCAAGATGGGCTCCCAGGTGTCGACCATGAGCTTCAGCATGTCCTTGATGTTAGCAACAATGGCGTTGGCAGGGAGGATGTCGGGGACTTGCGCAGGTGGTGGTTCACGGGTGTGGTCTTCGTCGCTGTCCGTGTCGGGCGAACTACCGTCGCCGGGGCTGAAGCCGCCAGCTTCGGTGTCAGCGTCGCTGTCGTCCGTGCAAGCTTCGTCAGGTTTGAAGGCGTTGGTGTCGCAGTGGAGTTGCGTATCGTCAGGAGTGGTAGGCGTGCGGAGATACGCCGTGGGCGAGCTATCAGCAGCTCGTGCGTATATGGCCGCCTTTCGCCCGCTTGGCTCACGGACGCCCTCGGCCCATATCCTGATGCGTTCCGCCTTGGCACGGTTCGCGCGTCGCGCCAGCTCTAAGTCGAGATGTTGGATCAAAACGTCAAGGTGCTCCCCGTGCGGCACTGGCTCGTCTGGGGCCCAGGCCTCGGGGAATTCCAGGAGAACCGTGGGGCGCAGCTTGTGGCATAAGAGGCGGGCCGCGGCCCACGTGCAGTCGATGCGCTGCGCGAGGTACGGCGGGATAGCACGGCAATCTAGATGGTGGTGCTGTCCGATGAAACGGAGCTCGCAGAGTTGCCGATGGAGCTTGCGCAGTCGGTTCATGTGAATCGTGGAAGCTCCGTAGGTGGGGAACGCGCGGGGGACAACCGGTCGATCCTCGAACGTAGGCGTGAGCCCGTGCATGGTGGGGGGCTTCTTTTTTGGTTGGTGGGGCGGTGGAGGTGGCAGATCGCGTAGACGGGTGAGATGGTACTCATGACTGGCCTCGTTAGCCAGGGTGAACATGCGCTCCACGTCGTCTCGTGCGTCGGCCTGCTCCATGCGGTCCTGGTACCGCCCAGCGATGAGGGTCCCAAGTGCTTGCAGCTCGTGCCCCTCATGAACTCCATCGTCGGGCGGGTAGGGCGTAGGGGCAAGAAGGCGTCGGGCCGTATGGTCGAGGCGACTGAGGTCAAGCGTGACCTGCAGGCCAACGTGAGACTTCGCAGGCAAGTCGCGAAGGTAGCAGAAGTCGGTGACAAGGGATCGCGCCGCCTGGTTGGCAATGATATAATCGATGCGCGAAGTGCGGGGGCACTTGGTGACGCGGTCCCAATCAGGGATATTGCCATAGGTGTGCATGGTGTGGTCTGGTGTGCCCTCAGCAACGTTGGACCATCCGTGCTGCAACATGTGCAGAAGGTGTGGATTGTCGTCAATGTTCGTGTTGGCGTCCATGCAGATGAAGTAGGGTGCTGAGCCGACCCTAGCGGCGGCACAGTCAGCGAGCCGAAAGAGAGCTGTGCTGTCTCCTCCAGCAATCCCGTAAAGGCTCGCTATGTAGATCCCCGCGGGCCCATGGTTATTTCGTCGCCGCCTACGGCGGTGTTGAGTGCAGAGTGGGAGAAAGACCTCATGCCATCTTTTCTTGGCCTTGAGGGCGGCGATACAGGGCGCATTGTCGTCGACAGTGGAGTCGACGATGGCATCCTTAGAGAGAATGGCGACCCCTCCCGAGGCGCCAGTGTTGCCCACAACGGTGTGATCAGTGCCGCCGTGGGCAGCTCTGCGCTGGGCTCGCGCCAGATCAAGGTCAGGCCCAAGACTGGCGTGGTATCCACCGTGGAGAGGATTGGCGGCGCTGGTAGCGATGGCTTGCCTAGTCGGCTTGGCATGTCGGGTCTCCTGCAGTGCTATGACAGCGGCGTTGTGGTCGACACCAAGGGCGGTGATGGTTGGCCAGTTCGCTGAGAGACTGGTGATGTTAAGGCTGACGAGGTGTATGGAGCGACCTGGCCCGTCTCCATCGGTGGAACTGGGGTTTGCGCGCCCCGCACGGTGAAGGTCAGCTTGACCCTCGCCCCAGTAGGAGGCTTGGCCACAGTAGGAGCTCATGGCGTTACTATGGGTTAGCTTGAACGGGGCTGAAGCCGCCGTCAGGCCAAACATATAGGCGGGACACGGTCGGCACTGCGCCAGGGGGGGTTCATAAATATTAGTAAAAATGTCACGAAAATTCCTCCTCACTCCTGTACTGTAGGGGACGAGGGGAGGAGAAGTGAGACGGCAGCAGTGGGAGAGGGAGGCGACTCCTCGATCCATCCTGCCGAACACAAAGACAAAAACGAGACAGCGGCGGCGGCCAGGCGCGGCGGCGGCACAACGCACGCGCATGTACTGCGCACGCGCCACCGCTGGTCCCTCCTGCGGTGACACGCCCGCCCCGTCAGTGTCTTGATGAGCAGCATCTGGTGGAACGGCTCCAGCAGCACGATCGGAGGCCTGACGCTGGGCCTCGTCCATGCCCGCTGCCGTGAGGCCCACGTTGCGGACAGGGCTGGTTCCCCGCGGGGCCGCAGCTGCCGCGGCAGCAGCCGAGGTGGCGGGGGCACCGCCCCGACTCTGAGGTGAGAGCGGTGAGCCCCCGCCAAAACCCGCCACAAGGTTCTTGACACGGTACTTGTTCTTGAACGGGTCGAAGGTTGGCGCCTCGTCGATGGGGACGATCACGCGGGTGGGCAGCTGCGGCTCGTGGTCCGTGGACGGCGTCGGCTCGAGGTCGACCTGGCTAGGGTCGATGACGCTGGCTCCGAAGCGTGGCACCACTTCGGGGGGTCGGCCATCGGCCTGAGTCTCGCGAGGCGGCGAGCTCGTGGAGCTCCCTGGGGCCTTGCGTGAACTGTGGCGGCTGCAGGTCCTGCTGCGCGGGACGCGCCCGCCCGTGTGACGGTCGCGTGGCGAAGTCACCTGGGCATTAGCGCGCTCAGAATCCGCCCTGCTCGGGGATCGGATCGGCGCCGCGCAGGGTGATGGGCTGGGCTGGCGAGAGGCGCTTGTGCCGCCTTCCGCCGTGGCTGTAGCCTGGTCGGGGTCGGCCGCGTCTGGGCGGGGGCTGACGTGGTGGGCGCTTCCCTCGCTGTGCCTCGGGGAGGCGCTGCGATGCGCCTGGATGCGCGTGAGGACGAGCGGGGTGAGCGGCTGCCTCTCCCGCACAGGTGGGGCAGGTTTGGCCTGGGCAGGGCGCAGTGCTGCAGCTACGTTTGGCGGGGGCGTGTGCTGGCGCGGTTGCCAAGCGCGCACGTTCGCATCGCGCCATCCTTCGGGGCGCCCAGCCCTGCCACGGTTTGTTGCAGCCCCCTGGGCTGAAGCCGCAGGGGTTATCACTGCAGGCTGGTTGCTGGAGGGGCCCTCATGTCGGCCTGAGTAGAGGCCCCAGGCGCGCGTGGACCCTGGCACTGGCGAGGTGGCCCTTAGGGCATGTAGGGGTGCACGCGAGTAGCCGATGGCCGCTGGGTGAACCCTGGCGTTGGGGGCTTGGCCGTAGCTGGAGGCGGCTGCTCCAGCAGCCGCAGGCATGGCACCTATGGGACCACGGTGGTAGGCGGCAACCCCGTCGTAGGCCGTGTTACCGCCTGTCGGGACTCGCGCAGGGGAGCGGTAGCGTGGTGTGCCCTGCTGTCCTGCGTCACGTTGGTCCCGCTGCTGGATGCGCTGCTGGTGCTGTTGGTGACGCTGCCAGTCGGCTCTCGAGAGGGGACGGGTGTCGGGGAGGATGGTGGGCACGTCGGGCCGCTGCCAGCCCCGATAGACGTGCTCGAAGGCGTGGTCAGGGTAGGTCCCCCCTACGGGTGAGTATCGTCGCACATGCTCCGTGTAGTCGATGTTCTGCGGCTCTGAGATCGCCGTAATGTTGATGGCCCGCTGGTGCGCTGGTCCATAGAGGCAGAAACTACCACGGTTGCTGCGGTCGTGGTTTAGCTCAGCTTCGGTCGTGGCACGGCTCACCATGGCGTCACAGAGTCGCATATCGTAGTCGAGAGCTTGAGGCCCAGGACCACCCTCGGCGTCCCAGTACAGTACCACATCTCGCCAGCGGGTGCGGGTCATGTGGGTGCGCTCGGCGATCAACTCGCAGACGGTCCTGACCGTGACACGATCCCTGTACATGTTGGTAATGGCTAGGGAGAAGGGTCGGCGGACCGTCTTGTTGAAGGTGAGTTCCTCCTTGAGGGCCTGATTGATGGGGGCTGAAGAGCACGTAGCCTTCCCTCCAAAGCGGTTGGTCGGGGGAAGGTTCTTCGGGCATCCCCGTTCCTGTGAATCCAGGTGGCCGCGTTGTGCCGTCAGGCAATCCCTGCCTGGGGACGCGCCGCGGTTGTGGTGGGAGGTACCATTGGCCCTGGTAGCCTGCTTGCCCTGGTTGTGGAGGTTCTCCCCCGGGGCCTGAAGGCGCTCGGGGGGGTTCCTTGAGGTCGTGGAGGGCTGGCGCGTTGCCGAATTGGCGGGCAAGGATGTGCGGCGGCATCCCTGTGGCACGGACGTCGAGCTGGTTGTGTGGCCTGGGAGGGTGGGGGCACCTGCTGGACAGGCAGCATGTGTCGGAGTCCCTCTTATTGGTGCTGTATGCACACGTCCAACTGTTGCACGAGTAGTCCGTGGACCAGTCCATAAGTGTACGCAGTCCGCTGCGGCCGCAGTCTGGGCACGTTGGTTGGCCCGAGGTGCCAAGCTGTGTGTTGCGGCGAGCCGCGCAATATTGGCAGCATTGGAATCGACACTGTAGGCAAGACCAGCGTCCTGGTAAAGGCGGTAGCGCATGCTCGTTTGTGCCTGGGTCGTCTGGGTGGGGTCTCGGGCGATCCCACAAGGGCCAGACGTCAGCAAACCAGGATTGGCCTGTAGTGCGGACAACCTCGGCGGGGAGGCGTGCGTCCTCGGCATGGCACCTGATCCACTGGGGCCCCATATCCGCTGGTACCATGACGGTGCGCCAGGAGTCGTCCCCCTTAACGTGGACTTGGGTCGGTGCCCAGAGCTTAGTAGTGGTGTCGCCGTGATCATGATGGAGGATGACCCAGCCGTCACGCCCGTCCACCGTAGGGTCAATGACGCGGTAGCCCATGACTGTCGTCCCCCACGGTAAGTAGGCGCCATCGTGGTGATCACCAGGGTCGAGCCAGACCTCGATGCCAGGGGCGTTGACACGGGACCGCACATCACGCACGTGGTAGGCGAGGACGTGGTAGGCAGTCGGCTCCTCCTCCGTCACAATGTGCTCCCACGTCTCGATGCCGCTGTTGTCGGAGGTGGAGTTCCCGTCGCTCTGTCGTGACGAGCGAGAGGCAGATCGTCGCGCACGGGCGCGGCCTCGGGCGAGGGCGGCGGCCGCGCTGATGAGGGAAGGCGTACGGCGTTCGTCGACTCCAGATGACGTCGATGAGGGGTCTGGATTGTGGGCTAAGGCTGTGCCTGACTTGTACGTGCGTGGTGGGCCCGACGCGGCCCCAGGGCTGGAGCCGCTGGGGCGCGACCCGTGTGCGTCAGGGTGCCCCCGCACGGGGACAGCTTGCAAGCCCGTGTACACCAGGTCGATGAGTGGTTTCGGGTCCAGCTGGAGTATGTGGAGCGAGACACGTGGTCGAGGCTGATTAGGGTCGTCCCTGGTGGCTGCTTCCGTGTCGTAGTGCTGTTTGGCCCATGCTCGCGCCGCTTCTGGCGAGTATAGCGCCTGCGGTGGTGGCCATGCTGCCGCGATGGCTGATCTGCGCCTGGTGCTAGCTTCCTGGTCGTGAGCTTCAGCCGCCTCACGGAGATCTGGATGATCGTAGCCAGCAATGTGGAGGGCGTGCGCGCAGTCACCCATGCCATAGGCGTGTGGAAGGGCACGGCACCTGGAAGCAGCTTCTGTGGGGGCACACCAGTCCATGCGGATGAGGAGGCTCAGGACCCGAGGGTAAATGAGGCGCGCTCCGTGAGCCTCCCCTTTCACGTAGTTGTGCCTGTTTTCCCCGCGCGGTGGTTGGGTGGCTTCGCACATCCAGAGTGCGATGGGTCCCCACGCGAGGGTGTCGTCTTCGAGACTGTAGGGCGGGTGGGGCGGTATCGCGTACCACGCGGCCAGCGAAGGGTGCACACTCGTGTAAGTGCGGCCAACGTTTGGTGCCAGTTCGGCCCTTCGTTTCACGGCGGGGGCCTGGCAAGAGGTGCCCTCCACAGGCAGCAAGACGGGCCGCAAGGTCGCCGCGGGTCCCATGCCAGAAAACAGTGGGCGCGTCGGTGGTGGGTTGGCGGAGGTCCCACGTGAGGTATGGGAAAATTGTCTCGCCCGAGTTGCCGCCCGAGTCTTCCAGCACCCAAGTGAGGCGGTTCGGTGGCCTCTGCATGATGTCCGTCCACGGCCCCAGCACTTGGAGTGTTGGGTCGTGAGTGAATCGAGGGTGGTCGTGGAGTCGTAGAGCGTCTTTGATGTCCTCAGTGGACACGCCACTGTTCCCTAGCGCGAAGCCGTTTTGGTACAGGGCGTTAAGTATGCTCTTCGGCGGCTCGGGGACCGCTGGGTCACGCTGGATGGTGTTGCGTAAGTTGCGTGTCGGTGGCTTGAGGGCAGTGTAAGGCGTACCAGGGCCTGAAGGCGCCTGGGGCCTGTCAGGTGATGCATAGCGTGCTCGCCGTCGTGGTGGTTGGGTGTCCGCGTCGGGGGAGGAACCACGAGCGTCAGCGTGTCGGAAGATGGACCACGGGCTGCCATGGGTGCGTTCACTGCCGTCTCGTGGCGTCGGGCTGGTCGATCTTGGTGTGACAGACGAGGCCCGCGATACGGCGGCTGTGACTTCAACGATGGCGGCGGTGGTGGCGGTGGTGACGTCGGCGACTGCGGCGGCAACAGCTGCGGCGTAGTGTTCCTGTAGCAGCGGATGTCGGAGTGCGTGCACCTGCTGGTCGTCGTGTTCGTCGGCGAGCGTGCACGGTATTTTGTGTGTGGCCTCGTCCTTCGGCTTCCTGCTCGGTTGGCAACAGCGGAGGCACCACTGGGCAGTGGATGAGTCCAGGGCCCGCGCACATATGCGGGCGCCTACGTGTCCGACAGCTCCCTGGGCAAGAAGTTTGGCACCGACGAGTAGAAGACCACACACAACTCCACCCGTGGCTATGGCCCCTAGCTTGCCGCTGGCCCATTTAAGGACGCCCCCGAAGCCGACCGCGACTGCAGTGGCTCCGCCCGAGACACCATCTCTGAGTTTGTCGCTGGTCCATTTGAGAGTGGCCCTCAATGTGGACGTGACATAGTATGTCGTTTTGCGTCGGGATATAGTGGACACCGATGGGCCTGGTGCGGTCGCTTGGCGTCGTCGTCGTTGTCGGTAGCTGGGGTCTCGGCTCGGGGTCGGCAAGTATCCATCGATCTGGTCCTTGTACGGCATTGCTATCGCGATGGCGTACGTGGCCACCAGGAGGCAGATGAGGCAGCCACAATGTCGTGATGCCGCTGAGCTGTGCTGGGGCTCGTGGGGACCGCTGGCATCTGGGTGTTCATCATCGATGGGGTCGTTGTCGATGTCGGCCTGCCAGTGGTCGATGGCACTGGGGTTGGAGTCAGTCACGTTGTCACCTCCTGCGGTCTGGGGATGTCCAGGTCTAGCCAGTGGTGCAGCGGGGCTGAAGCCGCCACTGCACGGACTGGCATGAGCTGGCGAAGCAGTGGAATGGCTAGTCACATCAGCGGCAGTGACGCCTTCAGCGTCGTTGAGCCGCGCAGAAGGGTCGGCCTGATCTGAGGTGTGGGGCGCACTGCTTTGCCATGGGGCGAGCCCAAAGTAAGGCTCACTGTCGCGGTCACGCTGAGCCGAGTCGCCTGATGGTATCGTGCCGTCTCGATCCTGGATATCGATGTCGTCCTGGCTATCCTCCGACGCGTGGAACGAGTCCATGGATGTATTGCCGATATCGCTGGCCGCGATGTGCTGGAGCAGCCATGATACGGGATCTTCTGCGGCCTGATCGGTGCCGTCCGTCGGCGCCGCAGCGAGCTCCGCCTCGACGAGCGGCAGCATGTCTGGCGGTTGGTGCAGGATAACATCAGCGAGGTACGCCATGGCGTCATGGTCGGGTGGAGGGAGACCTCTTGGCAGCAGAGCATGGGCCCGTGAGAGGTATGGCGGCAAAGGTGCCATGAAAGCCTCAGGGCCAACGAGCGTGGCACGAGCGCCCTGGTACTCCAGAAGGAGGCCGAAATAGCGGGTGGCGTACTCGCGGCTGCTCTGGATCCGAGTGAGGTTGCGGTTGATGCGCTGCCTGTCGGGGCCCGCTCTGTGCCAGATGTCCTCGCACATGTCGACCGCGGTGCGATGACGCAGGGCGTCGGTGGTGTCCTCGGACGCCTCAAGGAAGAGGTGATCGTACTGTGGCAGATGGAGCGTCGCCAGGATGTACGGGACGCAGTCCTCGAGCCATGCCCAGAACATGTCCTGGTTTTCCTCACCTGGTGCCCACGCCGCAGCACACGGTATGAGCCGGGCGCGGATCATCATCAGGTGCCAGAAAGCAGGGTCTTCCTCGGGTTCGCCCCTATCTCGCATGGGAGTGGTGGGACCCGTAGGGCAATAGCGGGGCACAGCAGCGGGGCTGAAGCCGCCACTGTGTGCCTGGCCAATACTGCACGGACTCGCGGCAGCGGTGCCGTTGACGATCGGGTCCAAGATGGTGCAGTGATCGTACTTGTAGATGCTGTCATCGTAGAGGTAGAAAAGGGACGCACGTTCGACGTGCTGCAGGAGAAACCCACCTCCATGCTGGGGCGCACCGCCTGAAGACGGGTGTGCTCCAGCGAGCGAGGGGAGGGCCAGGCTGCAAGCAAAGCGCCACATGATGGCGAGGCCTGGCGGGCGGCGCGAGCGATGAGCCAAAAGCTGCATGTCAGCTCGCATCTTTAGGTACCCCTGCATGCTCATGTACATTGCAACAAACACACCCACAGCAAGATGACAGGTGTCCCTACACCAGGTAGCTTGCTCGTGCTGCTGCCAAAAATGACATGATATAGCAAGGAGGAGGTACGACGAGAAGTGAAAAGGGATGCCTCTGAAGGCGCTTCCTCGGAGGGCTGAGGCGGGCTCTCTGAGGCACCTTCAATAGGGTTCCTGTGTGACCCGCCCTTTGTCTTTGCCTTTGTCAGCCCCTGGGGGCCCCGTCCCTGGGGTGACCTGGCCTGGCTGGTCGATCCACCCGCAGACAGCCACGGGATCGGCAACTGGTGCAGCTTCCTCCTTTTTGGTTTCGAGGGTGGCCACCTGGGGCAGGTGGATGGTACCCCCCGTGAGGTGTCCGAGGAGGGCCTGGATGTCGCCGCGCAGTGCAGCAGCTTCGGTAGTTGCCGTCTGTTGCTGAGTGACGACGGTGGCAAGCCCTCGTTCCAAGCCTGAAACGTGCTCCGTGAGTGTGGCCTGGGATGAGAGAACGCCCGCAAGCTGGACCTGCATGTTGTCCACCGTGTTGGCAAGCAGCTCGTGCTGTTGTTCCATGTGTTGGATGCGGGTCGTGGCGGCATCTGACAGTTTAGGGGCCGTAGCGAAGCGTTCGCCGAGGGTGTTCGGTTCGCGCGATGTCACGCTGAATTCATCCTCTGATGAGAGGATCTCGACGTCGCCTGGTACCTCGGCGGCTGCGTCGGCGTGCCCTTCCGTGTGGCCCCCACCTTCGGCCGCCACCGTGCCAGGTTGCGGGTCATGCCCGTCCCCACCTGGTCCTTGGACGGCCGTCTGCTCGGCAGCTCCATCCGTGCCGTGTGGGGGTGCAGAGGAGCTGCGGCCTGGGGCGCCGTGTGATCTTGCGTGCGGCGTGGCGTCGCGTTTCCCGCTGGAGGATCGGTGGCGCTTGGCTAAAGGCTCCTCCTTGGGGGATCGGGAGCGGTGCGACGCCCTTGCCTTTGGGCGTGGCAGTCATGAGGTCGTGGAGGTAGGGGCTCTGGGCCGCTTTGGTTAGGAGTGTGCCCGTGGCGGGGCTGAAGCCGCCACCACGGGCGGGCGGCGTCACAGGCTCTGTGATAGTGGTAGGGGTGACAATGGTAACGTTGTCCCTCTTCGGCACGACCTCAGCCAACGGGGCCTCGGTGATGCTCCACGGGATGGGGCACCCTGCGACCTGTACCGTATATGTGGGTGGGGGACGATGAGCGCGCACTAAGGCAAACTGCGCCGAAGTGGCTGGGTCCCAGGCGGTGTGGTAGACCTCACAGTCCCATTTGACGGACGGGCCCGTGAGAGTCTTAGCAAGCTGGGTCAGCGTGGCATGGCGTGCCGCAATGCCCGTGATGCGGTATCGCGTCTTGGCGAGAGTGGCTTCACAGCCACGGATGCTGACGGCAGCGGCCTTGGCGGCGTCTGACCCACGTGCAACACGGATCCCCAATAAGCCTGACTTGCCGTGCCTGACGACTCCTAGGGCTTTGAAGTCCACCGACTTCTGAAACGCCTCTGCCATCGTGATGGGCTGGTCCTCGGGGAACCACACGGTCTGGTACTTGTCTGCCGTGGGCTCGTCCGCACCTACGTTGCTGAGGTCGTAGGTGGCGCCGAGTTGCCCCGAACCCGCCAAGACCTTGTCAACTGCTTGGAGACTGACGCCGAAAGTGGCAGCCAGGGACCTTTTTCCGACGCCAGATCCGTACCTGCCTAGACTTTTGCAGGGTTCGAGGATAGTGACGGCTTTAAAGTTGCCGTGGAAAAGGGCCTTGAAAGTGTCCTGAAGCTGACTGTCGAGCTCCTGGCGGCGAGCGTCTTTCTTAGACTCCCTGTGCTTTTGGTTTTGGCGCGCCTTGTCCTGTGGAGCGGAATCCCCTCGGAAAGGACCCTTGGCGCGTGGACCACCGTTCACGGGGGCGCCTCCCGAAAACTGATCCTCGAAGGCCTGATGCATGGAGGGGACTGCGGCGATGGCTTCGGTTTCATGTATGGTCACCCGAATCCAGCATACGTGGTCGGCAGGATCAATGGTGGCGACGGCTACTTTTTCCGTGCAGGCGACTTCCTTGGTGCCCAGCTGGTACACGGTCACGGGGACGTGCGTGTGAACCACATTGGGCGCCTTGGGGTGGCGCTTCAGCACGGGGACGGCGAGCTCGGTGCCGACGTAGTTGTCGTTTTTTGGGCCCATGACAGCGATCGCGAGCTGACCCGTGGTACGCTTACCCTGCTCGAGATGGTGCTGCAGCAGCCGCTCGCCACTCTCGTAGTCGTGGAGGCTGATGCTGGGCTTGTACGTCTTGCCGTCGTCGAGTGATGTGGGTTCGGCCAGGACTGGGACCTTCCAGAAGGCCGGGTCCAAGGCAATAAATTTGGCGTCCGCAGCCTGAAGACGTGCGGACGCAGCTGGTGGATAGGATGTGTCACCACCATTGCGCTTAGGCTTGCTGCGCTGGTGGTGATCCAGCGTGTAGCTGATCTGGTTGGCGGCACACATGCGAATCAAGGCACTGCCGAGCTTCTTGGTGTTGGTCTTGTGCATGTCGTACGTGGCCTGCAGCTCGTCCGCGTTCAGCTCGGCGAGCCCGTTGTATGCGGCTGTGGGGCGGTCAGACCCCGCTTGCTTGAAGGCTGCAATGCAGTCCTGTTTGCGTTGGAGGAGGGATCCTTCAGCTGCAGGACGTGAGCTCGGCGGCTGCTTGGAAGAGCGACGGCGCTCCGGCTTGGCGGGGGCCATTGCGGCGGGCGCTCTGGTGGGAGGGAAGAGGTGACGCGAATCAGTAGGGTCCTGCTGGGACCCCTCCGGTCTCGCGAGGCCTGGGAGACTGGCTCCGAGGCGGGGCGCTTCGCGTCGCGGCTGCGGTCTGAGTGCAGGGGGCACTCTCGAGCCGAGACTAGCGAGAGAGAGAGAGGGAGAGAGAGAGAGAGAGGAGAGAGCAGAGAGAGAATGAGAGAGAGAGAGAGAGAGAGAGAGAGAGAGAGAGAGAGAGAGAGAGAGAGAGAGGGAGAGTGAGAGAGAGAACAAATAACTAAGAAATAGAGATGGGAGAAAGAGAAAGAGAGAAAGAGAGATAGAGAGAGAAGGGGGGGAAAGAGAGAGAGAGAGAGAGAGAGAGAGAGAGAGAGAGAGAGAGAGAGAGAGAGAGAGAGAGAGGAGAAGATGAGACAGAGAGAGAGCGGGAGAGTCAAATCGAGAGATAGGGGGGAGGAGAGAGGGAGAGAGAGAGAGAGAGAGAGAGAGAGAGAGAGAGAGAGAGAGAAAGAAAAAGAGAGAGAGAGAGAGGGAGGGATATAGAGAGGGGAGGGAGAGAGAGGGAGGGAGAGAAAGAGAGAGAGAGAGAGAGAGAGAGAGATAACACAATAGAGAACGCAGAGGAGGATGCGACAGGCAGACGCAGAAGCCATCGCGCAAGTCACAGCTGCATTGCAGATGCGACTAGTCGCGCGCTGCGAGCCATGGCAGCGGCGGGCGCGCCCGCCCGTTCGCGGCCAGGGGTTCGGCGGAACGCCGTCGGCCCGCGGCGGGCGGACCCGGCGGCCATTTTCCGAGCGGATCCGTTGGAAGCCGGGTCGCTGTCAGAGCAAGGAGTAAAACGACGCGAAGATCGGGGCAAAATCGGATCGGGATAACTCGAAATCTCTGAGAATCGGCGGGTTTGGAGGATGTATTGGGCGCCGCGGCCGTTCCAGAGCGTTCCGGAACTCTCTGAGAGCGCCCCGGAACGCTCTGGAGCGATTTATCCCGATCCTAGCCCTGTTTTACGCCGTCAGAGCAAGGAGCGGGGAGGCAGTTGCTGAGCCCCCCGGCGCTTGCTGCCCCCCGCGTGCTGGGGCCCTTCTGGCCGAGGATCTCCGCGTGGACAGCGCGCCCGCGAGGGCCGTCGCCGCCCGCGCCCAATGCGCAAGGGCGGCGAAACCTGCCTCGACAGCGGGCTGCGCGTCGGATGGAAATGGAGGGCGCCTGATCGTGGCTGCCTGTCAAATGTCACCGGAAGTTCAAATGGCTCGATTGGCCCCGCGAGTCGCAGAACGATGCCCCACTGAAAATCCAGCCCCGAAATTCGAGACCCAAATTAAAACATGTACCACAAGTAGCCCGCGAAGACAAACCCTCCATATCTACTGGAACATGCTCGCCAACAATTAGCAACCAGAAACGCGCATGCAGGGCTGTGGTGGTGAGCCTGGTGTGCCTGGTGTGCCTGGTGAGCCTGGTGTGCCTGGCGTGCCTGGTGTTCCCGGCGCGCCTGATGGCGCGCTCGCCGCCGCCGCCCCCCCCGCTCCCGCCGGCGGGGCCGATCTGGCCCAATGTCCGCTTTGGACGTGTAGTCAGAGCGTGAATTACCTACCCCGCTTTCGCTTCCAGGCAAAACCAAGTCATACCATGCGCCTCCTCGTCAGGCGGCCTGACCAGTACAGGCCGTAGTTTGGCATCGCTTGGTATCTCTTGGAAGCGAGGGTGGTCAAAAGCGAGGTAGGTTTGTTTGCCCCCTACGTAGGCAAAGCGCCCGACCTGCCTGGCCCCGCCATGCGCGGGGCCCGCCGCGCGGCCCGCTCGGGCGCAGGCTCGGCGCTGCAGGGCTGGAAGCGCCATCGCGGTCCGACCGGCAGACAGCGCGCGTGGCATTCCACGGCCCAAGCGCGTACGTAGATGAGTTCGCTTCTGCGCGCTGCGGCAACGGCGTGGTCCACGGGTTTCGCGATCGGGCGCCGAGGGGCGCCGCGTCGCGGATCGGGCGCATTTCGGGCGGCGGCCGTTCCAGAACCATCCAGTGCGTCGCGTCGAACAAGCCGCGAGTTCGATTGGATGGGAACATGGCGTAGTCCCGGAAGCTGGCCGATGGGCCCCAAGGGGGCAGCAGCGAGACCAGGGGCGGACCCGTTGATCCTGAAACAATGGCGCCGCCAGCAGCCGACGCGGGGAGGCCGACAACCATGCTCGCAGAAGAAGAGGAACAAGGCGCCGATGCTATGGCGAGAGGAAGTTGGCCGAGAGAGCTTGCTGCATAACTGATGCCAGCAGCTGAAGAGACCGTTGGGCTTCGCAGTGCGCCCGCAAACAGAATTCCTAACAGTAGCGCGCTGATATCGTCGGAAACGACGCGCGGGGACATTCGCGGGATTTAGATGACAATTGCGCGCCCCGTCCGGCCCTCTGACCCCGTCGACAGCTGCGCTCTGGATGCAGGAAGCTCGCCCGAATAGGCGCCCGTTGTGTATGTTGCCGAATGTCTCTGTTATCCGCAAAGCTTCGAGGCGCGATCCCGCTGCGCCGCAGAGGTGCTCGCGGCAGCGCGTGACCTGGGGCGGCGCAATATGACCCTCGTCACTTTCTTCGAGCTCGCGGCAGCACTTTCAACGCCAAAGACCCCATCCACGACGTTCGTGAACTAAGTGCGCTAGCTGTCAGAACATCAATGACCATCGGCTCGGTCTGGTCACTGAAGCATTACCAAGTAAGGATTGCAAGATACCTTCCGAACGCAAACCACTTGCAAGCATCGGTCGGGAATTGCCGTCGGAGGCACTGACGGGCAAACAGGAGATCGAACGTCGAGGAAAACGTTGGGACGAGTCATATGTTGCTGGGCAGCGCTCGCAGGCGATGCGACGTGTTGGCTGCCTCGAAGGAGGCCGGCGGACATTGCAGCATCATTGGTGTGTTCGTATTGGTTGCCGAGGCGTCGGGGCGAACGTCCGCCATGCTGGCTATCTGTTTGCCTGCTGCGCGTTTGCGCGTTTAGCTTTGAGGAAATGCGAGTGGCGCGGCAGGAACGACTCCCTCCTCCTCCTCCTCCTCCTCCTCCTCCTCCTCCTCATCCTCTTCCTCCAGAAGGACCGGCGGGGGGCTCAGCGGGCTCTCGCTGGGGGGCGCTCCGGCTCCCTGGGGCTCGTCGGGCCGCTCCTCAGAGCCAGGTCGGGGGTCTTTGCATTTCACCGCGAACAGAAAATAGTATTCCATCGAAGGTGAGCAGGCCTTCTCAGTTCCTGTTTTTTTCTGTGCGAAACAAGCGAATGATAGATGCAACTCGTTACGACAATGGTCCGTGCCCTTATTCCGAGATGCGCACGCTGGGCTGCGTTTTCCCGTATTTTGTTTCCTTCGCTCCCGCACTGTCAGCACTGTTGTATGGTTTGCGAGCGGAGTTTCGTTGATATCGTTTTGTGTCTCTCTCGATTCTAGGGGAATCAGCTTGGGGCTGCAGGATCGAATCATGACGCTGTTGTTTCGGCCCACGTACATCATGAACGCGCGCCCCATCTGCCGATGTACGAGTGTTTATCTTACTAGCGAAGGAGATGCCTGTTCTTCAGCGTTCCAAACCATCAAATGGCTATTTGCAAGTGAAGGAAACATAGTTCGGAGGATGGGCGGGGGAAAGAACATGGAGGGACATATGGAAGAGGCGGCGGCGTGAATAATGCGAGGAAGAAGGAGATTTGAGTTCGGCGGGTGTGCTCTCTCTGCCTCGTCCCGGCCCCTTTTTTCTTCCCTTCAGGCCCTCTTCATCATCACCCCCCCCTTTCCCTGCTCCTGCTTCTACGCATCATCCTTCTACCCGCCAGCGCCATCATTTTCATCTTCCCCCTTCTCACCTTCATCTTCTTTTCCTCCTTATCCTCCTCCTCCTCGTCGTCATCCTGCCCATATTCCTCCAATTCGGGCAGTGGTGGCGAACTGTAAAGGTGGGTTGGCAGCGGGCCTTGGGATAATACGGAGCCAAAGCGCGGCACAGCAAGAGCGATGCCGATCGGAACGTTGCCAGTATTCTGGGTCATTCGTTAGTTGTGCAACATCTTCGATGAGAGCCTGGATGATGGGGGGGTGTCGGCATCCATGGTTATTAAGTCGGATAGGCGCAGCGTCTGATCTAATGTGGTTGTCGGGCTCATCTTCTGGACACGGTCGCCAGCAATTCCGTTATTGTGTTGGTCGTCTCGTTCCTCAGCGATCCGTGTTTGATGGTTCGTGTTTCGATCTCCCATCTACCCATTTGGACCCCGATAATTTCTGGTTGCGGCCTTTCACATGTACCTCGTCCTTCACGCTGCTCTTAATCATGTGCACGGGATGTGAAAATATGTGGTGTCTTGCTTCATCTCGCCCTTCCTCTCTTTCTCTCTATCATATCGTCTAGTTTGCATTGCGCGTTGCTATGTGGTTCGAGTCTTCACGTCGCCTCTTATGTTGCCCGTGTGCAGGTGTGCCCCGTCTTGGGGGCCTTGTTTTCCGTTGTCGCCTACTCGTTCGTCCTGGCATGAGCCAGCGTTGCGCCGGCGCGATCAATTCATCTATCGGCTCGCCGACTGTGGCGTAGCAGAGACCGACTGGGCAAAAGAGCGATATGAGGGAGTGTTGATTCGGTGCTGTTCGGAGAGCGCCAACTATACATCTGCACAGATCTGGGGCCACGACCAACTCTAGTCCCAGGATCGATGTAGATGTCATCCTGGCCAATTCAGGGCGGCGTATACACCCATTGTGGGCCCAGGACGAGCCTGGCCAGGACTGCCGTAGGTGAATCGTTGGCGTCCTCCCAGTTGCGACGACAGCTTGAGTACTCGGCGATTCGTGGCAGCACGTCCCCACGGAAGTCTTGCCAGTCCAACGGGTCTCAGACAACGCGGATTTTCAGTCCAGCGGATCTCAGAGATTGTTGAGTTGATGGCTCTGTAAAGCAAAGAGCGCGACAGTTGAACATCACCACATCGAAAGAATATCAACGCAGCTGCGTGTGGGAATCTCCCGTGCGCCAAAGGGGTCCTGAATTCAAGGTTTCCCGAAGCCTTTGGGACCTTCGAACAGGGTTTCAGGATGACAAGGACAGTTCGGAAGCACCAGGGTTTCCGTGTGCCGCTTCCTCCAGGACTCATTGTGGTTCATGGCAGTGATGTCGTGGGAGTATTTTTCTGATGGTTTATGTTCCGCCGTGTGAGAATATCGATCGGCTCACAGGGCAATGTTGTCGCATTGGAGTTTTCCTGAGACCTTTCAAGACAATCGTCGAAGTAACATCTATTGGAACTTGGAAACCCACCCTTACATATTGTTTGCTGGTCGCACCGAAGGAATGCAAGGGAAGGGTGAGGATATACATCGGTTTTGTGGTCGCTACATCGTGGCCCTTGCGATTGGTTTTGTGAATGAATTGTTCCCGATTCCTGGAATCAGTGGCGCGATTTGTCGGGCGTGTTTCAGGGTGCAGGATTCCCAGCGTTGCAGCAATGATCCCACCAACTGTGCACGTCGTCCTTCCACGATGGTTGGTATCTATTTAGCCGCCCTCGCTTTCATGTTGTTATATCAATGATGCCTACGGCGTCGATGTGTCTGGACCGTTCGGTAAGTTGGGCGATAACCAACCGTCCACCCTGTCCTGCCGCCCACCCCCGCTTGTCCAGAACCGAGCATTGCTGAATATTGATCTGAGTGTTGCCCTTGTGTTCCAAGCCGTGCCAGTTTAAAACGCAACTTTGGCCGTGTTGTCGATTGCGCTGCAGTGTGTTTAAAGCGAGTAAGATCGCATCCGTTCTGCGAGCGGCAGCGGTACATAGTGTTGACGCTTCGCGTATCCCGACCTGATCGTCCAGACGTGTTTCTTTTGGGGTGTCCGTGAGAAGGGAGGTGGGTGAACAGTCGCGAAACGAAGAGGGGGCACCTGTCAACAAGAGGAAGAGATCAGCCTAAGCGCTACCCCCTCCGCCCCAAGAAATTCGTCGCACTGCCTCGGGGCTCCCGTCCCTTCTCATGCCAGAGCGACTCCCAGCTTTGGACACAGGCCCAGTATATTTGGCAAGCAGCACGCAACACATCGGAAGTATTGTCTGAGCCAGGCCGGGGAAGGCTTGGGGGTTTCGATGCGTTTGGCCTTCTCTGGGGAGTCGAACGCGTCGGAGGAAGCAGAATGCGTTGCGGCGAGCAGGAATGCTCAAGACGAGGACGGGTCGACGCGCGGGAGAGTTTGTTTGTAGAATTATTGAGGGCCGTGATGTATGTGTACATATGTATAGTATGTGTGTATATATGTGTGTGTATCTATACATATATATATAAGTATATATACATATATGCATATATATATATATATATCCGACAGAGGGCTCGAGGGCCCCACAATATTTGAAGGACTTCGCTACCTGCCGCTAGCCTCCCCCCCTCTTGATTGACTACGTGGCTGGATGACTTGTCTTGGTTGGCTTGAGTGACTGATTGGCTGGCGGGATGGCGTATCGGCTGGAAGGCTGAATGCCTGTCTGGCTGGTCGTCTCGTTGGCTGGCTAGTTGGTTAACTGGCTTGCTGTTTCGAAGAGTGGTTGGGCTCGTTGGCTGGTGGGCTCGTCAAGCGGACCCGTAGTTTTTCGGGATGGATCGAGACGAGATTTTGTGAAGAGCCTCTCAGGAGCCTATCAAAGGAGGAGGAAGAACGAGGATTGAACATCGAGAAGGAGAATGACCGTTGGTTAAGGATCGCGGATCGAGAAGGACGAGGCGAAGGAGGAGGAATAAAATGGAGAAGAAGTTTCAAGCATCGAGGATTGAGGAGCATCGAAGGGGAGGAGGAAGAGGATCGACGACGGTCGATGATCGAGGAGGAGGAGGAGGAGGAGCGTAGGATCGAGGGCGCGAAGCAGGAGCAAGAGCAGGAGGTCCGTGTTCGCGCCGTACTCTGCAAAGAACCGTCTTCGGGGGCGCGCATCTTCGGCAATTTCAAGTGTAGTGTGGCTTCGGGAGCGCGCATCTGTTGTAATATTCGAAAGCTGGGCGAGGGCTGCTAAATCCGTGGCTGCTAAAACGGCCCTCCCGCAAGGAAAAAAGCAATTTCCCGGAATGAGGCGCGGCACGCGAAACAGTCAACGGGCTTCTTCCTGGAAGGAAGAAGACAACTTCCCGGAGGTCGATTATAGCAGCCACGGATTTAGCAGCCCAGACCCGGCTTCCGAAATATGTTGGGGAGTGTGGCCTCGGGAGCAGAAGTTTGCAAGGGAGTTGTGCTGCAAGTCGCCACATGCTGTGCCCTGGGCAGCCCCCACACGTGGTGTAAGTTAGATGGGATTGTGGCCCGAGGAGCGCACACCCGTCGCAGTGTACGCTGGATTGTAGCCTCGGGATCGCGCAATTATGCCATACACATACCATGGATTGTGACCCCGGGACGGCGCACCTGTCTCGAATGTGCTGCGGATTGTGGCTCCTGGGACGCGCGCGCGCGATACACTACCAGGGGTTGCGTGGTCTCGGGAGCCAGCGCGCGTAGTACAGTCGGGGCCCTGAAGAAGGAACCCTTTTCGTTGGGGAGGGGCTCCGTGTTCCTTAAGTGTTTCACAGCTTGCCTCAGGCTTTCCTCATGTTCTCGATACGAAATCGAAGTTCAACTTATGGAAAATAGGGGCCTCGTTCCTTATTTTGGGTTCCTTGGGTCAAGGCCCCGACTGTACATTTGTCAAGGAGCTGCGGCCCCGGGAGTGCGCACCTGCTGCAACCTGCCGAGGGCTGTGGCTTCCCGACAGCCCGCACGCGTCGCACGACACGACGGGCTGTGGCCCAATGTGGGCGCGCGCCCGCGCCATGCCCGCAGGGGTTGCGCCCCCCCCTCCTCCTCCTCCTCCTCCTCCTCCTCCTCCTCCTCCTCCTCCTCCTCCTCCTCCTCGTCCTCCTCCTCCTCCTCCTCCTCCTCCTCCTCGTCCTCCTCCTCCTCCTCCTCGTCCTCCTCCTCCTCCTCCATCCCCTCCTCCTCCTCCTCCTCCTCCTCCTCCTCCTCCTCCTCCTCCTCCTCCTCCTCGGACGGGGGGCGGTCCAGGGCGAGGGAGGGTGTACTTCGGCAGCAGGTCATGGGCGTTTGGTATGCCCTCTCAGTTCCGTGCTCGCGTGCGCTGCAATTCACATGCCATCGCTGCTTCGGGAGCTTTCGGGGGTGGACAGACCTCCTGCCCTGACACGTCGATTAAGGAATTGGCCGTTTTCGTTTCGCGGGAGGGCGTCGCGGCCGTCGTTTTTGCGGGTCCAGGTCCGTCGGTTTCGGTCCCAGGCCGTTTTCACTAAGGGGAGGTCTACTAAAGGGAGGTTTGTCCACCGCCGAAGCTTGGGCCCGTCGCATGTGTAAGTGTCTCAGGGAACGCTAGAGTTGAGGGGACACCGAATCTTGAACGGAACGCGTTCTTTCCGGCCCAGGGGGTGGCGCGTTCTGCAGCCTTCCAGCCTCGAAACGAGGAACCGCGATGCGTAAAGCTGGAAAGCTCGGGAACCGAGGAGCTGCATGGGAACCCGAGGTGCGGAGGACTGGTTGCAGGGGGCCCGCATGTGATTTAGCCTTTCTCGGCTGTTGAATCCCGACCTTCGCAGCTTGGTAGCCACCTGGGGACGAGGGGATGCTCAGAGGATTTCAAGGTACCGATACCGCTACCCTTGCCTCGTGTTCGCCTTTGTGGCCTCCTGGGAGGTCCTCGTCACAACAGCTGGGTTCACCTTGAAGTTCTGGTCAGAAACCCCGGGAGAGGTCCGGGGACTAGCGGTATGGGTACCTTTTGGTTTCGCCAGAAGCGTTCCCGCAAGGGGGCCAGCTGATACCCAACATAGTAGTTCGGGGGGGGCGATCCTGCAAGGGACTCTGCGGGGGTCAGAGGGTTTCCGAGGGTCTCTGGAGAAGGGCTGCCCACAAGAGGAGCTCAGGCAGAGATTAGACGAGGAGACATCGGTTCGGAACGCTCTAGGAACATTTTTGGACTGTCTGGAGCGGCCGCGGCGTACGATACATGTTCGGAAGCCGCCTAACGATCGCCGCGCAGGGAGAACCGCGGAACGTCGTCGGATTGAGCAGGCCTTTATATGATGCTCATTGCGGGAAAAGGGCCTGGGTGTTAAGCTTCAGCCGTTCTGGAACTCGCGCCCCTCCTCCCTGGATCCAGAAGTGTGTGGCCCCGAAATCTCTGAGTTTCGGCGCCCTCGCTTTGCAGTTGTGTCGTCGCTGGCGCTTCTAGACTTCAAGGTCGTAGCTGGCTCCGTCGGCGCCCTGGCCTTCGTAGAACTCGTGAGCGTCGCCGCCGCCTTCGTCGCCGCCCTCTCCGCCGCTGTCGTCGCCATCGTCGCCGTCTTCGTCGTCGTCGTCATCGTTGTCGTCGCGGCCATCGCCATCGCCGTCGTCGCCGCCGCCGCTGTTTTCTCAGACTTCGCCTAATCTCGCTTCGTGGAAGCCAGTGGCCCTCTACGAAGGGCTTATCATACGACTTGTTGGGGGACCCTTTGGGCAATTCGGAGGAAATCGACACTTACCCTTTCCCGTGAGGCCAGAAAATCATCGTCTCTTGAGCCCACCTTAGAGCACTGTGTTGATCCCCTCTTGAGCCCACCTTAGAGCCCTGTGGAGTCGAGAAGGTGATACGGTGAAAACAATGTTCGAGGTTGAAACTTCTCGTTCAAAACTTGACAACCCCTGTCGGAGGTATTCTTGGGAGGTTCGGGGGTCACCTCAACGCTGTCTTGGCAGACTCTTGGACAAACGCATGCTTTCCAACACACCTTGGGTCGTGCTGGCCACAGGTAGCCTCCAGCATAGCTCTCTTGGGGGTCGTCTTGGGACCCTCTAGGTGGCCTCTTGGGCCGCCTTAAGGCCATTTCGAAGGGTGTTGGGCCGCACTGAGCTGGCGGAAGCTTGAAAATTCGAGAATTCGAAGATCTGTCAAACATCACTCTGGAATCAGCAGTGTTGGGCCCTGCTGGGGTTCCTCTTGGTACCATCTCTTGGGCCGTCCTGTAGGCGTCTTATGGGCAATCTCTGGGCGGCCCTGGTTGCCTGCCTGGGCTCGCCCTGCTCGGCGGAGAACTTCTCAAAAAGCCCTTCCCCCTCTCTCCCCTTGTCTATCATTAAGTCGGCCCTGTCCCTCTACAGGAGGAATATCCTAAAATAGGAGAAACGTCGGGACTGCTTGATACTATTTTCGTGTGTGTGTGTGTGTGTGTGTGTTTGAGCATGTTTGGGGTATTTCCCTACCTAGGCTCTGCCTAGAAGGGTTCCTACCCTGTTCTCTTAAAGGGCCGGCAGTGGTCCTCGCCCCGGGCGGTTCCCCCAGGATCCGCCCCGCGGTTCCCCCAGTTATGTTCCCTTAGCTCAGCGTTGCTTATCTCATCTTAGCTTAGCTTACTTCATCTTAGCTTAGCGTGGCTTCATCTTAGCTCATGTTTTGTCTTAGCTTAGCTTACCTCCATCTTAGCTTCGCTGAGCTTTAGCATAGCAGAGCACAGCATAGCATATCATAACGTAGCATAGCATAACGCAGCATATCATATCATAGCATAGCCCAGCATAGCATAGCATAGCGCAGCATAGCATAGCAAAGCACAGCATAGCGCAGCACAGCACAGCACAGCATAGCACCGCGCAGCATAGCATAGCATAGCATACCAGATCATAGTATAGCATAGCAGTAAAGCAAAGGCAAAGCAAAGCAAACGCAACACCAAAGCAAAGGAAAGACAACACAAAAGCAATGTGCATAGCATAGCATAGCATAGCAACGAATGCTGGCTTCCTAGGGGCTCCAACTTCTAGGTAGGGTCGCACTGGGGTAATTTTGATTTGTCGTCCCGGATCCGCCTGTAGGAGGACATGCCCGACCTAAGTCTATCATGATTCCCCCCGTCTCTCATCAATAAAGCGAATGCTCGCACTGCGCTTCGTGCGGCCAGGGTTTGGCCTGGACCCCAAAGAAGAGGGAGACGAGTAGAGGGGGAACGGACACGCAAAAGGAGAGAGTCGGGTCAAGAGGGGTATACCGTTGTGCAGGTAAACAACGAGCTCGGACCTGCACGCTTCTATCATATTCCGATGGCCGACCGAGGATGTTAGCAAACGAGGGGCAGTGTGCCCCCCCATGGAAAAATAACAGCCACTGACTGGCAGCAGTGCTGAGCGAAAGATGGCATGCGTTCATGCCAAAGCCGGCTCTTCCCGCTGAGCCCGCAGCTGGATAGGTACTCCACTCGAGTCGAAGGGGCTCGACACCTCGGGACCGACGTTCGCAAGCGGGAACACAGGAGCCGACGCACAATCCTTGGTGTTATGGTGTTCCAACCTACTTGAGCCCTGATCGCCAGAATGAATTCCGAACACCAGAATAGTACCGAAACTCAAGGGTTTCCGTCCGACACGATTTCGACATTGTTTCGACACTTTTCCGTGTGCTCGAAATTATTTCTGGCATGTGGCCCTTACGTGCCACGAGGGCAACATGACCTTGGTGGTTCTTTCAGGGCGAGGCCTGGACATGTCAGGTGCACCCCCAAAAAAAGAGTGCCCCCCCAATCGGCGCGCATCCTCACGGCAGTCGAGAAGCTGCGCCGACGTTGTGGCGAGATTGTGTGGCAAAGCGCCGGCGCCGCTCGGGATGGCGGCCTCGGAGCGGGCCGCGCTGGAGGGCCGCAGCCTCGTGGGGACGCCCTCCGCAGAGAGGGGGGCTGGGCTCACAGGCCGCCCGCCTCTGCGTCCGGGACGCGCTGCGTCAACGAAGTGGGCAGTCCTCGGAGCAGCACGCGCCTGCGGGGCAGCTGGGTGAAGCAGTGGCGAGGCGTCCCGGCTGGCCCAGGGGCCCACCAAAGAATGCTCTAAGAAGCTCTCTTGTGGTTTGCAAGATGCGCTCTCAGAACATTTCTCGCTGAGATCGTCTTGGTTTAACACATCGGGCTGATGCTCTAGTATCATTGTTTGTGTTATTGGAACATGTTTTGGTTTCTAAGAATATTTTGTGGTAGGCCTATAGGAATGCGGGGATGGTCGGTCCCTGCTCAACTGGGGCAGTAGGCAATTTGCGGCCCCGTTTTGACGCCTGGCCCGTCGGGGCACTCCAGCATGCTGCTGGAGTGCCTGCAGAGGTGGTCCTCGAAGCAGCCAGCGCCTCGTAGCAGCAGTCCACCGTGCCAGGGACTTGCCGCAGCCACATCGAATCAGAAAACGTCTGCAGGGTAGCTGGGGTCGTGGGCAATCGGCAGCTCCGCGTGGATGCCCAGAACTTTGGAGCAGTCCAGCGTGGTTCTGGAATACCAGACAGGGTTTTCCCCGAAGCAGCCCGCGCCTGAGGGGCCGCCGGGGTCGTAGACGATCGTAAGCCTCGCGGTGATGCCAGGAATCTCGTAGTCGCCACACAAGCCCAGCGGGCACCTATGTCTTTCGAGGGATCAGAACTGCAGCGCGGGGCAGTCTTGGGAGAGACGCCGCCGGCCCGAGCTGTACGTACGGCTGGGGGCTGAGAGGACCGGGCCAGCCCGACTGAAACGGCCACGCCTCAGAATCACCCGAGACTGGAGCGAGGAGGGTGGATGGATTGTGGGCCGCCTGCTGCAGGCTGCAGGAGAGGAGGAGGAGGAGGAGCGATGAGGAATGAGGGAACAAGGAGAAGCATCTCCAAGAGGCAAACCTCTCGCTCCCTCTCTCCGGCCTTTTCTCCCCCCTCTTGGCGCATGTTCCTCTCTCCTCTCGCATGCTCTTGCCTTTGCCTCCTGCCCCTTCTCCAGCTCCTCCCCCGTCGTCCTCGTAATTAGCTTTTCCTCCTCTCGAGTCCCCCTCTCTCCTCATCCCCCCCCTAATCCTCTTCGTCCTCGTCCCCCTCCCTTCTCCCCCCCCCCTCCCTCCCCTCCTCCACTTCCCCTCCCCCCTCCTCCAGGTGCTCATTTCCTCCTCCTGTTTTTGTTCCTCCTCCTCCTCCTCCTCCTCCTCTTCCGCTTTCTATGTCTCCTCCTCTGCACCCTTTTCTTTCTCCTCCTTCTGGCTCCTCTTGCTCACTCATCCTGCTGATTCCTCCGCCTCCTGCGCATCCTCCTTCGCCTCTTTCTGTATATTCTCCCCCTTTCCCTTCCCTGTGTTCCTTCTCGCTCCTCTCCCCTCCCCAGTCTTTCCCTCTCCTCCTCCCCCTCCTCTTTTTCCTCCTCCCCCTCCTCTTCTTCCTCCTCCTCCTCCTCCTCTTACTCCTCCTCGTCCTCCTCCTAGCCCTCCCGCCCAGGAGTACCACACAATTGGGTAGGAGAGCTTCAGCACATCTGATACTTGATTTGCTTTCGGCCGGGATGGCGCCACGGCCAGCTCCCGCGCACCGCCATGCAGTGCTGTTTGCAGTGGAACTGCATGGCTGCCGCTGACGAGTTGCAAGCGGCGATCATTTCGGACGAACTCAAGCATGTCGACATCGAGGCATTGTCGCCGAGTGAGGAGAGGGCTGGTGAACAGGCCCTGGTCATCACGCACCTGCGGCACCATATTGCCTTGCGGAGTGGTTTTGTTCATGGTCGGTATATGAATCCATCGTGCGGGGTCACACTGCTGTCGCGTAAGAAAAAGTCTCGGAAGAAACACATCGTGGATTCCTCCTGTACTTCGGCAGCTTCAATGTCGCGTTGCGCTCCACCAGCTCCGGCTGGGGCGGTTCGACCATCTTCTGCCCCTGGCGCACTTCCCGCCGGGGCCGTCGTGCAGACGCGAGGGGAGGGAGTCCACAGATAATGCCCTTTTTCGACGATGTCGTGCCACCGTTGACTGCATGCGCAACTCTTCTGAGATATGTTTCACGCGGGCATGCGCCAGATGCGCATTTATTTTTCGATTCGGCTTGAGCGACCTTTTCGGCCTGAGAAGAATATCTGGGCAAGGACAAGTGCCCGTTCGATGTATTGTGTTTTGAGCGCACGGTCGTGGCGAACAAAGATGCGCGGGGGACCGGGTTCTGGATATTGCGAAGGCCTGACGGCCGGTGCCGCCGACCCTGTTCGCAATGCGCAGCAAGAGATTACGAGGTTGCTCAAGGTCGGCTTGGCTGGAGCCCAGGGGAAGAGGAGTCCCAGGGGGGGGCGTCGTATCTGACCCGGGGGGGGGTCGAACCCCCCCCCCCCTCCCGGCGGGGGAGGGATCAAAGGGAAGGGGCTTCCCTTCGACTCAATTACGAGGTTGCTCAAGGTCGGCTTGGCTGGAGCCCAGGGGAAGAGGAGTCCCAGGGGGGGGCGTCGTATCTGACCCGGGGGGGGGTCGCTACCCCCCCCCCCTCCCGGCGGGGGAGGGATCAAAGGGAAGGGGCTTCCCTTCGACTCAATTACGAGGTTGCTCAAGGTCGGCTTGGCTGGAGCCCAGGGGAAGAGGAGTCCCAGGGGGGGGCGTCGTATCTGACCCGGGGGGGGGGTCGACACCCCCCCCCCCCACCCGGCGGGGGAGGGATCAAAGGGAAGGGGCTTCCCTTCGACTCAATTACGAGGTTGCTCAAGGTCGGCTTGGCTGGAGCCCAGGGGAAGAGGAGTCCCAGGGGGGGGCGTCGTATCTGACCCGGGGGGGGGGGTCGACCCCCCCCCCCCTCCCGGCGGGGGAGGGATCAAAGGGAAGGGGCTTCCCTTCGACTCAATTACGAGGTTGCTCAAGGTCGGCTAGTGGCCTCTGACCCGGTCGCCGGCGGGAGGGTCAAAGAAGGGGGAGAAGCCCAGGGGAAGAGGAGGGGGGCGTCGCATCTGACCCGGGGGGGGGGTCGACCCCCCCCCCCCCCCCCGGCGGGGGGGATCAAAGGGAAGGGGCTTCCCTTCGACTCAATTACGAGGTTGCTCAAGTCGGCTTGGCTGGAGCCCAGGGGAGGAGGAGTCCCAGGGGGGGGCGTCGTATCTGACCCGGGGGGGGTCGACACCCCCCCCCCCCCCCTCCCGGCGGGGGGGGGATCAAAGGGAAGGGGCTTCCCTTCGACTCAATTACGAGGTTGCTCAAGGTCGGCTTGGCTGGAGCCCAGGGGAAGAGGACCCAGATCAACCGCGACCGAAAATTTCCGGTAGCGGGACAGAGCGGCCGGGTACGACTGGAATCCCGAAATCTCAGAAAATATCCGGTAACGGGCATTCGTTGAGCATGCTCGATGTAACGCTTGAAATCCGGTCGCGCGCTACCGAAATTAGTTTCGGCGCTACCGAAAAATACCGGTAGTGCGCGACCGATTTTGCATGCAGCGCTACCGCCGCTCTACCGATTTTCGATGATGGTTGTGATGATGATGATGATGATGATGGTGATGATGATGATGATGATCATGCTGATGATGATGATGATGAGTATGATGGTGACGGTGGTGGTGATGGTGATGATGATGACGGTGATGGTAATGATGATAATGACGGTGATGATGGTGATGATGATGACGACTATTGCGATGGCAATAATGGTGATGATGAGTATGATGGTGACGGTGATGACGATGATGCTGTTGTTGGTGGTGATGATTATGGTGATGTCGACATCATCATCATCATCATCATCATCAGCATCATCATCATCATCATCATCATCATCGGCCGCATCATCATCGATTCGGGCCCGAGCCCCTTTTAGGGGGTTTTCGGCGCGCTCGGCCGCAGGGGCGACGAGCTCGCCATGGCGACCGAGAGGTGCCAGGGGGCGAGGATAGGAAGAGGAGAGAGGGTGGGGAGCTGTAGGAGCAGCAAGGAGTAGGACGGAGGAGAAAGGGAAGAAGAGGATGATGAAGAGGGAGGGGAGGGTGAAGAGGAGGAAGGGCCGTCGGCGGTGGTCCGATTGGGGGAAATCGGAGGAGGAGGAGGAAGAGGAGGAGGAGAAGGGGGAAAGGGAGGAGAAGGAATGGAGAGGATGAGAAAGGAGGAGGAGGAGAGGCAGATGAGGAGGATAAAGAGAAGGAAGAGGAGGAGGAGGAGGAGGAGGAGGAGGTGGAGGAGGGATTCCCCTCGCCCTCCCCCCACCTCCCCCTGCCGACAGGTGCGAGGTGAGGAAGTTGGCCCTGCCTTTCAAGCAGCGCGTGCAATTCACGATGCCGCGGCCTTATCCTGCCCCTCACCCTTATCACTCAGGAGGAGGAGGGGGAAAGGGAGGAGAAGGAATGGAGAGGGGGAGATGGAGGAGGAGGAGGAGGAGAGGCAGGATGAGGAGGATAAAGAGAAGGAAGAGGAGGAGGAGGCGACGAGGATGGGGGTGCGGATGACGACGAAGATGGGGATGATGTTGAGGAGGATTACGATGAGGATGACGACGAGGGAGTGGGGAGATCAGATGACGATGCCGATGAGGATGACGATGGGACGGCCTAGGCCCAGCAACGACGACATCATCTACTACCCCATCGACGACCACAACGACATGGAGCGAAGGACACGCGGGGCGGGTCCGCACTGCTGGAGGTGAGGAGGATCACGGTGTAGGGGACAAAGCGGGATATGTAGGAGGGAGGATGATTAAGAGAGGATGATGATAATAACGATGGTGAAGGCGATGATGTTACTGATGATTATAATGATGATGATGAGGAGGAGGAGGAAACTTGTTCGTGTGGGAACATATCGCGCCACATAAACCTACCTACATAGGTTGCACCACATAGGTTGCACCACATAGGTTGCACCACATAGACTCAACCACATCGATTGCACCAGATAATTTGCACCACATGGCTTGCGCCACATAGATTGCACCACGTAGGTTGCTAGAAACACACTGTTTGGGGTCCACGCTGGTTACGTCCTCAGAGTTTGATGTGCTTCAAACCCGTTTCACACATTATACGCATCATCTTGAGATTTCGATTATTTCGATTTGCAACATCTTCAGATTCCGAATCCTTCTCGCATCGTTCAAATCATTTTTGTTGTTATTTCGATTATCTTGAGATGTCGAGGTTCTTTCCTTGAAATGCCTTATCCTTCGAACATTTTGAATTCAGAATCCTTTTCTTGAGCTGCTGTTGTCATGCGTCGAATCCTTTTCGGTGATCTCGAACCCTTCCGTAGCCATTTAGGCTCACCCGCGCGGCGGCGCCCGCGCGATGTCGACGCCGGACGCGCTGCCGAAGAAGCGCCCAGCCCCGCGCGCGGGGGCCCGCGAGTCCGCCGCCTCCGCCGACGGCCAGTCCGCCGCCTCCGCCGACGGCCAGTCCGACGCCAAGCCCGACGGCCAGTCCGACGCCAAGCGCCGACGGCCAGTCCGCCGCCTCCGCCGACGGCCAGTCCGCCGCCTCCGCCGACGGCCAGTCCGACGCCAAGCCCGACGGCCAGTCCGACGCCAAGCCCGACGGCCAGTCCGACGCCAAGCCCGACGGCCAGTCCGCCGCCTCCGCCGACGGCCAGTCCGACGCGAAGCCCGACGGCCAGTCCGACGCGAAGCCCCACGGCCAGTCCGACGCGGCGCCCCACGGCCAGTCCGACACCGAGCCCGACGGCCAGTCCGACGCCGAGCCCGACGGCCAGCCCCCGCTCGCCAAGCCGAGGCCTTGGGTTCGCCATCCGCCGCCGCCGCCTCCGCCGACGGCGTCATGGCCGCCAGCGCCACCGCCAGCACCGCGGCCGCCAGCGCCGCCAGCACCATGGCCGCCAGCACCGCCACCACCAGTCATCCCAGCGAAAGCGCGGCCGGGGCGGGCGGTGGGCGGGGACCCCGTGTGGCCTGGGGTGGACGAGCAGGCCTTGGACGGGGACCCCGTGTGGCCTGGGGTCGAGTGGGAGGTCAACGAGGAGGAGGTCGAGAGCATCGTGGACAGCGACGACTCGCGCAACCACATGCCGATGACTCCCGTCACGCCGACCCCGTGAAAAATCATTATCCTCTTCCTCCTCCCATCGTCATCGTGGACCTCCTCCTCCTCCTCCTCCTCCTCCTCCTCCTCATCATCATCATCATCGTCATCGCCCTCACATGCCAGCATATCGACCTGCTCCTCCTCGGCCTCGTCATCGTCCACCTCCTCCACCTCGACCTCGAGGACCTCCTCCTCCTCCTCCTCCTCCTCGACCTCGCCATTGTCGTCGCCGTCCTCCTCCTCCTCCTCCTCGTCATCGTCGACGTCCTCCTCCTCCCCCTCCTCATGCTGGTTGGGAGTGGATAGGAGGTGGGGGCAGAAACGGAGACGACGACGAGGACGAGGACGACGACGACTGCAGGCTCTTGGATGATGGTTGGGATCTCGTGGGAGGACGCTGGGGGGGTCTCTTGGGGCAGTTTTGTTGCGGGTCCATTTCCACTTTTCCAGCCTCCCCTTCGGCATCTTTCATTCCCCAGCTTTCCCCCCCGCCCCTCGCCCTTCCTCTGCGCCCCCCTCCCCAGTCGGGGGGATAGGAGGAGAAGGGGGAGGATGATAATAATGAGGGTAAGGAGTAGGAGGAGGAGGATGAGGAGGAGGAGGAGGAGGAGGAGGAGGATAGCGAGAAGCACGTTGGTGATAGTGAGAGGGATGTCAAGAGAGCTTAGGGGGGGGGAATGGGGATGGAGCCCCCGCAGGAGCAAGCGCAAGCCAACGTCGATCGAGCGCTTCATCCACAAGAGGAAGATCAGCTTCGCCCACTTTACCCCCCCACAAGCAGTGGCACCTCCTCACCAAGTTGCAGCGTGCCCGCGAATTTCAAGGGCAGAGGACTCCTGGCCATAGTCCTTTGTGAAGGGGGTCAGGGGGGAGAGGAGGACGATATGTTTTGTCATGGTGGAGGGCTCATGTTTCCCGTTTCCCTACCATATACCTCAGATTCCACAGTCTTCCCCCTGACCCCCTTCCCCCGACCTCATATCCCCTTAATATTCATTTGTCATTCTGATCCCCTTTCCTCCCCTCTCCCCCTCCGTCGCCGGCGTCGTGGCCCTCGGGCCCCAGTCCGTTTCTGGATTCATCTGCCCTTTTCGTAGGAAGGCTTTTCGGAGAGCTGAGGCGAAGCCCGCCTCCATGGGATTCTGCCCAGCGTGCTCGGCGATCCAAGACGTCTGCCCCGTGTGTACACATAGGATCAGATGCGCGTTTCAGCCTGACCGCGGATGTGACTCTTCGGATTCTGATTGAACGAACGCCCCTCATTGTCATCTCTCGCCCCGTCTCTTTCCCTCTTCGACGGTGTGCTGTGCAATGTATGCTATGCCATACGCATCTATGTAGCAAGAACATGCGATACGCCTCCCCCGAGTTTGCGCGCGTGGACATCGATCTACGGATGTATTTGATTGCTGCATTGCACGCGTTGCATTGCGGTCTTTGCGTGGAAACATGTTGCAACCGAATATTATATATATTACACGTTTGTGCAGCTCAATGCGATGATTGTGGCATTATATAGTTCAACATGTAGTCGCGCAATCTCTGGTGGAGCATCATTTTGAGGTCGTTCATTTGGGGTGCAACATCTTGATATTGTCCCGTCAAGTGCAACTTCTTGAGATTGTTCATTCACGTGTATTTGTGCGTCAAGCCATTGTTGTTTTTGTTGCCTGGACCCTCGGCATTCAGAGCCGCGACGGGGGCGAACGTTGAGATTCTGACCGCCGCCTTCGAGAGGCACCTGAAGTCAGCGGGCGCCAAGAACGCGTTCCGGCTTGCATCGCGCGAGCACTTGACCAAGGACCGAGCCGTTCACGGGAGGAGCCTGCACCAGATGGCTAAGCTGGTGTTTGTTTTTTTTTTGGTTCACTTCATGCCTTTCGCGCGTTCGATCGCCCCCGCTTACCTCTCCGCCCTCCCTCCTCTCTCGCTTTCCCCCTCCTGTCCGCGCCTCGCCGACAGCCTTTCCTCCTCCGCACCCCCCGCGCAGGGCAGGGTTGGCCGCCATGGGGAGATGGGGGGTGGAGGTCCAGGATGGCGGGGGAGACCGAGTGGCAGGAGGGCAAGGCGGAGGATGAGCGCGAGGAGCGGAGGGAGGAGCAGAGCAGGAAGGGGGAGGGAGGAGGGGCTTCTCTTCCAGGTGGAGGTGCTCCTGGACGCCTGCCCTTCCGCGGAGTGCCACTTCACGACGATGAGGTCCGCGCTCGTTCCCGTGATTACGAAGCGCCCAGGGCGCAATCGAGGTTCGAGGCCCGAAGTTCGAGGATGGGAGAACGAGAAGGAGGGGGGGGATGGCGGAGGAGGAGGAGAAGGAGGGGAAGGATCAATAGCAGGATGAACAGTGGGACTGACGAGATGGCATCAACGAGAGATCTCGTTGACAGACGTCAGATCTGACGTTCGACAAACGTTTGACAAACGTTTGGCAAACGTCATATCTGACGTTCGGCAAACGTTTGACAAACGTCAGATCTTACGTTTATCAAACGTTTAACAAACGTCAGATCTTACGTTTATCAAACGTTTGACAAACGTCAGATCTGACGTTTGGTCAGACGTCATATTTTTACGGGTATGTCACGTTTGTCAAACGTACGCTACCCTGTTCAGCCCCGAGCGCCCCAGGTATCCGAGGTGCACCGCAGAGGATCCGTCCAAGACTCCCTTCCAGCGCGCGGGCTCGCTGGCGGACAAACTCACGACAGTGTTAAAACACTTGCGCCGCATCAGGGACAATGATGTTCGCCTCCGCCAGGACCGAGCCCGCGGGGGGGGGGTGAGGATGATGGGGAAGGGGGGCGAGGAAGAGGGAGCTGGAGGGGAAGTCAGGGGGGGCGCAGTGGGGGAGGGAATCGAGGCCGTCTCGAAAGCGTCTGGAACCGTCTTGTGCCATTCAGGGCCGCATCGGTAGCATCGTGGCTGTCTTGGTAGCCGTCTTGGAGGCCATCTTGGCCATCAGGCCCGTGGAAGGGCCTCCTCCACCCCTCCTCCCCAGCCCACTCGCCGAACCCTCGCCCCGAGCCCAGGCGGTTCGAGATCTGGAGCCGCGCGAGAAGGACAGCATCAATTTCTTCTTGCACAAGATGGGCAGCTCCAACCACGCGTCCGAGGCGGCTCGGGGGCTGGGCGATGGGACGAGTGGGAGGGGAGGGAATCATCGAACGACGGACTTGCTCCTCCTTCTTGATGTTTCTTCTTCTCCTCCTTTTCCTCTTCCTCCTCCTCCTCCTCCTCCCCATCCGCTGATCGCGTTGCTGCTCGCAGTTTCTGTCGCCTCGGTCTCGGCCGCGGCCTCTTCCCCCCCCGCCCTTCCTCCTGCCCCGCCGCTCCGAGGCTGGCGACGACGAGGGCGAGGGCGACGAGGGCCAGGACGAGCCCCTGCCGATCGCGGACACGACCTTGTCAGACGCCTCGCTGAAGGCGCCCGCTTGCTGTTTCGTTTGTTCGTTCTCTCAGTGGTTATTCCCATCATTCTTTCTCTCTCTCTCTCTCTCTATAGATTTATCCTTCCCCCTCTCGCTCTCTCTCTCTCTCTCTCTCCGCCCAGAGGTTCTCATTACTTGGTCCTCTATCGCATCTATATTCAGCAGGTATCTTCAATCCTCGGCCCTCACTGTTTGTTTCTCTCTCTCTCTCTCTCTCTCTCTCTCTCTCTCACTCACTCGCTCTCTCTCTCTCTCTCTCTCTCTCTCTCTCTCTCTCTCTCCCTCCTCTCTCTCTCTCACTCACTCGCTCTCTCTCTCTCTATATCTGTCTATTCAGAGGCCCCCGCTACGGCGGGGGCTCCGGACGAGGGCCCTAATTCTCGGGGCCCAGACCCCTGGCACCCTTTCTTGTTTCAAGGCGGGGAGTGTGGCTCGCGACTGGTGTTCCTGCGATTGGCCCGATGTGTGAATATATTGGTTACTTTTCTTATCTTGTTACGTTGCATAGATCTTATATAAATGTCTCTGTGATTGTTACATGTGATTGTATATTGTTACATATGATCTTATATAAATGTCTCTGTTCCCTGATGGTTGCCCCCCCATACAAATCATCTGAGCCCCCCCTCTCATCCGTAGCCATTTGGGCTGAAGCGATTTCGGCGCTTCACTTGCGCCGCGGCGTCGTCGGCCCCAGCAGGCCGCCTGAGGCGCCGCCATGGGCAAGACCATCGAGGCCTTGGCAGCGCTTTTTTTCTTGCCTAAGCGCTGGCGCCAGCTGCAGCAGTGCCGTCACAGCAACATGATGTTGATGTTCATCGAGTGGTTGCTCCCCGTCCTGCCTTTCCTGGACACTCCCGATCCAGACAAGCCGCCGTTGAGGTTCGTGGAGATCGCGCCCGCGGCCAGCTCTATCACCACGGAATGTCGCGCGTGTGGCCAGTCTTTGACGTGCCCGCACTTGTCGCACGATGATTTCGACATCACCACGGACGCGGGGTACACGCGCCTAGTCCAGATCGCCTTGCGCCTCGAGAGCGGGGCTTTCGTGTGGTTCAAGTTGCCCGACGACACGTGGATGAGCTGGCAGACGGAGTTTCAGCGCAAGCCAAACCGTTTGGGGAACATCGAAATGGAGAAGGTCAAGGTGGAGAACTTGAGGATCCAGCGGGGCTGCGTCCTGTCCACTCTCCTCTGGCTGCGCGGGGCGCCACAGGGTGAAACATCGGGGGCGGGGGTCTTTGGAAATTGGTTCGGGGTCCATCGTCCTGTGTTCCACGTTGATTTCGGCGTCTTGTGCATTTTCCTTGGTTTTGGACATTTTTTCGGGGTGCCCCGTGCAAGCTCTGTGGCGCTGCCGCCAGGTGCATTCGGCTTGGGAGTTCCCGACGTTGTCGTTCGCTCCCAAGGCGCCGTATTTCGAGATGATCAGAAAGCTGACCATGGTTGGCAAATTCCCCGTTACCCGCCCCAATATGTCCTCCGCCCTGCAGCGTTACTACATTTATTGTACCAGCCACCAGATTAAGCGCATGCAAGGGAACATGCAGATGCACAACAAAATCCCCGCCTACAACAATTTCAAGACATTCGCCGAGGACATCGCGACGGTGGTGTCGGCCACCTTCGCTCAAGACCCTCCTGAAGGCGACATTGAAGCAACGTTTGGCTGGAGGCAGGATACCTCCTTTGCTTTCCTCCAACTCGTCCTCCAATAGTTTTCCCCCCGCTCATCCCTTCTCTCCCGATCCCCTCCTCTCCGCTCAGGGTCAGCTCTGCAGGGAAGATCGAGAAGAGCCAGCAGGACAGTCCCAGCGAGAGCCCCGTGAAGTCGACCGAGGGCTCCGCGGAGAAGCGCCGTCGCGTCTTGCACAAGTCGCAAGATATCGAGATGGCGTTTTCGGTTTCGTCGGGGTCGTCGCCTGAGCCTACGGCTTCTCCTGCGCCTACGCCCCCCGCGCCTAGGGCCCCTGCGTCCCCCGCGCCTACGTCTTCCGCGTCGTCGACGGCTGCGCCATCGGCAGCTGGGCTTACCTCGACTATGCCGACCCCGTCGACGGCGTCGAGGTCGTCGAGGCCGCCAGCCGCGGAGGACCCCGCGGACTGGTCCAACAGGGAGCTGATGATGCTCGCTCGCCTCATCAAGTACGACGGCAATTGAGCTGGCGCGCATTTGGCGTTTGGCGCGTAGACCTCCTGTCGATAGTTCGTCTTCTCGCCCTCTAGTCCCTCCTCCTCCCCCGCCTGCTTCCCCCCCCCTCGCATCCATGGGCTCTCCCCCTCCTCCTCCTCCGCCTCCTCCTCTTCCGCCCCCTCCAACTCCTCGCCCCGCATCTCCGCGCTCTGCTTCTTCGTCAGAGGAATTAAATTCGAGTATATGATGAGGGAGGAGAAGGAGGAGGAGCGGACGGATTGCCGACGCTAAGCTGCCAAGCAGGGGGTGCGACGCAGTCGCGGGGCTCGACTGCGTTTAGTGTTGCAGCTGACCCATGATTCATTTGCCGCGCTGAGATTTGCCAGTGAAAACACAACCATAGTCAGCGTCGCTTGATGGTTGAGTTGTTTGCCTGCTCACACGCACGCTCTCTCTCTCTCAGTTTGCAGTAGAAAGCGCAGAGGGAGGGAAGCGAAGAGGAAAACGATGAGGAGCAGAGGGAGGAAAACGGTGATGAGGAGCAGTAGAAAACGATGCAGATTCTAAACATGAAGCCATCCCTATTCACGACTATGGAGGCTCGGGGAGGCTGGAGGAGGCTCAGGGAAGCATCAGGAGGAGGAGGACGAGGAGGATGAGAAGGAGGAGGCGAAGGAGGATAAGGGTGAGGAGGAGGAGGAGGAGGAGCTTGTGGGCGGTATGGAGACACTCTCATGCGCCATGGTTGCATCATGCATGTTATCCTTTCGCGAGGCCATCATGCGAGCGATCAAGCACGTCGACGACGCTCCTGCCACGCCGGACCCGAAGCGCAGCAAGGTCGACGACGACGACGACGACGAGGACAAGCTGCTGAGCATCGCCAAAGGCACCAAGCCCATTCCAGGGTCCAAGAAGGTGCTCAAGGATCTGCGCCATTTGGCTGCGTTTCCAAATATGGGGGCGGGCAGCGAGCGAGGGGCAGCGGCAGCGAGGGCAGACGGGTTAGGGAGGATGAGGTGGATAAGACAGGCGATGACGAGGACGAAAGCGAAGGTCCATGTATAGTTTCGCTTGACGTGTGTATATTGGGTTTGTGTCGTTTGCATCAGAGCTTATGACGTTTGATGTTATACTTGCTTGGCGCGATTTTCAGTAGTGTGCACATAAACAGAAGGCGCGTTTCTCCAGGCGACCATCAAGGCTGCCAAGAAGCAGCACTCCGACTCCATCAGCGCCGAATGCTTGATCAGGACTTCGCCGCACAAAAAGCTCGGGTCTTTGCGTGCGGCATACGCGAAGGACAAGAGCTACATCGTCTCGGAGGACAAGAAGTCTGGGAAAGCGCCCCTCTTCGTGGAGTTCGTCAGCAAAAAGTTTGCTGACCACGCCAAGCTCGCGTCCAAGCTGATGAAGATCGCCAGCGAGAAGGCGTACACTAAGGACCAGGCGCGTGAGTGGCGCGACAATCAGATCGGCCACTAGGCTGAGGATGAGGGGAATGAGGGTGAGGAGGACGAGGAGGAGTATGAGGAGGAGCGAGGGGCGGTTGACGACAGTAGCGCGGGGCTGCCCAGCGCAGGGGCGTTAGGGGAATATCGCCCGTTGACGGGTGCTGGCAGCCTTCGTTCTGATCGACTGCGTCTAGTGTTGCAGCTGGTTCGTGATTCATTTGCCACGCTGAGATTTGCAAGTGAAAATGTACGTATGTTCGGCGTCGCTTGATGGTTGACATGTTTGCCTGCTCACAATTGCGATTATCCAGCGGTCGTTGATAGTAGGCATTCTTGAACCCCCTGATCCCGATATATTTCGAACGCCTTCCTATTTCAACAATCGATAGTCCTAGATGCTGTTTGATCATCGTTGAGCAGGCCTCAACCACATATAATTGCCCTGTCGTTCCACTTCATGTTCCTGTCTAAGTATTATGGCAGCTTGGTATTGCACAACGTTCTGCCGCCATATATATGATTATAATGTTATGAAGTGCATGTCCTGTCAACTGAAATATGAGCAGGGCGTCAATGCGATGGCATTCAATAACGCAATAATTTGAAACAGTATAACATTGCTAATAAATAATACGGGCTCTAATACTAATGCAAACATAACTCATTCTATAGACCAGGTTTGTTTCAACCACGCAACAAACAACTGTGTAATCAGAAATACATGATACTTGCAGAAGTCGAGATGATATTGGCAATATTCAGCGTATATTATGATGTAGCAATGGCATGATTACAGCATATATTTGAAATAAGTACGTACGATATTGTGAATTAAAAAACATTGTATATAAAAGTATTGTATTTGTGTTGAATTAATGTAATCGAATAATATCTTGCGTTTGCAGTGTATCTTACGTTTATCTTACGTTTTACAAACGTAAGATGAATATCTTACGTTTGTCTTACGTTTGGCAAACGTAAGACGAAATCGTCTTACGTTTGCCAAACGTAAGACAAACGTAAGATATCGATCTTACGTTTGCAAAACGTAAGATAAACGTAAGATCTTGAGTGTTTTTTTTTCGGTTAATTTATTTTTATGATTAAAAACCATAGACAACACCTTCATATATATTTAAAACCACACAATATAATATTGATCAAATAAGTATGTTGTGATATAATGGACACTTAATGCATATACTAGTATATATATATTGAACATACGACGTATTTACATGTACAAGTTGTGCAACACAGTGTTTACATTATCATTTTTTCGTGTCAAATTGGTGGGACTACTGACAATTATGTTGCTTCGTTATTGTTGAGGTTATTGTATGTGGTGTGGCTCGACATGTTCGTTTTCGTTGACCTCTAGATATTTGACTCAATGGTACTTGTTAATCCTATCGCATCGCCTACACATTTACACGTGTTCTATCATCCACGCAGAGACACGCAAATTGTGGCGTGAACTTTGCGACACAATATGTCCATCTGAACATTACCTTATTAATCATATCACATGGCTCGTCCTCGCGGCAAGGCGGGAAACGTTTCGGCATCGTCTTGCGATTCCACTCCCAGCCTCGCTCGCGGCGCCATGGCGACGAAGGGCAAGGGCGCGAAAGGCAAGGGCGCTGTCATTAAGAAGTCGTTGAAGGCGAAGGCGGCAGGGAAGGCCAAGGCTGCGGCCAAGAGGCCTGCCGCGGCTACCACAGGTTGCCTCGCCATCGTTCCAGCTGATAAAAAAGGGACTCGCCGAGAGCAAACAGACAACCCCGCCATAATTCAAGTCGATATGCACGGGGGCTTGCGCTGGCTTTCCTGTATTTTTAATTGGGGGTCCTGCTCAGCGCTATCAGCCCCCTCATCCCCGTGAACATGGCATTTGTTTATATCCCCATCCCCCCCCCCCCCCGCTTGCGCCCAGTGCCTCCCTGGCCACCGCCTCAGGATTGCGAGGACCAACCTGCTGGAGGAGGCGAAGGGCTTGGACTTCGACGGCAGGGTCGAGCTCTTCAAGGCCCGCTTTGTTTCATGTTGAATCAGCATTGTGACATGTGTATCCTCCTCGATATTTGAAATGTTTGCAGCCACCCCTCGCAGTGTTTCAACCTCCCCCTCACCATGTTGCATCAGTTCACTTGTCTCACGTTGTAGCTTTGTCAGCATCATTTGCCGATGTACAAATTCCTGCGGAGGCGAAGGGCGACGTCAACGACCCCTCCTCGTTCCGCGCGCTCTTCTCGAAGGATGAGATTTCCGCGCTGTACGGGAGGTTCGGCACGTCGAGGCAGCAGAATGCAGATGCGGAGACGGCTTACGAGGAGGCCCGCGGCTTCGGATATCTGTTTCAATTGTCGCATTTTACAGCGTGTATTTCGCCTCCACCCCTCTAAATTGTTTGCTCCGCTTCTCTTCCCACTCTCATGTTCTCTCTCCATGTCTTCAGGTTCCAATCCAGCGTCCCATGAATTAACCCGTTCCTCTCCAGCTCCCCCTGCCCACTCCCCAGCTTCCTCTGCGAGCCAGGCTGGCAAGGTGGGCGCTGGGAAGGTGAACGTTGCCAAGCAGAAGTTGCTGATGGCCTGGATACAGGCTTGCGCCCCCTCACTGTCTTAGTGCGTTTCCCTGGCCCGCCGACAATGTATCGCCGCTCTTTCTGGAGCGGATGGTTTCTTTATTTGTGTTGTTCACGAGTCTAGCATTTAATCTGATATGAATGCAATTTCCTTGGCATGGCTGGGGTGCAGTACGTGCAATTATGCTGTATATTTACATGCGTACAAGCGTACACGCACATACCTGCATTTGCGTGCATGTATATATACACCGTAGGAAAGAGATGAGAGCGAGAGAGAGAGAGAGAGAGATCACCACGCGTATGTTTGTATGACATTATATATGCTGCATACATCTTGGCACGTATGGATGCTCGCGCACATCTGGAAAACTAAAAAAAACATTGTGACAATATCTAGAGGACCCCAAGATGGAGAACACATTTTGGCAGATGTGCACTGAGATCGGCTTCAAGCACGGCTTTCGCCAGAAGAAGCATTGGGAGCCCTGGAAGTTCTTTTGTGACAAATACGGGGAGGAGGAGGCGCAGGGGATGCTGGGCGACGGGAAGCTCGAAGTGACGGATGATGGGATAGCGCCGCCGAATCGTCGCAATGTCACGAAGTGTTGGGACTTTGAATTGTCTCGTCGTGGCGCGCAGAGATGTCTCGTCGGGCGCGCCGAAATGTCGGGGCCGCGGATGAGGGATGAGGAGGGATGAGGAGGGTGGGAGGGAGGAGCGCGGAGTTGCGCGCAGGAAATTCTCGTCGGTGCGATTGCATCTGTAGTGAGATACATCGTTTGGCAGGGTCTCGTCGTCGCTGTCCTGAGATCATCCAACCCCCTGAGATCTTCTGATCAATTTCCGCGTCGACCTCCTCCTCCCCGCCGTCGTCGTCATATCAATTTCCGCGTCGACCTCCTCCTCTCCCCCGTCGTCGTCATTGCCGCCAGGCCCCCTCTCCTCATCAACGCAATAATACAATTTCGCCCAGTCGAAGCGGAACCCTCGCAATAAGAAGCGCTTCTTGTACTTGGAGGTCGACGAGACGGAGGAGAAGGAGCTCAGCCGGAAGAAGACGACCAAGGCGAAGGGCCAGAAGGAGCTGACTGGTGGTGAGTACAGCTGGCTCACGAAGGCGATGACGAGGGGCAAGGTGGCGGCCATCGCAGACGGAACCCATTTATAACCCTCCCGCAGCATCTTCTGTGTTATTGTGTGTTTGCTACTATCGCAGCGGTTGCTATCAACTATCTGGTTATTATTGTTTAGCTATATTGCCGTGGCTGTCATAGAAAATCCTCTTTATGATTCAGACGATGGCGATGTAGCATTGTTTCCCAGACGTGACTCGGATATCATATTCTTGCATTATCATAATGGTGTTTCTGCATTGTCTTCTGTGCCACTGCCAAAGAACGGCTGTCCGATCAGCCGACTTCGACACTCTGGGGCACGAGCGCAGCGACCCTGAGTCGGAGGAGGCCCCCTTGCTGCAGGGGACTGCGCGGGGCGGCCGCGGTCGCGGCCGCGGTCGCGGCGCCAGTCGCGGCGCTGGCGGCGGCGCTGGCGGCGGCGCTGGCGGCGGCGCTGGTGGCGGCGCTGCTCGCGGCGCTGGGAAGGATTGTGCGGGGCCCAATGATATGCGCCACCGCCGCCTCCCTCGCCCTCCCCTCCTCCTCCCTCCTCTTCGTCTCCTCTCTCCTTGGAGACGACGACGGGATGGAGGTGGCGGTGGTGCATCTATATTTGTGGGCCCCTCGCATTGCTTGCAATGGGGGGGGAGAGCGAGAGAGAGAAAGAGAGAGAGAGAGAGAGAGAGAGAGAGAGAGAGAGAGAGAGAGAGAGAGAGAGCGTGTCTGCGCATGAAAACAAAACGGTAGATAAGGACAAGAAGTTCGAGAGCTTGGCCAAGCCGCTCTTGGAGGTCAAGAAGGAGGACATGAGCACGCTGGAGGACGCCACCGAGCTGGCGAAGGAGTTCGCTGCAGCGGCTTCGGCCGAATGGGCGCGTCAATTGTCCCGCTTGCACCGCCCTCCCCTAACTGGTGAGATGCGTGCAGAACCGTGTGTATGTGCGTGTGTGTGAGCGTGTGTGTGGGTGTGTGTGTGTGTGTGCGTGTGTGTGGAGCTTGCTGGCGCATGTGTGTGTTCTTGTGTATGTATGCGTGGTTGCATGTCTGTGCGTGCGTGCGTGCTTATGTTTTGTGTTCGTGTCTGTGAGTTCCTTTTTGCTATCGTAAGTTCTTATTTGAATATTTATCAACGCAAGTTATGATTGTACACATATACATATAGACGTGCAAACGCAACATGCGCGCATAATTGGATGGGTGTACTTGCTTGTTTGTACGTGTGTGACGCTTGACAGACGTTTGATAGACATAACTGTCTGCGTGAAATTCTCAGCATGTAAGACACGCGCATGCCTTTACTCTCATGTGCCCAGGTTGGCGCCAAGATCATGGTGAAGGAGATGACCGCGTACAACTGTTCCTTGAACCTGAAGGGCAAGGAGGCCTGCTGGCCTCGGGGCTCTCCGCGGATTCTCATCGCCGTTGTTTCATTCTCATGAGTGCATTCTCAGTAGTGCATTATGTTTCATTTTCTTCGGTGGGTTTCGTGAATCTTCATTTGTTATGTTAGCATATGTCCATATTGTTAGTGCAATATTTCTCATAAGCTTGATTATGATGTGTTCGTTCTCTTACATTGTTTGCATGTCCCATTGTTTGCGTTATTGTAGTCTTATAATTTGCATCCCCCTGACGGAACTCCCCCCCTGTCTTTTGTTGCAATGCATTCCTCATTCTGCTTCCCTGTCGCATCCCCCGACCCCCCCCCTCCGCGCTAGCCCGCTGCGCCCCCGCGGCGATGCCCCGAGGTGCTGGGCCAGATGAGGGCGGCCCTCCAGGAAATCGAGAACCTCCAGATGGCCACGACCCCCAGCCTCGCCGCGTTCCAGAAAGCCTTCAAGAACAGCACAAAGGTTTTCAAGGCGGCGTTGGCGCTTCCGCTCATGAAGGGCAAGTAGGTAGGGGCTGGCTCCGCGTTTTGAATGAGGTCGAACCTATTTGTCGCCCAGGTTGTGCCAGCTTCCTGCGAACGCATTTCACGCTGAAGCTTCTACTTATAAGTTTTGAGTCCCAAATGTCATATGGCTTGTTTTACCACGTACCCGCTTACATGGACCCCTTGAAACCGTTTCTGCGTTCAAGGTAGCTTTGCATTCCTGCGCGGTTGCCACTTTGCCGCGACGAGTGCTTTGGCGCAGAGGGTTGCGCCGCGTTTGCTAAAATATTTAGGCCCCGCCATTCTCCCCCAATTCCACAGCGTGGAATCGTTCCCTCGCCGTGCAGCCACTGCCCCCCAAGCCTCGCGATTGGGCGATGCCAACACGGAGCAAGCGTAGGTTAGACCCGCCTGCCGCGCCCTCGGAGCCCTCGGAGCCCGCGGGGCCCGCGGGGCCCGACGATGATTCCGACCCCGACCCCGAGGACGAGCCAGAAGAATTGTTGGCAGAATCGAATTTGTCCACCCTCGTGCTCCGGAAGTGGGCCTGGGGATACATCCACGCCACAGAGGCTCATGAATATCTGCTCGCAGCCTACAAGGATGGGTTGGACCTCGTGCCCGAAATAGCGAAAGTTGCTCAGATGGGCGCTTGGGGGTCGCAACCTGGGTCTATCCACAGGGCCTTGACTACTGCCTACCTCAAAGATAACACATTTCCCGCGGCGGAGGTCGCTAAGATACCATGTCAAAAACCAAAAACGTTGGAGATTTGGGATAAGGAGTTTAGCTTCATCTTGCCGCATGACTCGTTCAGCGCACTTTTTCATCATCATCATGATGAGTTTCAGCATTATTATGGCATCAAAGATCTGGGCAAGTTCTGGGATGGGGCTTCGAGGAGCTGATTACTTGCGAATGCCGCTCGTGCGCGCACCCGCTCCGTTCAACAGGGGGGCCAGAGGGATTTGGAGTAGGGTGGGAGAGAAGTGGGGTCGGGGTGGAGCACCGTTTGCCAGCGTGGAGTGGGGGAGCGAAAGGGGGCGCGGAGGGAAATGGGGGAGGGGGGGAAAGGAGGCGGGGGGAGAGAGGAACGGAGTGGGAGCGTATGTGCCTATACATGTAGGCACGCACGAACCCCTGCATTCGCATTGCTACCCCCCCGCAGGAACGATCCTAGAATGAAACACCATCCAATGTGGAATGTGCGCGACTACCGTCGTTTTTGTGTACCTCTGCGCGTTCACGGAGACGGCGCGGAGATGACTGGCGCCGACTCCGTCATGATTACTTCGTTCACTGGCCTGCTCGCTCGAGGCC
>CAUYUJ010017219.1:0-50000 GCA_963575745.1 Prorocentrum cordatum
GGGGTTCAAAGGCGCGGCCTCGAAAATCTGCAATGGCCCTGGAGCCGGACTCGCGCTGGGCAAACATGTCTTCAGAAGCACTGCGCAAACAGGTCGTCATAAACAGTGGACACGAATATGTGGTGCAAGCTATCGCGTCTCCGTTAAACCCCTCGTGAAAAGGGGGCGCCAGGCAGAAATTCTCGCGAGTTTCCCGGAAGCATGCGATATCGAATGGGCCGACACACCCTATCAGCAGCAACCAGCAATCAACTTGAGGGTAGCATCCGCGCGGCGGCGGGCGGTGAAAACAGGGCGCAGCACGACTGTGAAGCAGAACAGCGAGGCGCCCCGCGATCGCGAAGCAGAAAAAGGAAACGCTCCACGACTACGAAGTAGAATAACGAATCAAGCAGAGAACGAGGCAGGGAGGAAAAGCCCGCCCCAGGGGGGTAGGGGGGGGGAATCAAACCTCGAAGCTCTATTCAGCACGCGCAATGACGAAGCGCACTGGAAGCGCACTCCTTTGAATCAGCGCCAAGCAGGGAAGCCTCAAGACGGACCAAGAGGGCCTCAAGACGCCCCCAAGATGGCCCAAGAGTGCCCCGAGACGCCCAATGATCGGGCCCAGACGGCCAAGATGGCCCAAGGACGGCCCAAGAGGTCTCCAAGACGGCCCGAGAGGCCTCTCAAGAGGGTTCCGAGTTTTCGATGATTTTCGATGTTTTGTACGGTCTCTCTTTGTCGGCTCCCCGGCGCTCGAAGACCGCCCAAGAGGCCCCCAAGGCCGCTCCAAGACGGCCGAAGAGGCCCCCAAGAGAGCTCCAAGACGGCCCAAAAGGGCCCCATGACGGCCCAAGAGGCGCGCAGGAGAGCCCAAAATGCCACCAAGAAGGCCTCAAGAGAGGCCCAAGAGAGGGACCACGGACTAAAGTATCCAGCTATCCGCCCTCAGAAGGCCCCAGGAGACCCCAAGAGGCCTCCAGGAGGCCCCACGGGGCCCCCGGCGGGCCCCGGCAGACCCCCAAGAGATTCCCAGAGGCTCCCAAACGGCTCCCAGAAGGCCCTACGAGCCTTCCGAATTGCTACCACGAGAGAGGTGCTCACGAGAGGCGAGAGGCATCTTTCAGACCAAAGGAGCCGTCTGGGACGACACTGCGAGGGCCTTGGATGTTTGTCTTCTCGGAAGCTTCGTACGGCACAAGCAATCGTCAAGCAATCCAGCATGCAGTACGCAGCCATCCAGCAACACACCCACACTGTCCACGCTGGAAAACGTGGACGAAGTCCACGGGTCAGCCCTAGTCTCTCCTACATGGCCAGTGGATCTGCGTGCGAGAATGGTTCACAGGGCTTCGTGTGCACAAAATCGCCCCTTTACGGCGCCACCACGGGGCCGAATCGCTCATCGCTCAGGCTGGTCCCAGAGGCGCTCTGGAGGGGTCCCAGACCGTCCAAGAGCGCTCCAAGACGGGTTCGGTGGGTCCCGAGACGGCCCACGAGGGCCCGAAGCCTTCCGGGGGGGTCCACGACGATCCAAGAGGCCGCAAAGACGCCCCAAGAGGGCCCCGAGCGCACGCCAAAGAGGCACAAATCGTCAAATTGTTATGGTAAAACGTATATTTCCAGCATGCCCGCCTCATGTGCTCCTCAGCGGCCCAGGACACGCCAAGAGGCCTCCTAAATCGCCCCAAGAAGACACCAGCGGCCCCTAAGAGGGTTCCAAGACGGCCCACAAGAGCCTTAAGACGACGCCAAAGAGCCCTGAAACGGCCTCACAGAACCCCAAGACGGCCCCAAGAGAGCTCCGAGGGGGCCCTAAGAGGCTCCCACGACGGCCTCAGCCAGCCTCATGAGAGCTCCAAGACGGTCCAAGGCCTCCCGGACGCCCCGTGATGGCCCAAAATATCCCCAAGCCGTCCGAAAACGCTCCCAGAGCAGCCCAAAAAAGCTTCAGAATGGCCCGACAAAGACCCCCACAAGGACCACCATAGAGCCCCCCACAAGGACCATTAAAGAACGATCGGTGAAGTACAACGCTCTTCTCACCAAGGCTCCCAAGAGCGAGCCGCAGCGTAGAGAGCTCTCCCAGGCACAGCTCCCAAGAGCGAGCGGTGACGTGACCAGCCCTTCACACAGAGGCTCTCAAAAGCGAAGGGCTCTCAAAAAGTGGCCCCAGACAGCCCCAGGACGGCTCCCGTGGCGCCCAGACAGCCCCAAGAGCGGCCAAAGATGGCCCAAGAGGGACTCCAGATGGTCCCAAGACGGCCCCACAGGCGCCCAAGACGGCCCCAAGAGAGCCCCAAGAGGATCCCAGGAGGCCGCAAGACGGCCCAAGAGGGTCCCAAGAGGCCCCCAGGAAGCCGAAAAGAAACCCCGAGAGGCCCCCAAACAGTTCCCAAGGAGAAGGCAGCGCCCGCCATCATCAGGCCTCGAAAAGGCAACCAGAAAAAAGTCACCAGAGCCCTCCGGGTGACTTTTTTCAAGGCCCCGGGTATTTTCAATATTGTTCAAGCCAGGGGGAGCAGACAAGCGGGGAGAGGCACACCGCAGACCCATCATAGCCGTCTGTGACGCTCCAGGCGGAGTGGAGCGGAAGGTGGACGAAGAGGAGGAAGCGCCCGCTTTCCAATTTGGGAAAGGCGGCCGGAAAGAGTCACCGAAGGCTTCGGGGTGACTTTTTCCTGGGCGGGGGCCCACTGTGGAGGCGCGCCAGGGAAACCTGCTGATCGTGGACGAAGTCCACGGGTTCGCCCTAGTCAGCTACAGCGCTGGGATCAGCGCGTGCGAGAGGGGCGAGCAGTGGCAGCGGGCTCTGTCGCTGCTGAGCGACATGCGGAAGGCGAAGCTGGATCCCGACGTCGTCCTTATTACAATTCAGGAACATCTGCGTGCCAGAAGGTGCAATGCATCAATCGCATTTGTTTGCGCTCCGAGAGGCCCTGGGAGGCCCCCGCAGCAGCTCTGACAGTCCTACGGGCCTCGGGCCACGCCCCCCATACGGCCCAGCCGAGCCCAAAGACGGTCGAAGAGGCGCCCAAAACGGCCCAATGGGCCCCCAAGACGCCCAAATGGAGAGCCACAAGAGCCCCAAGAACAGCCCCGAAAGGCCAAAATCGATTTTACGTCTGAGGACAACGCGCATGCTTAATTGACTCGTGTTGTTTTGCCTTTGCAGCGTTACAGCTGGCCCTGGAGGCCCCCCGAATTCCCCCAAGAAAGCCTCAGAGGCCCCCGTCAGAGCCCCCAGGCGGCCCAAGACGGCCCCAGGACGGCCCAAGAGGCAACTAAAAATGGCCCAAGAGGGCCTAAGAGGGGGAATTCGAACCGATATTTCGCGCTCTACGCCCTAAGATGACCCCCGAGGCCCCTAAGACCCCCCCCCCCAGCAGCGTCCTGAGGCCACCAAGACACACAAGCCAGGCCCCAAGAGGCTCCAATCGACCAGGATTTAAACGACACCACCCCATACGGCCCCCATGTTGGATTCTTGAGACCATGGCGTACGTGCGTTTCGGTGATCTTCGCGGCCCGCGACTGCACGATGGCGACCGTGGTCGACAGCCGTAGCCCTCCCGTGATTTCGATGTCCTGGTTGTGGCCACTTCTTTGCCAACCTGGTCACGCTGACGTGGCTGTTTGCCGCCTGTTTGGAAGGCGTCCCCTCGCAGTATTGGCGTGGCCATTTCTCCATACACGCGGGCGTCCCGTCGCGCGCGGCAGGGGATGACTTAGGTCGGCGCCGCGACGGTGACCTGCTCCATCCCGGCGGCCGCGGACCCCTCGGGCGCCCAAGGAGGCGCCGAGCACCCGTCCCTGCAAGGCCCGTGAGATACAGGGAGGGGGCGCCGGAATTTGCGGGGGGCACTCCTTCGAGAAGTCCGATCGGGGGCCGCAGTGCACATCACAGCAAAAACCCATTGTGTGCGCCACGGCCCTCGGGGCCGTAGCATGTACCATGCAGAAAGCCCGACCGTGATAAGGCAAGCGGCCACCCCAGCGGCCCTCCGCGGCCTCTCCAGCGGCCCCCGGGATCCCAGGGCTCCGGCAGCGGCGCCAGGGGCCAACATGTCTTGAAGTACGCTAGCGGCCACCATGTCGCACACATCCTGGCACCGAATTGGGCGACGGGTGCCAAGAGGGCGGTGCCGAACAGCCCCTCTGGGTGATTGCCGAGGCAAGCGGCGCATAGTCTGCGCACGGGAGCCTCGCGCGGCCAGCAGAGAGAACCCGCTGCGCTGCTGCTGCGAGTGGTGTGCACGCGGTGGTCGGCGCCTGCATTGCGCGGCAGCTGCCCGATTCCGCGACGCGGTCTTCGCGGTAGCACGCCAAGACAACGCAGGGCAAGGAGTCTGCAATCCAGCACCAGAGGGCCGTAGGTGGCGTGGCGTCGTTTATTCGCTGGTCCACCCAAGAGGGTCCCGAGAGGCCCCGAGACACCCCAAAAGCCGCCTCGAGGATGCCTCCGAGGGAACATCCCCCCGAGAGCTCTGCGACCGCGCCGGCCACCCAAGAGCGCCCCTGATCAGCGAAGGAGACCAGACGTTCGGCCACACGCGCGCCGAGGCCACGGAGACATACGTGTGCTGGCTTCTTCTCGTGCCTCCCCTCTCGCTCCACGCTCCTCGTTCCTCTCTCCTCGTCCCTCGCCCCCCCTCTCCTCGCTGCTGGCTCCTCTGTGGGCACTCCCTCCTCGCGCCTTCCACCTCTCTCCTGGCGCCCGTCGCTGCTCCCTCCTGGCTACTGCACTGGCGCCTGCCTCCCCTCTCCTCTTCGGCTCTCTCTCTCTCTCTCTCGCTCTCACTCTCTCGCTCTCACTCCTCGCCTGTTGCTCCTCCCTTCTCGCTCCGTGTTCCTCGCTGATGGTGCCTCTCTTCCCCCGTGCTCCCCGCTGGACCCTGACTCCTCGCTCCTTGCCCTCGCTCCCCGCGCCACTCACGAGCTGCAGCAGGGGCGCCAAGAAATGGCACCCTGCGGGCTCAAGCAGCGACAGCGAAGAAACGCAGTCCGCAGCGGGCAGCGGCAGCACAGCAAAAGTAAGCAGCAGCAACAACACGCCGCAGGCAGCAGCAGCCTGCAGCTGCAGTCAGCAACCGCAGAGGGGAAGTCTGGGCCCAACGCCACCACGAAAGCCTTTCGGCAGCATCTCTGCCCCAGTCCAACGTGCCATCTCCGTGCCAGCCTGGCACACGGGCCGGCGGGGCCAGATCACCAATGGAGATTCTCGGGCCGAACGACAGGGGAGGACAGGGAAAGGGGGGGGGTACGAAATCTGCTGCATGCAGCTGTTTTCGGCCCTGCCGCCACGCCCATTCCTCGATACATGGGCGCCTCCCGGCGCCGGGAGGCGCCGGGAAAATCAGCTACGTGAGCTGATTCTCCAACCCCCCCTTTGCTATCCCCCCCTTTCGCCCGGCCCGAGATTCCCAGGACGGCCCCCGAGCGCCCCAAGGCGGCCCGAGAGACGAGTTCAGAGATCTTCAGGGACCCCAGCATTGTCAAGAAGGCCTTAAGCAGCTTTGCAGGATGCACCACAGAGTCCAAGAGAGGCCCTCGACAAATTGCTTCAAGAGGGCTTCTCCACGACGGCCCAAGTCGGCCCCAAGAATGCCCAAGAGGCCCAAGAGGGCCCCCAAGGGCCCGACGACGGCTTAGGATAGGCTTGGCCCAAGACGGCCCCAAGAGGTCAAAATGACCCAAGAGGGACTTGAGCGAGATGTGGGAGGCGACATTGGAACCCGACTGCATCCTCGTCCTGGTGATGCGCGTGTGAGAGAATAGGGCGCTGTGGGACTAGGACGTTCATGCCAGAGCCCCCCAAGGAGCAGTCCAAGAGGCTCGGCGAGATGGTTTCAAAAGGGACTCAGAGAGCTCTGGAAGCATCCCGGGCAGCCCCAGAAAAATCTTGAGACGGACCCGTGACGATTTAACGAGGTCTCTCGGCGGAGACCCCCAGGAAAGTGCAGGACAGCCCCGAGTAGCACAACAGCTCCGAGCCGCTCCAACTGACCCTCAGTTGCCTCCAACTGGCCCTCAGTTGCCTCCAAGTGACCCTCAGTTGCCTTCAACTGACCCTCAGTTGCCTGACCCTCAGTTGCCTCCAACTGACCCACAGTTGCCTCCAACTGACCGTCAGTTGCCTCCAGCTGACCGTCAGTTGCCTCCAACTGACGGTCAGCTGCCTCCAACTGACGGTCAGTTAGCTGCCTCCAACTGACCGTCAGTTGTTTTCAATTGACCCTCAGTTGCCTCCAACAGACCCTCCGTTGCCTCCAACTGACGTTATGTTGCCTCCAATTGACCCTCCGTTGCCTCCAACTGACCCTTAGTTGTCTCCAAGTGACCCTGAGCTCCCTCTTGCTGACCCTCAGTCGCCTCCAACTGACCCTCAGTTGCCTCCAACTGCCCATCAGATGCCTCCAACTGACCGTCGGTCGCCTCCAACTTACACTCAATTATCCCCAGCTAACCTTCAGTTGCCTCCACCTGACGGCCAGTTCCCTCCAGCTGAACCTCAGTTGCCTCCAGCTGACCCTCAGTTGCCCCCAACTGATTGGATGCGACTCCGCGGCGGGGCGGGTGACGGGATCGCGCCGCGCCCCGTCCCCGCCCCACTCGTTGAGTTGCTTCCAACTGACCCCCAGTTGCCTCCAACTGACCGTCAGCTGCCTCCAACTGACGGTCAGTTGCCTCCAACTGACCCTCAGTTGCTGTCAACTGACCAAGAATTTATTCCAACTGACCATCAGTTGGCTTCAACTGACCGTCAGTTGCCTCTAATTGACCCTTAACTGCCTCCAACTAACCTTCAGGTGCCTCCAACTGACCCTCAGTTGCCTCAAACTGGCGGTCCGTTGCCTCCAACAGAACCTCAGTTGCTTCCAACAGACCCTCAGCTGCCGCAAGCTAACCTTCAGCTGCCTCCAACCGCCCCTCAGTTGCCTCCAACGGTCAGCTGCCTCCAACTGACCATCAGTTGCCTCCAACTGACCGTCAGCTGTTTCCGACTGACCATCAGTTGCTTCTAGCTAACCCTCAGTTGTCTCCAGCAGACCGTCTGTTGCCTCCAGCTGACCCTCCGTTGCCTCCAAGTGACCCTCAGTTGTCTCCAAGTGACCCTCAGTTGCCTCCAATTGACCCTCAGTCGCCTCCAACTGACCCTCAGTTGCTTCCAACTGACCGTCAGTTGCCTCCAACTGACCCTCAGTTGTTTCCAACTGACCCTCAGTTGGCTCCAACTGACCGTCAGTTGCCTCCAGCTGACCCTCAGTTGCCTCCAACTGACGGTCAGTTGCCTCCAACTGACGGTCAGTTGCCTCCAACTGCCCCTCAGTTGCCTCCAATTGGCCCCAAGTTGCCTCCAACTGCCCTTCGGTTGCCCCCAACTGCCCGTCAGTTGCTTCCAACTGACCGTCAGTTGCCTCCCACTGACCGCCAGTTGCCTCCAACTGACCCTCGGTTGCCTCCAACTGACCCTCAGCTGCCTCCGGTTAACGGCACGCTGCCTCCAACTGACCCTCAGTTGCTTCCAGCTGACGGTCAGTTGCTTCAAGTTGACCCTCAGTGGCTTCCAGCTGGTCGCCCGTTGGAGGCAACTCCAGGGCGGGGCGGGGGACGGGGTGGCGCCGCGCCCCATCCCCGTTCCACCCGTTGAGATGTACCCAAGTGACCCTTAGTTGCTTCCAACCTCAGTTGCCTCCAATTGACTGTCAGTTGCTGCCAACTGAGGGTCAGCTGCCTCCAACCGCCCCCAACTGACCATCCGTTGTCTCCAACAGACCCTCAGTTGCTTCCAGCTGACGGTCAGTTGCCTCCAACTGACCCTCAGTTGCCTCCAACTGACCCTCAGTTGCCTCCAACTGACCCTCAGTTGCCTCCAACTGACCGTGAGTTGCCACCAACTGACCCTCAGTTGCCTCCAACTGACCCTCCGTTGCCTCTAACTGACCATCAGTTGCCTACAACTGACCGTCAGTTGCTTCCAACAGACCGTCATTTGCCTCATGTTGACAATCAGATGTCTCCAACCGACCCTCAGTTGCCTCCAACTGACCCTCAGCTGCCTCCAACTGACTGTCAGTTGCTTCCAACTGACGGCCATCTGCCTTCAACTGACCGCCATGTGTTTCCAAATTGCGGTAAGCTGATTCCAACTGACCCTCAGTTGCCTCCGTTTGACCCTCAGTTGCCTTCAACTGACCTTCAGTATCTTCCAACTGACCGTCAGTTGCCTCCAACGGACGGTCAGTTGTCTCCTGCTGCCGATCAGTTGGAGGCAATTGCCCCTCGGGCGTTTCCAACAGACACTCAGTTGCCTCCAACCGCCTCCAACTGACCATCCGTTGCCTCCAACAGACCCTCAGTTGCTTCCAGCTGACGGTCAGTTGCCTCCAACTGACCGTCAGTCGCCTCCAACTGGCGGCCAGTTGGAGGCAATTGACCCTCAGTTGCCTCCAACTGACCCTCAGTTGCCTCCAACTGACCCTCAGCTGCCTCCAACGGACCCTCCGTTGCTTCCAACTGACCGTGAGTTGCCACCAAGTGACCCTTAGTTGCATCCAACCGACCCTCAGTTGCCTCTAACTGACCATCAGTTGCCTCCAACTGACCGTCAGTTGCTTCCAACAGACCGTCAGTTGCCTCCTGTTGACAATCCGATGTCTCCAACCGACCCTCAGTTGCCTCCAACTGACCCTCAGCTGCCTCCAACTGACTGTCAGTTGCTTCCAACTGACGGCCATCTGCCTTCAACTGACCGTCATGTGTTTCCAACTTGCGGTAAGCTGATTCCAACTGACCCTCAGTTGCCTCCGGCTGACCCTCAGTTGCCTTCAACTGACCTTCAGTCTCTTCCAACTGACCTTCAGTTGCCTCCCACGGACGGTCAGTTGTCTCCTGCTGCCGATCAGTTGGAGGCAACTGCCCCTCGGTCGTTTCCAACAGACACTCAGTTGCCTCCAACTGACGGTCAGTTGCTACCAAATGACCTTCAGTTGCCCCCAACTGACCATCAGTTGCCTCCAACTGACCTTCAGTTGCCTCCAACTGACCCTCAGTTCGCTCCAACTGACCCTCAGTTGCCTCCAGCTGACCCTCAGTTGCCTCCAACTGACGGCCTGTTGCTCAACTGGCGCTCAGTTGCTACCAAATGACTTTCAGTTGCCGCTATCTGACCCTCAGTAGTCTTCAACTGACCCTCAGTTGCCTCCGGCTGACCCTCAGCTGCATCCAACTGACCGCCAGTTGCCTCCAACTGACCCTCTGTTGCCTCCAACGGACCCTCCGTTGCTTCCAACTGACCGTCAGTGGGCTCCAGCTGACCCTCAGTTGCCTCCAACTGACCCTCAGTTGTTTCCAACTGACCCTCAGTTGCCTCCAACTGACCCTCAGTTGCCTCAAATTGACGGCCAGTTGGAGACAGCTGGCCCTCTGTAGCCTCCAACTGACCCTTCGCTGCATCCAATTGACCCAACTGACCCTCAGTTGCCTCCAACTGAAGCTCAGTGGCCTCCAACTAACCCTCCCTTGCCCCCAACTGACCCTCAGTGGACTCCAACTGACCCTCAGTTGCCTCCAACTGACCGTCAGCTGGAGACAACTCCCAGGCGGGGCGAGGGGCGGGGGGGCGCCGAGCCCCGCCCACGCCCCGCCCGTTGCTTCCAACTGACCTTCAGTTGCCTCCAACTAACCCTCCATTGCCTCCAACTGACCGCCAGCTGCCTCCAGCTGACCGCCAGTTGCTTCCAACTGACCCTGAGTTGCCTCCAACTGACGGTCAGTTGCTACCAAATGACCTTCAGTTGCCTCCAGCTCACCGTCAGTTGCCTCCAACTGACCGTCAGTTGGCTCCGACGGACCGTCAGCTGCTTCCATCCAACTGACGGTCAGTTGCCTCTAACTGACCCTCAGTTGTTTCCAATTGGCCCTCAACTATCTCCAACTGACCTTCAATTGCCTCGAACTGACCCTCAGTTCCTCCCATTGACCCTGAGTTGCCTCCAACTGCTCCTCAGTTGCCTCCAACTGACCGCCAGTTGCTTCCAACTGACTCTCAGTTGCCTCGAGCTGACGGTCAGTTGCTTCCAATTGACGGTCAGTTGGAGGCAACTGACCCTCAGCTGCATCAAATGTACCATCAGAGCTGCCTCCACCTGACCCTCAGTTGCCTCCAACTGACCCTCAGATGCTCCCAACTGACGGTCGCTTGCCTCCAACTGAGCCTTGGTAGCCCCCTCCAACTGACCCTCAGTTGCCCCAACTGACCCTTAGTTGGAGGCAACTCCCCGGCGGGGCGTGAGACGGGGTGGCGCCGCGCCCCGTCCCCGTCCCACCCGATGAGTTGCCCTGACCCGCAGTTGCTTCCAACTGACGGCCAGTTGCTTCCAACTAACCTTCCGTTCCCCCCAACTGACGGTCAGTTGCCTCCAACTGACCCTCAGTTGCCTCCAGTTTACGCTCGGTTGCCTCCAACTGACCCTCAGCTGCGTCCAACTGGCCGTCAGCTGCCTCCAACTGACCCTCAGTTGTGCCCAACTGACCTTCAGTTGACTCCAACTGACCCTCAGTTGCCTCCAACCGACGGTCAGTTGTTTCCAACTGACCCTCAGCTGGAAGGAACTGAGGGGAGAACCCTGCTCCAGGGCATCTCCAGGGTGCCCAAGTGTGCCCCCAAAACAGCCCAGAAGAGCCCGAAGATGGCCTCCCGATATTTCCAGCCCCAAGACGGCCACTCGCAAGAATTATAGCCAGAGCGCACTATCCCCAAACATGGTGTTTAAACCCACTACGGTTTCCAAGGTCGATTGCGTGCCCGTCCAGTGCGGGCTGGCATGGCATGTTAGAACATGAGAGCATGATGTTTGCACATGAGATGTTTACACCCTTCCTGCAACTCCCTTCCTGCAACTCTCCTTCAACTCCTCTCCTTTCCCGTTAGGCCCTCTCCTGCAACTTGTTTCTTTTCCTGTTAGGTCCTCTTCTGCAACTCCCTTCTGTCTCCCTCCTCCTCCTCCTCCTCCTCCTCCCCCTCCTCCTGCCTGCTCCCTCATCCACATCCTCCTCCTCCTCCTCCTCCTCCTCCTCCTCCTCCTCCTCCTCCTCCTCCTCCTCCTCCTCCTTCTCCTTCCCCCGAAGGGCATCTCGGAGCCCAGAGTTGCGAGGATGTATCCAGCGTAACGGGCTGGACCACCTCGCGCGCGGCATCTCGGACCCCAGAGTTGCGACGATGCCTCGGGCGAAACTTGCTGCGAGGAAGTCTCAGGCGAAACGGGCCGGACCACCTCGAGCGCGGCGTCTCAGAGCTCCGAGTTGCGGGGGCCTCCTGGGCCTCCTGGGGACTCCTGGGGACCTCCTGGGGCTTCCTCCTGGGCCTCCTGTGGCCTCATGGGGCTTCCTGAAGCCTCTTGGGGCTCCCATCGAACATGTGGCCGTCTGGGCCCCCCAAAACAAGAGCAGGAAAAATCAACGAATCGGCACCGGATGTGTATTAACTTGACACCTTCTGTTACGGGGGCCTCCTGGGTCCTCCTGGGAGCCTCCTGGGAATCTCCTGGGGACCCCAGGCCTGTCCTGGGCGGTCTGCGGCCTTCTGAAGCTCTATTGGGCCTCCTGGGGCTCCCAGGGTCCCAGGGGGGATATGTAACATGTGGTCTTCTGGGCCCCCAGGCTGGACCACCCCTTGCGCGGCATCTGGGAGCTCAGAGCTGCGAAATTGTCTTGTGCGAAACGGGCCGGACCACCTCGCGCACGGCATATCAAAGCTCAGAGTTGCGAGGATGTCTCAGGCGAGACGGGCCAGACCACCTCGCGCAGGGCATCTCAGAGCTCAGAGTTGCGAGGATGTCTCAGGCGAAACGGGCCGGACCACGTCGCGCGCGGCATTTCCGAGGTCAGAGTTGCAAGAATGTCTCAAGCGAAATGGACTGGACCACCTCTTGCGCGGCAGCTCAGAGCTCAGAGTTTCGAGGATGTCTCAGGCGAAACAGGCCAGACCACCTCGCGCGCGGCATCTCAGAGCTCAGAGTTTCGAGGACGTCTCAGACGAAACGGGCCGGACCACCTCTTGCGCGGCATCTCGGAATGCAAAAGTGCGAGGATGTCTCAAGTGAAACAAGCCGGACCACCTCTTGGGCGGCGTCTCGGGGCCCAGAGTTTCGAGGATGTCTCAGGCGAAACGGGCCAGACCACCTCCCGCGCGGCATCAGAGAGCGCAGAGTTGCGAGGATATCTCAGGCAAATCGGGCCGGACCACCTCGCGCACGCATATCAGGGCTCAGAGTTTGGAGGATGTCTCAAGCGAAACGGGCCGGACCACCTCTTGCGCGGCATCTCGGGGCCCAGAGTTTCGAGGATGTCTAAAGCGAAATGGGCTGGACCACGTCGCGCGAGGCATCTCCGAGTCAGAGTTGCGAGGATGTCTCAGGCGAAACGCGCCGGACCACCTCGCGCACGGCATCTCAGAGCTCAGAGTTTGGTGGATGTCTCAGGCGATACGGGCTGGACCACCTCTCGCGCGGCATCTGGGAGCTCAGAGTTTGGAGGATGTCTCAAGCGAAACGGGCCAGACCACCTCTTGCGCGGCATCTGGGAACTCAGAGTTTGGAGGATGTCTCACGCGAAACGCCTAGGACAACTCAGAAACGAGAGTTGCGAGGATGTCTCAAGCGAAACGGCCCAGACCACCAAATTTTTTGAGGACGTCTTTGCTTTGAATTCCCTCGGCCGGAGTTAGATTCTATCACAACAGCACCCCGTTCAGCAAGCTGTTTAGGTGAAAAACGTTGTATATGCAATGCTTGTAGCTTCCTCGCCTCTCCGGGCCAAGACGGCTCTAAAAATGACCGTCACCTTTGCTGCGCGTGGGCTTCATCCCCTCATCACCCCATTCAGCTACAAAGTTGTCACCAGCGCGTGCGATAAAAGCGGGCGTGGTATGCAGGTGCTGCTGTTGCTCAGCGACCTGACGGGCTCGATTTGGTAGCTGAGCGGCAGATTCTCCTCTACTTTGCCGGGCAAGCTTGTGTGCGAAGTCATCGCTTCCATGATTTGATCGGTTCCGTCATGGTTGGCCCTGTCTGGCTCCGATCGGAGTCCGCTACCCGTCGGCACGTCGGAGGTTCCATCGACTGCCCGCCCAGGCGGGCCAAGTCGGACTCCGCCGCCAGTCGGAGCGTATTGAGAGCGCCTCAGCGCGCTCCATCCACTCTGCCGTGTCGTGAACGGGTTTCTCGTCTCGGATGTTTCGTGGCGCTATGATTCGCTTTCTCTGCCGTGCCGTTCCAGGACCATCAGTGTTTTCTTAGAAGGTGAGTTGTGCCGTGTGTGGGCTGCAAGACCTCATTTTATACGAGTCCGATCTCGCGGACCTCGGGTCAGCCCTAGACTCTCCTACAATACCGGGAGCAGTGCGTGCGAGAAGGGGAGTGCCTTCTGGCTGCTCCGAGCTGCTGAAAGGGCACCCCGACGGCCCCATAACGGCTCCGAGACGCTCCAGAGGCCGCCCCGACGGCCCACAGACGGCTCCGAACTTTTCAAAAGGGCGCCCCCACGACCCCGAGCCGGCTCCGAGCCGCTCCAGAGGCCACCCCGACGGCCCGAGGGGCGCCCTGAGCCGCTCAAGAGGCCGCTCCGACGGCCCCAAGGGCCCCCAGGGCAGGCCCAGAGCTCCCGAAGACGGCATTCGAGGATTCCCTTCGGAAAACGAACATTGTTGGCATTATCGTGGTTTTCGTCTCCGACGCGTCCACAACGGCCACAGAGCCCTCCACGATCGTCTCAAGATGCCCCCATCAGGGCCCCAAGACGGGCCCAGGACGGCCCAAGAGGCACCCAAGACAGCCCCAAAGACGGCCCCAGACGGCCATAGACGGCCCAGAAGCAGCCCAGACAGCCCCAAGAGCCGCCACACGGCCCCCAAGAGGCCCTACATGGCTACAGAATTCCCTCCAACAGAGGAGGGGCGGACGAGAGGTGAGAGGCAAAACGCAGGCCCCAACAGCCGATTTCGACGCCCCGAGGGTCTACGACTGACGAACCAAGATCCAAGGCATGCAGGATCGAGGCAAGAAGGCGGAGGAGGAGGAGGAGGAGGAGGAGGAGGCGGAGGCGGAGGCGGAGGCGGAGGCGGAGGAGCAGGACGAGGAGGAAGAAACCCGAGAAGGCCCAGAAGAGAGCCTCCTGAGGGTCTAGATGACGTACGGAGCTCTGAACGTGGCCCCAACGGCCCAAGAGGAGCCCAGATGACCTGGAGGGTCCCAAAAGGTCCCGAAGAGGCGCACAAGAGGACCTGAGAGGCCCTCAACCCCACAAGAGGCCCCAGCGCGCTTCTAAGATGGCCCAAGAGCGTTCCGAGGCACACCAGGAGGCCCCTAAGAGGGTCCTCAGACGGCCGAAGACGGTCCAAGAGGGTCTCCGAGACGCGCCCAGAGCGCTCGGCAATGCCTCAGACAGCCTCCAGACGGCCCAAAAGGCTTCCAAAACGCTCCAAGTGGGCTCCACGACGAGAACCAAGAGAGCCCGAACACCGAAGAATTGCCCCATTCCTTCGGGAAAACGTACATTTTGGCAGTTCCCGGGCTTGCCCTCTTCATAGCGTCCAAGACGGCCATACAGGGTCCCAAGATGGCCCCAGGACGGCTCCTGAGGCGCCCCTGGCGGCCCACGGGATACCCAAGACAGCCTCAAGGGCAGCCCATGACAGCCGAAGACGACCCCCAGACTGTCCCCAGATTGCTCCAGAGACGCCCAAGACGGCCCCAAGCGCACCATGGGGCTCCTCGGCCCTCCTGACGCTTGTTCGGCGCTCCCTGCCGGATTTGGCCCAAAATCCCTCGCCCTTTTTGTCGGTCTGGAGCTTTCTCCGCGGCCTCTTGGAGCCATGCCGTGCTTCGCTCTTGCAGCCCTCTCGATGGCCTCTTGGGCCAGCATGGGGCCATTTGGGAGGCGTCTGACGCGATCTTGGGCCGTCTGGGGCCGTTGGGGGCCGACATCCCAAATGATGTATGGGGCCATTTGGGAGGCGTCTGACGCGATCTTGGGCCGTCGTGGGTCGTTTTGGACCGACAATGATGTGACGACGATGAGGATGAGGATGAGGATGATGATGATGATGATGCTGATGATGCTGATGATGCTGATGCTGATGCTGATGCTGATGCTGATGCTGATGAAGCTGGTGCTGGTGCTGGTGATGATGATGATGATGATGGTGCTGATGATGATGATGATGATGATGCTGATGATGATGATGATGATGATGATGATGATGATGATGATGATGATGATGATCATGGTGATGATGGTGGTGGTGGTGATGATGACGATGATGATGATGATGGTGTTGATGATGATGACGATGATGATGATGGTGATGATGGTGGTGGTGATGATGGTGATGACGATGATGATGATGACGACGACGATGACGACGACGATGATGATAGTGGTGGTGGTGGTGGTGGTGATGATGATAATGGTGGTGGTGATGATGATGACGAAGATGAAGATGATGATGATGATGATGATGATGATGATGATGATGATGATGATGATGACGATGATGATGATGCTGATGATTATGATGATGATGATGACGATGATGATGAGGGGGAGGATGATGACGAAGTCTCCCAAGAGTGAACGGTGCCACGAGCCGTTTCGACCCAGTTCCTGACTCCATGCCCAGGCTCCGCATGGGGCTCCTCGGCCTCCATGACGCTTGCTTGGCGCTCCCTTCCGGATTTGGCTCAAAATCCCTCTTACTGCTGGTCCGTCACGAGCCTTCTCCCGGGCCTCTTGGGGCCCTGACGTGTGTCGCTCTTGCAGCCCTCTTGAGGGCCTCTTGGGCCATTGTGGGGCCATCTTCAAGACGTTTTGGACGATCTCGGAGCAACCTTGGGGCCGTATTGGGCCGATGCTCCAAATGATGTGATGACAACTATGATAATGATGATAATGATGATAATGATGGTAATGATGGTAATGATGGTAATGATGGTAATGATGGTAATGATGGTAATGATGGTAATGATGGTAATGATGGTAATGATGGTAATGATGGTAATGATGGTAATGATGGTAATGATGGTGATGATGATGATGATGATGATGATGATGATGATGATGATGATAATGATGGTGATGGTGATGGTGATGGTGATGATGGTGATGGTGATGGTGATGGTGATGGTGATGGTGATGGTGATGATTACGGTGATGGTGATGGTGATGGTGATAATGATGATGATGATGACAATAATAGTAGGTGTGGTGATGATGACGACAACGATGATGATGGTGTTCATGATGCTAATGCTGATGATGATGTTCATGACGCTGAAGATGATGCGGAGGAGGAGGATTTTGCTGCGGATAGTGATGATGATAATGATGATGATGATGAGGAGGAGGAGGAGGAGGAGGAGGAGGAGGATGATGCTCCCAAGAGTGAACAATGCCATGAGCCATCTCGCCCCAGCACCTCACTCCGAGTCCGGGCTCGGCACACGACTCTTCGGCCTTCCAGACGCTGGTTTGGCGCTCCCTGCCGGATTTGGCTCAAAACCCCTTGCCCTTTCTCTTGGAGCCCTCTCCGGGGCCCTTGCGGCAGCACCCCTTCACCCCGCAAGTGGACGTAGTCCACGGGTTAGCCCTAGCGTTTCCTACAATGCAGCGTTCACCGCTCGCCAAAGTGTCGAGTAGTGGCAGTGGCCACCGACGCGGCCCCGGGGCCCCGCCGCGCTTCCAAGATGGCTTGAGAGCGCTCGAAGACGCCCAAGACAGCCGCCCGACGGCCCAAGAGGCCCCCCAAAATGCTCCAAGTGGGCTCCAGAGAGAGCCTTAGGAGAGCCCGAACAAGGAAAAAAATCGTCCCGATCCTCAGGGAGAACGTACATTTCGGGAGTTCCCGTGCCTCTCGTCTTCGAAGCGTCCAAGACGGCCACACAGGCCCTCAAGATCGTCCCAAGACGCCTCGGGAGGCTGCCAGGAGGGCCCCAAGACGGCTCAAGACTGCGCCAGGACGGTTCCTCAGGCGCCCATGGCGGCCCCAAGAGGGGGCCAGGACAGGGTGGGAGCGCCCCCGAGGGGCTCCAAGAGGGGGCCAGGAGGGCCCCAAGAGGGCCCCGACAAGGCCCTAGTACGCATGTACTTGAGTGCCCCCCTGGCAAGCCCAAGAAGCATAACAAGTACATGCGGTTTGGGGCCCTCTGTGCGCCCCCTGGGGGCGCTCTTGCGGCCCTCTTGAGGCCGTCGGGCCCCTCCAAGAAAGGCACGGATGCATTCTGCCACACGAAGGCTTCTCGTGGCAGAATGGTGGGCCCGCGCCCAGCGGAGTCCTGGGAGTCCCCGGCGCGTTTCCAAGATGGCCGGAGACGGTCCAAGAGGGCCTCCGAGACGGGCCCCACGACAGCCGCCCGGCGGCCCAAGAGGCCCCCAAAATGCTCCAAGTGGGCTCCAGAGAGAGAGCCCCAGGAGAGTGGGTTCGGCAACCCCCGCCGCCAGCGGCGGCAAGCACGGGTACACACTAGTCTCTACTACATTGCAGGCATACGCGCGTGCGAGAGGGGCGGGGGTCGGGGCGAGGTGGCGCCCCGGAGGCCCCTGCGGGCTCCTGCGGGCCCCAGGAGGCCCCGGCGCGCTTCCAGGAGGCCCAAAAACGCTCCGAGACGACCGCGGGGACCCCCGAGAAGCGGCCCAACACGGTCCAAGAAGGCCTCCGAGACGGTCCAAGAGCGCTCGCAGACGCCCAAGATAGCCCCCAGCCCAAGAGGCTCCCTAAACTCGGGCCGAACGAAAGGGGGGGATAGGGAAAGCGGGGGTTACGAAATCTGTTGCATGCAGCTGGTTTCGGCCCCGCCGAGGGGCCCATTCCTCGACACATGGCCGCCTCCGGCGCCGGGAGGCGCCGGGAAAATCAGCTACGTGAGCTGATTCTCAAACCCCCCTTTGCTAATCCCCCCCTTTCACCCAGCCCGACAAACGCTCCAAGTGGACTCCGAGAAGAGCCCCGAGAGAGCCCGCACAAGAAAAAATCGTCCCACTCCCGAGGGAAACCGTACATCTTCGCAATTCCATGCTTTTCGCTTTCAAACCGTCCAAGGGGGCAATTTACGCCCCCAAGGTCACCCCAGGACGCCTCAGGTGCGCCCCATGAGGGCCCCAAGACGGCCCTGGGACGGCCCAAGACGGCCCAAGACGGCCCCTGGACCGCTCCTGACGCGCCCACGACGACCCAAGAGTCACCCATGGCAGCCCCAAGAGCGGCCAAAGACGGCCCAAGACGGCCCCAAGCCGGCCCCAGAGGCGTCCAAGACGGCCCCAGAACGGCCCAAGAGGGCCCCAAGATGCCCCTAGGAGGCCGCAAGACGGCCCAAGGGGGCCCCAAAAGGCCCCCAGGAGGCCGAAGAGAATCCCCGAGAGCCCCCAAACAGTTCCCAAGGAGAAGGAAGCGCTTGCCATCAGTGGACGCATAGGCAGCGTTGCCCTCCTCCGTAGGTGCGGGCGCGAGAGCGCGAAGCTAATCGGGCTCGCACGGCGCGGCGCCGCGAGATAGTTGGGTGGCCCTGGATTCCGCTGGCGTGTTTCCGACAGGCCGCCCAGGTGATGGACACAGTGAGGCTGCTGGACTGCGCCCAGGTTCGGGGCGGACGAAATCAGCGCAGGCCGAATTGAGACACCGACAGTTCGCCTTCGGAGGGCTCCTTGCCGCCACGGCTGGACGCAGCGGGGAACACTGGTGCGTGTCGACCGTGGGAAGGGTCCGGGGACCCATTTTGACCCCATTTTGCATTGTCCGTGTCTCAAACCTGGCTGCTCCGAGTCACAGTCAACGCGTGGAGAAAAAAGGGATCCATTTGACTCCGAAGGGGCTCCCGTCTGCGGGGCGTTCCTTGGGCCAGCGTTGGGGACCCTTCTCATGTTCGAGGTCGGCCGTGGCCAGAAGAGCCCCCCTCTTTCCCTGGCCCCAGTCCTCTGTGGCACCAAGTCACTGGTACGAAACCTGCTGCATGCACCCGGTTGCTGCCCCGCCGCCGGGCACGGTCCTCGGTTCGCGTTCGCATCTGGCTCCCGGAGGTGCTGGAAAACTCAGCCGCGTACGACTGCTTCCCAGAACCCCCTTTCCGATCCTGAGAAGGTCGAGGGCAAGCTGAAGATGGGTTTTTCTCCAGGACGAGCGCAACCCTCCCTTATCATGTACGAGATCGACCGTGGCTAGAAAACCCCCTCTATCCTTAGCCTAGGCTCTCTGTGGAAAGAAGTCAATAATACGAAACTTGCTGCATGCCGGGCCCCGCCGCGAGGCATATTCTTCGGTACACGTTCGCATCTGGCTCCCCGAGGCGCTGGAAAACCCAGCCGCGCGCAACTGATTCCCAGAACCCCCTTCCCCGATCCTTAAAAGCCGGGGGCCCACCGAGGATTGGTTTTTGGTTTTTTCTGCGAGAAGACCGCAACCTTTTCGCAATCCTCCAACAGCCTCCCGGCGGCTCCGAGCCGCTGAAGAGAGCGCCCCGACGGCCCCCACGATGGCTCCGAGACGCTCCAGCGGCCACCCCGACGGCCCCCAGGGCGTTCCGAGCCGCACATTTGGCCGTTCTGACGGCACCAAGGGACCCGAGGGCAGGCCAGGAGCCGAAGACGGCCCTCGAGGATTCCCCAGGACAGCCCCGAGAGACAAAAATCGCCCCTTTCCTTTCGGAGAATTTACATGATTGCCCATGACGGCCCGAGAGGCCCCCGAGATCGCCCCGATACAGTCCGTAGCCATTTTGGTTCAAGCCATCTTGACCCGAGCCTCTTGCTCAATCGGTAATGTGTGACATGTCGGTTCAGGGCTCGCATTAGATGTTAGGCGCTGAGCGAGGATCTAGACCAGAAGGTTTTCGCTTGGAAGCAGCCTTCAAGAAGTCTGGTAGGACAAAAAAATGGAGAGAAGCGCTGCAACTGTTCTGCGAGGCATCCAACGCATGCGTGAAACACAGCCATGGCTGTTACGTTGCCACTATCAGCGCGTGCGCAAAAGGACAGCAGTGGCAGCGAGCCCTGTCGCTGCTCAGCGAGATGTGGGGGTCGAAGTTTGAGCCCAACGTCATCTCTCCTACATGGCGGGCAGAAGCGCGTGCTAGAAGGGTGGGCACTCAAGTGCATAAAATCACCCCTTCACCGCCCCACCACGGGGTCGAATCGCCCGCGACGGCGCAAGAGGCGCCCCAGAGGGGTTGCAAGACTGTCCAAGAGCGCCCCAAGACGGTCTCAATTGGTGACGAGACGGGCCTTGACGCTCCAAAGACTTCCGAAAGTGGCTGCAAGACCTTCCAAGAGGTCCCAAAGACGTTCCGAGAGGGCCCCGAGAGGACACCAAAGAGGCAAAAGTCGTCGCATTCCTGTGGGGAAACGTACATGTTCAGCATCACCGTCCAGGACAGACCACGAGGCATCCCAAAACCCCCAAGACGACCCAAGCGGCCCCCAAGAAGGCCCCAAGACGGTCCAAGAGGGCTCAAAACGGCCGAAGGGGGCCCTCAAACGGCGTGAGAGGGCCCCAAGACAGCTCCAAGAGGGCTCCGAGAGGGCCCGAAGAGGCTCCCAAGAGGGCCCCAGGAAGCCCTCCAGAGAGCCCCAAGACGGTCCAAGGCCTCCAAGACGCCCCAAAGACTTCAGAAGGTGGCTCCAAGACGGTCCAAGAGGCCCCGAAGACGCTCCGAGAGGGCCCCGAGAGGACGCCAAAAAGGCAAAACAAACCACATTCTTATGGGAAAACGTACATTTTCAGCATATCCGCCTTTTGCGTTGTTACACGGTCCAGGACAGACCAAGAGGCCAACCAAAAACCCCCAAGACGACCCAAGCGGCCCACAGGAGAGCCCCAAGACGGTGCAAGAGGGCCCAAAGACGGCCCAAGGGGGCCTTCAAACGGCCTGAGAGGGCCCCAAGACGGCCCCAAGAGGGCTCCAAGAGGGCCCGACGAGGCTCCCAAGAGGGCCCCAGGAAGCCATCCAGAGAGCCCCAAGACGGTCCAAGGCCTCCAAGGCGGCCCAAAGACTTCAGAAGGTAACTCCAAGACGGTCCAAGAGGCCCCAAAGACGCCCGAGAGGGCCCCGAGAGGACGCCGAAGAAGCAATCATTACCTTGCGACGTACCCAACCCTGTCTATTCATGAAGTGGTTAAATCCGGGACCACTCAATGCTAACGGGCATGCTGAAAAACCCGCAGTGCGGAAGAAGAGCACCCATCACTGAACTCAGAAGAGCGCAGCAAGAAGAGCAGCGGCAACGCGTAAGACGTACCTCTGTTGGGCCTCCCAGGAGCCCACGAAAGTGGCGACAGTTGCGCAGATCGCAGCCCCCTAGGCACCACGATGTCTCGAGGTGGTCCGCGTGGGACGTACCTCTGCTGGGCCTCCCAGGAGCCCACGAAAGTGGCAACAGTTGCGCAGATCGCAGCCCCCCAGGGCGCCGCGGGGTATCGAGGTGGTTCGCGTGGGACGTACTTCTGCTGGGCCTGCCAGGAGCCCACGAAAGTGGCGACAGTTGCGCAGATCGCAGCCCCCCCAGGGCGCCGCGAGGTCTCGAGGTGGTCCGCGTGGGACGTACTTCAGCTGGGCTTCCCAGGAGCCCACGAAAGTGGCGACAGTTGCGCAGATCGCAGCCCCCAGGGCACCGCGAGGTCTCGAGGTGGTCCGCGTTGGACGTACCTCCGCTGGGCCTCCCAGGAGCCCACGAAAGTGGCGACAGTTTCGCAGATCGCAGCCCCCAGGGCACCGCGAGGTCTCGAGGTGATCCGCGTTGGACGTACCTCCGCTGGGCCTCCCAGGAGCCCACGAAAGTGGCGACAGTTTCGCAGATCGCAGCCCCCAGGGCACCGCGAGGTCTCGAGGTGATCCGCGTTGGACGTACCTCCGCTGGGCCTCCCAGGAGCCCAGAAAGTGGCCGTTTCGCAGATCGCAGCCCCCCCCAGGGCACCGCGAGGTCTCGAGGTGATCCGCGTTGGACGTACCTCCGCTGGGCCTCCCAGGAGCCCACGAAAGTGGCGACGGTTTCGCAGATCGCAGCCCCCCCAGGGCGCCGCGAGGTCTCGAGGTGATCCGCGTTGGACGTACCTCTGAGCCCACGAAAGTGGCGACAGTTGCACAGATGGCAGCCCCCAGGCAACCGCGAGGTCTCGAGGTGATCCGCGTTGGACGTACCTCTGCTGGGCCTGCCAGGAGCCCACGAAAGTGGCGACAGTTGCGCAGATCGCAGCCCCCCCAGGGCGCCGCGAGGTCTCGAGGTGGTCCGCGTGGGACGTACTTCCGCTGGGCCTCCCAGGAGCCCACGAAAGTGGCGACAGTTGCGCAGATCACAGCCCGACGGCACGAGAGAAGAGGAGAGGGGAACACAGGAAACAGGAGAAGAGGAGGGGAGGAGGGGGGAGGAGAAGGACGGGGCGACCACACTGCTCTATTCGAAACGAGTACCCAACCATAGTAGGGTTGGGAAAAATTGTCACAGTCCGATGGGAAAACGTACATTTTCAGCATATCCGCCTTTTGCGTTTTTTCCACGGTCCAGGACAGACCAAGAGGCCCCCAAAACCCCCCAAGACTACCCAAGCGGCCCACAAGAGAGCCCCAAGCCGGTGCAAGAGGGCCCAAAGACGGCCCAAGGGGGCCCTCCAACGGCCTGAGAGGACCCCAAGACGGCTCCAACAGGGCCCGACGATGCTCCCAAGAGGACCCCAGGAAGCCCTCAAGAGAGCCCCAAGACCGTCCAAAGCCTCCAAGACGCCCCGTGACGGCCCAAACGGGCCCCAAGACGTCCGCAAACGGCCACAGAACGGCCCAAAAGGGCCCCTGAAGGGCCCCCAAAAGTCCCCCAGAAGGCGCACAGATGCCAAATAAAAGAGCGATCGGTACAGCGAAAAGCTTTTCAATCCAAGGCTCCCAAGTGCGAACGGTGACACAGTAAACTCGTCAACCCGAGGCTCCCGAGAGCGAGCCGCAACGTCAAAAACTTTGAAACTTGAGCCCGAAGCTATCATCATCCCCTCAATTCTGGGACAAGTGCGTGGGCCAATCGCTTTCTCGGCCTCCAGCAGCATCGGCACTGCCTCCTGGTCCCTGTGGGCTCTGGGTCCCCAAGACGTCGCAGAGACAGCTTTCGGTAATGTCCGAGATGGCCAGAATTTGCCCCGACAGCCGCCAGACAGGGCCCCCGAGAGATCTCAAGCGGTTCCAAGAGGCATCCAAAAGGCCCTTAGACGCCCCAAGAGGCCATTCAGGAAATGTCCAGAAGACCACGGCAACTGCAAAGCTTTCCAACACCCAAAGGAAGATGTATGTCTTTTGCTTCGCAGGCTTTTCGACACGAGACAGCTCCAAGACGGCTTCGGGGGAGACTCTTGGGCTCCTTGCGGGCCGCCTTGGGCCCTCTGGGGTCCCCCTATCGAGCCTCCTGGGTTGTTTTCGGGGCCTCCTTGGGCCGTCTCGGTCCTCGGTCCGTCTTCGGGCAGTCTTAGGGCACTCTGGGCGGTCTTTGACTGCCTCAAGAGAGCCCAAGGGCGGCCCCAGAGGGCTATCAGAATATTACAGAAGATTTCGGAGAGCTTCCAGACGGCCCGACACGCCCTCCAGAGAGCGCCACGACGGCCCAACAGATCCCCAGAGAACCCCGAGACGGCCAAGGACGGCCCCAAGAGGGCCCAACGAGGCCCCAATGGCTTCGGCCATAGGGCCCCCCAGCACGGCCTCCATATCCGGCAGCACACAAGCCATCAGCGGCAGCAATTAGTAGCTAAAAAGCAGCCGCTGCATTACCCGCGGCCGACTGGCGGCCATCCCCGCTGCCGTGGCGTGCGGCAGAGGGTCAGTTGCGACCGCCAGGCCTGCCATCATGCTGGCAGTGACGTCGGGAAGACAACCGTCTGGCTACCAGCTATGCGCGCAAAACAGCAGGCAAGCAGACAAGCGATCTCAGCTTCTGCACGCGAGCAAGCTGTCGTGGACGTAAGTCCACGGGTCAGCTCTAGTCTTACCTACAGCGCTGGGATCAGTGCGTGCGAGAAGGGCAAGCAGTGGCAGCCGGCGCTCGCGTTGTTGAGCGAGATGCGGCAGCTGAAGTTGGAACCCAACGCCATCTGTCAATTCCGGTCGCGGCGCGTGCGAGTCAGGCGGTGCGGAGAAACCGTTCTGGAACGCCCCCAAGCGCCCTTGGAGTGCCCCCGGGATCCTCCCCGACGGGCTCAGAGGGTCGTCAGATGGCCCCGAGACAGCCCTCAAAATACCCCTGCGACGCTCCGGAGGGCGCCAGGACGGCCCACGAGGGCCCGAGGACTCGCCAGGAGGCTCCACAGACAGCCCACGAGGACCCCGATGACGGCCCACGACTCCAAAAAACAAGCAAACACCTTACAGTGTTTTTGGGGTTTCTCACATTCTCCCCATGACGGGCCCAGAACGGCCCCACACGGCTCCAGCTCTTTCCAAGATCGCACCAGGATGGCTCAAGAGGCCTTCACGAGCCCACCAAGACGGCCCACGAGGGCCCAAGACGGCTCAGAACAGGCTTCAGAGAGCCGAACAGAGCCTCGGCCCCTCAGGACACCCCAGGAGCTGCCCAAAAGGGCCCACACCAGGCTCCCAGACGGCCCCAGACATCCACCATGGCCCAAGAGACCCCCAGTACGGCCCAAGAGGGCCTACGAGGACCTCTATGACGGCCCCACTCAGCGAGAAAACAAGCAAGAACGATGTATGTTCAAAGGTTTTTCACGTTCTCCCCATGACGGGCCCAGAACGGCCACAGGGCTCCAGGTCATTCAAGATCGCACCAGGATGGCCCAAGAGGCCATCACGCCCACCAAGACGCCCAACGAGGGCCCCAAGACGGACCCGAACAGGCCCCAGAGAGCCTAAGAGAGTTTCCCAGGAGCTGCCCAAGAGGGCCCACACCAGACTCAAAGACGGCCCCAGACCCCACCCTGGCCCTAAGATTGCCCAAGAGGCCCCCTGCACGGCCCAAGAGGGCCCACGATAATCCCGATGACAACGCCACGAAGGCAGAAATCAAGCAAAGACCGTGTGTTTCGAATGCGCTTGAGCATGAACGGCCCCACGCGGTCCAAGAGCGCACCAAGACGGTCCAAGAGGGCCCTGATGTGGCCCAAGACAGGCCCCCGGCGGCTTAGCGGACGTCGGCGACATGCGCGCGTTCGGAACGGAGACCTTGACCTGCCAACCGTGGATTTTCGACGGGCCCACGCCGGTCAGCTACAATGCTGGGATCAGCGCCTGCGAGAAGGGCGAGCAGTGGCAGCCGGCTCTCGTGCTGTTGAGCGAGATGTGGGAGGTGTTGCTGGAGCCCGACGTCATCTACCCTACATTGCAAAAACCTCTACGTGCCAGAAAGTGATGCCGACGAGGTGCTTTCTTCAACCACCTTGTGGTGTTGGGTCCTCGTTCTGAAGAGACAATGCAGCGGTCTTTGCGTGCGAGTCCAAGATGGCACGAGAGGCGTCCCAGACGGCCCCACATCGCCCCAAGACGTCCAGACGGCTCCAGAGAGCCCCGAGAGCCCCAGAGGGACGAAAAGAGGCCCCCAGACGGCCCCCAAGAGGCCTTCGATGCTTCCCTCTCAGGGAGCGTCGACGACTGACGATCGAAGATCGACGGGATGAAAGATCGAGGGACGAGGAGGAGGACGCCCACAACTACCCCACAAGCCGACAGGACCCACCGAAATGTTCCGAGCATGACCCGAAGGAGGCCCTTAGAGCATCCAGACATACCCAGACGGTTCCTAACGAAGACCGACGGGATGAAGGATTCAGGGGAGGACAAGGAGGGCGCCCAAAATGGCCCAAAAGCCGAAAGGAGCCACAGAGATGTCCCGAGCATGTCCCAAAGAAGGCCCCAAGAGTGTCCAGACACCCCGAGAAGGCTCCTAACGCGCAGCCCAAGTAAACCCGCTGGACAGTTACTCCAGTGTGTGTGATCCTCCCGTGCACCAGGCGCCTGAGCGGCCGCGGTGCGGAGACGAGCGCACGGACGGGGACGTCACGATGGCGGGCAGATTCCGCGGCCAGTAGGCCGCGGGTCAGCCTTGGTCAGCTAAGCTACAATGCTGGGATCAGCGCATGCGAGAAGGGTGAGCAGTGGCAGTGGGCGCTCGCGTTGTTGAGCGAGATTTGGGAGGCGAAGCTGGAGCCCGACGTCTTCAACTCTACAATGCTGGGGTCAGTACGCGCGAGATTGCGCTGCAGTGGCAGCGGGCCAGGGCGGCTCCCGGCGCTCCCGGGGCGCCCCAGCGCTCCGGGGCTGGTCCCGGATGGCCTTGGACGGTCGCTTGAAGGCTCCAGGACGTCCAACGACGGCTCAGAGATACTCAAGAGAGCGCCCAGATGGTCCTAGAGAGCCCGAAGCGAGCTTCAGAATGGCCCAAGACGGCCTCAAGGCAAGCCAGGAGGCCTCCCAAGACGGCCCAAGAGGACCCCGATGACGGCCCCACGAGGCCAAAGCCGCATATTTTCCAGACATCTTGTGGTGCTGTGTCCTCGTTATGAAGAGACAGCGCCCCGCGTCCACTCACTCCTCACTCACTCCTCCTCTCCCTCATCACTCCTCCCACTCCTGCCTCTGCCCTCCACATATCCCATTCGGCACACACCCCACACGCTTCGTGGCTTTCGGCACACCCTTTACGAGGATCGTGGCCCCATAGGGAGCTCCACCGAAGGCCCCAGTGGCATGGTCCGCATGCGTCCCCCCGTCCATTTCGGCACACCCCTGACGAGGGTCTTGGGCCAATTAGGGAGCCCCTTCCGAAAGTGGCACCCACAAAGCGATATATTCACAATTACATATTGTTGGGCCCTTCGCCAGGATAAGGTTCCCATCGTTTTTCCAGGATTTTCAGGTTCCCACCATCTCGCTCCAAGAACAGCTCCAGACGGCTCCCACCGCATCCTCGATCGCCCCATCACTTCACTGCCCCGCATCAGGCTCCCAAGAGAGACCCTAGACGGCCCGAAAAGGCCCAAAGATTGCCCAAGAGCGCCCGAAGACGGCCCCAACGAGCCCCATGTGCCATGCAAGACGGCCCTCAGAGAGTCCTCATACAGCCCTTGAGAGCCCCAAGGGCACCCCAGGACGGGGCTCTGGGGGACGGCCCAGGAAAGGCCCCAGAGGCGCCCAAAATACCGCAAGACGCTTTCCAGAGGCCCCGGACAGCCTCGCAGAAGCACCCGAGGGCGCCCGACACAACCCCAGAGACACCCAAGACATCCCAAGAGTGACCCCTGAGGCCCCAGACAGGCCCCCAGGAGGACCCGAATGTCGGGGAGGTGATTGAGGGCCGCGTGTGGAGCGCGCGCCCCAGCACGAGCGTCATGGCGAAGTGCTGGTGCCCGGTCACGATGGACGACCCGCTCACGGCCCGCCCGACGGGACGTGGCTCGGGAACGGGCCCCGCCCACACCCAGCGGTCCAGCGCTCTCCCGAGGCGGCCTCTTCACCTCACTGCAAGACGCACGCACGCAGCCGGAGGCGGGTCTTCAGAGCGTGGAGGTCGTCGCGGGAGCACCCGTCTAAAAAAAGGGGATCGGTTGGACCGCGCCCAGGGCAGAGGGAGCGCCTCTCCGCGCCTCCCGGAGTGAGCACTCCCTTCTCCCTCTTCCTCGTGCTGTTCCTCCTCTCCGCTGCCTGCCCCGTCTCGCGCCACCAGAGATCGAGGTTCTTGGTCGTCTTCACCGAGCAGTGAGGAGGAGTGCGCAGATTCGCGTCGCGTCGACGCGGCGGTGATCTCAGCGCCGGCATCAAGGGCTCAACGCCGACACTGGTCCAGAATCGGCCGACGTGAACGATCTCGCGATGTTGGAGCTGCGCCTCCACGAGCTGTTCGGCTTCGACGCCCTGTTCTGTGGACTCAACCTACGGTTTGCGAGTCCCAGGCTCGGCAAGCCGTGGATTTAACCCACGGGTTCGCACTAGTCTCTACTACATTGCAGGGGCACGTGCGTGCGGGAAGGGCGCAGGCTCAAATGTCTCAAAACCGCCCCGGGCTGGCCCCGGGCCGCCCCGGGCCGCCCAGGCAGGCCCCAGGACATGTCGAGAGGGCCCCCAGAAGCCCCCAAGACGGCCCCGGAGAGCCCCGGCACGCTTAAAGATGGGCCCAAGACGCCCGAGATTCGCCCCAGGCGGCCCAAGAGGCGTCCAAGACGCCCGAAGAGGCCTCTCAAGAGGCCTCCCAAGAGGGCCCCGAGCGACAGAAATCGTCGATTTCTAATGTGTTTTTCTATGTTTTCGGCCTCGTCGCCTCGTCGGCTTCACGACGCTCCAAGACGGCCCAAGAAGCCCCCCCGACCGCTCCAAGACGGCCGAATTGGACCCCAAGAGAGCCCCAAGACGGGCCAGGAGGGCCCCCAGACGGTCCCAAGACGCCCCAGGACGGCCCCCGGACGGCCCAGGAGGCGCCCAAGACGGCCCAAGAGGCACCCAAGACGACCCCAGGAGCGGCCCAAGACGGCCCACGACAGCCCAAGAGGCGCCGAGGCGGGTCTCAGACAGCCCCAAGACGGCCCAAGAGGCACCCAAGACGGCCCGAGAGGGCCCTAAGAGCCCCCCCGGGAGGCCCAAACGAAGGCCGAAGAGGCTCCGACACGGCCCCCACGAAGCCTTCAGTGCCTTCAGAATTCCCTCCAGGAGCGGGGGAGCGGACGAGAGGCGACAGGCATATCGCAGGCAAAAACGCCCAAGAGATCCCCAAACGGCCCCCACGAAGCCCTAAGTGGCCTCAGAATTGCTTCCAGGAGGGGGGGAGCGGACGAGAGGCGACCGGCATATCGAAGGCACAAAAGAACAATGTTGGACGCTCCGAGGGCCTTCGATGTTTCTCCGTTGGGGAGAGTCGTCGTAGGATCGACGATTGCCGACCGAGGGCAGCGAATCCAGTGGAGGCCCAAGAGGCCCCCAGGAGCCCAAAAGAGATCCCCAAGAGGTGCCACGGGGCTTAAAAACTGCTTCGAAGCGAGGGGGGCGGACGAGGGGACCGCCTCAGGAGGTTTTGGACGGTTTTGGGCCTCAAAATCGTCCGCTTTACGACGGTTTTGGAAGGATTTTGGCCTTCTCGCCTTTTCCGCTTTCCGACGCTCGAAGACGGCCCAAGAGGCCTCCAAGAGCGCCCCAGAACGGCCCAAGAGGTTTCCAAGAGCGCCCCAAGACAGCCCAAGAGGGCCCCAAGACGACCCAAGAGACGCTCAAGACGGCCCACGAGGGCCCGAAGACAGGCCCAAGAGGGGGCCAAGAGGGGGACCACGGACCGAAAATCCGAGCCTTCCGCCCCAAGAGGGCGCCAGGAGGCCCAAACAGGCCCCCAAGAGGCCCCAAGGGGCCGCCAAGAATCCCCCGAAGAGGCCCCAGGAGGCTCCCAAGGAGCCCAAACGAGGCCCCTACAGAGGCCCCAACAGCTTCCAAAATGGCCCCGAAGAGGCCTCGAGCCCGCCTCCGAGCTTCCTCGCCGCGAGGGTGCCAACACGGCCCCAGACCGGCCCAGGACGGCCCAAGGCGCGCTCAAGACGGCCCAAGACGATTCCAAGACGGTCCCAGGAGGGTGCGCCCAGGACGGCCCAAGGACGCGCCCGTTCGGGGCCTCCAGACGGGCCAAGATGGCAAGAGAGTTCCAGCTGGCCAAAATCGTTAATTTTCCATTGTTTACTGTTACACCCTTTGCGTTTCCCGCCGTTTCGGCGGTCCGATGCACCAAGAGGCCCCAGAAAGTCCCAGGAGGGTCCGAGGAACCGCCCAGGAAGGCCCCAAGACGGGCCAAGACGGACCCAGCACAACCCAAGGCGCGCTGCGACGGCTCAAGACGGCTCCAAGACAGCCCCAAGAGGGTGCCAACACGGCCCCTGCTGGGCCCAGGACGGCCCAAGGAGGCGCACAGGAGGGGCCCAAGACGACTCCAAGGCGGCCTCCTCACGGTCCCAGACGGCTCCAAGACAGCCCCACGAGGACCCCGATGGGCCCAGGACGGCCTACGGACGCGCCCATGAGGGGCCCACGACGAACCAAGACGGCCCCATCAGGGCAAACGGCGCCCTCAAGACGGGCCTAGACGGCTCCAAGACGGCCCTTTGAGGGAGCCAACGCGGCCCCACACCCTTCGGGCGCACACTTGGGGGGGCTGGGAGCTTGCGACAAGTCTCCCACATTCATTGTCCTGCCCCATTCTGTTCGCCTGGAGGCCTCCTCCAACCCTGTGGGCGAACAAGAGGAATCCCAGCGGGACGCCAACCCTGGGGCCCGTGGGCCCCGCGCCGCTTGGGCAGAAGACGAACGCCGGGTCTGACAGGCCAGCTACCGCCCCCCTTTGCCCGATATGCTGTGCCATTCTGTTCCCCCAGGGGCCTTGGCAAACTCTTCGGGCCAAGCAGACCGGACCCCTGGGACAGCAGCCAATTGATATGACCCTGGGACCTCTCCGCATTCTTCGGACGAGCATCTGGGGGGCCCAGGAGATTCGGACATGTCTTCCCCATTCCTTGCCCTGTCCCGTTCTGTTCGCCCGAAGGCCTCCACAGACCCTCTGGGCGAACAGAATGGGACATGGCGAACAAACCCTCCCGTTGGCGGTGATGCGACTGGATCGCACCATCAAGGCGCGCCCGGAGGTGATGGCCGACCCAACAGCGGTTTCTCTTAAGAGTTCACTGGATTTCAAATTTTCTTGAAGCTCTCTTGGGCCCTCCCTGTAGATCCTTGCGAGCCTCCCCGGCGCTTTCGGTGGCTTTCCCCGATGGCCTCCCGAGCCCTTCCCCGAGCGCTCCTGAGACGCCTCAGATGGGCTTCGACTTCGACGCACATCCCCGAGAGACTTCGAAACTGTCCTCAATAGGAGGGGGGTGAACGAGCAGTGCGCTGGGCCAAGCTGCTGCAGCGCTGCAAGAGCTCGGACACGAAGGCGCGGTCTCGCTGCCGCCGCCCGAGCCGCCGCCGTGTTTGTAGATTTTCGGTACAATCTGCGCCGTTCCTCCGAGAACCATTCCAGAAAGATGTCGTGGACGGAGTCCACGGGTCAGCCCTAGTCAGCTACAGTGCTGGGATCAGCGCGTGTGAGAAAGGTCAGCAGTGGCAGCCTGCCCTGTCGCTGCTCAGCCAGATGGTCGAGACAAAATTGGAGCCCGATACCATCAGCTACAACGCTGGCGTACGGCGGCTCCGAGCCGCTGAAGAGGGCGCCCCGACGGCCCCAGGACGTCTCTGAGACGCTCCAAAGGCCGCCCCGACGGCCCAAAGACCGCTCTGAAGCGCTCAAGACCGCGCCCCGACGACCCCAAGACGGTTCCCAGCCGCTCCAGAGGCCAGCCACCCGGACGACCCCAGGGGCGCTCCGAGCCGTTCAAGGGGCCGCTCCAACGGCCCCAAGGGCCCCCAGGGTAGGCCAGGAGCCTCCGAAGACGGCCCTCGAGGATTCTCCAGGAAAGCCCCGAGACGCAAAAGTCGTCCCATTCCCCCGGGAAACATTTTTGGCAGTCTCGTGTTTTTCGTCTCCGACGCGTCCACGACTGCCACAGAGCCACCCAAGATCGCCCCAGGATGCCCCGATCAGAGCCCCAAGACGGGCCCAGGACGGCACAATATGTACGTGGTCGCCTTCATCCCAGGTTCGTCGCCATGGCTTTTCTGGAACCGGTGCCCAGGGACCGCTTTCGAGCCCTGGGGCCGCCAGAACCGGATCCAGGATCACAAAGGCGAGCCGCGGGATTTGTTGCTCCCATCGCACGTAAAGACCACACCCCAGAGATAATTTCGAGCGCCCCGAGAAGTGTCCAAACGGTGTCGAACGAGTATCGCCTCCCAGGGCCCGACACGTGAAAACCTTCAAGTTTCGGTACTTTCGTGGTGCTCGAGATTCTTCCTGGTGGGCAAGGCTGAAGCAGGCTGGAGCATCACAAACCGCGGGATCATCCTGCACGGGCGCCGTCCGCCCGAGGGACCTCCCCGCAAGGCGTTCCGTCTCTCTCGCCGCCGCCGCCGTCAGCGTCCCCGTCGGGCGGCGCCGGCAGGCGCCACAGAGCGTGTTGGTGCAGCTCGGGGCGCTGCTGCTGCAGGGGCTGACCGCCATGTGGATAACTCGCCCTTCGGCAGTCCCGCCGCTCCCCCGAGAGCACACTCGGCCAGAGGTCGCGGACGGAGTCCACGGGTCAGCCCCAGTCAGTTACAGTGCTGGGATCAGCGCGTGCGAGAAAGGTCAGCAGTGGCAGCCGGCCCTGTCGCTGCTCAGCCAGATGGTCGAGACGAAATTGGAGCCCGACACCATTTATATTCTAATGCCGGGAGCCCAGCGTGACAGAAGGCCGCAGGATCAATGGGGGCAAAATCGCCCCGGGCTGGCCCCGGGCCGCCCCGGGCCGCCCAGAGAGATTCGAAGCTAGAGAGCCCCAAGAGGCCCAAGCCGGCCCGACAGGTCTCCAAGGTGCTCCGTGAGACCCCCCGGGAAGCTTCCCCAGAGGGCCCCGAGCAGGAAAAAATATTGATTTACCTTGCTTTTTGCAGAGCTTTTGCTGTGCTCGCCTTGTCGGCTTGCATACAATCCGCGACAGCCTCGGACGTTCCCCAGACGCCTCCAAGACGACGGAAGAGGCCCCCAAGACAGGCCCAAGACGGGCCCAGAGGGCCTCCGAGTCGGCTCAACAGGCCCCCAGAGGCTGGCCCCGGGCCGCCCCGGGCCGCCCAGAGAGGCTCGCAGATACGCCAAGAGAGCCCCAAGAGGCCCAAGCCGGCCCGACAGGTCTCCAAGGTGCTCCGTGAGACCCCCCGGGAAGCTTCCCCAGAGGGCCCCGAGCAGGAAGCATTGTTTTTTCCCCGGCTTTTGCCGTGCTCGCCTTGTCGGCGTCCACACGATCCACGAGGCCCAAGCCGGCCCGACAGGTCTCCAAGGTGCTCTGTGAGACCCCCCGGGAAGCTGCACAAAGGGCCCCGAGCAGGAAAAAACATTGTTTTTCAATGTTTTTTGCAAGGTTTTGCTGTACTTGGGTGCCCACACAGCTCGCAAGCCCAAGAAGCATATCAAGTATGTACGGTTTGGGGCCCTCTTGGGGCCCCCTTGGGGCGCTCTTGCGGCCCTCTTGAGGCCTTCGGGCCCCTCCAAGACAGGGCCGGGCGCAGTCTGCCACGTGTGGCAGCACAGGATTGGATGAACGTTTTTGGGCTTGAGCCAGAGAGGGTAACAGTACACCAAGCACACACTGCAACTCGGTAGGACGATCAAGGTAATGATCTCAAATGCTAAACCTAATACGCAAAATCTGGAGATCAGTCACACCCGTCTGACTTCTCCTAGGTTTAGCACCCTCTTGGGCTCAACTAAATGCAACTATCCGTTCCTGTGCTGGAACGGCCCCCTTCTCTACTTGAACGGAGAGGGGATAGCAAATAGCGGCAACTGCACGCGAGAAAATTATCACTGAAAGAGCGGAGATGGCAAGGGCAAAATGCACGTAGATGATTCAGCTGAGAAAAGGGAGGAGGGGGGAGGAGAACCGACACCACCACCACCACCACCACCACCAGCTGAGCTTCCCGACAGGAACTGGATCCATGTAGGCTGTGACTCTCGGGCAAGTTCCTCTCTCGAAGCTGCCTGCGAACGACTCTTGAGCTGCGGCTCGGAGCGGCGTCTCGCCACCTCTGAACTCTCGTCGACCAAAATCAGGCGATCATGGGACATTAAATCGAACAAAGCGGCGTTTCACTTTGTGACGTCCTCCTTAGTCAGAGCGTCCACTGGCATCCGCCCGTGCGGGATCCAACGGACATGGCCACGCGCACGCTCCAGAGACTCACAGATAATGGCGAGGTCAATAGCCGTGCGCCTGTCCCGCGCGCACGCATTGCCTTCCTTCTGCATTGTATCATAGATCGACTTGGCGTCGACCACATGCACCTGCTTCTCACGAGATCCGAGAGAGCAGTCCCGTCGCAGCACAGTCGTAAACGGTCCAGAGGCTCGGCGACAATCGGGAGTGTCCACGTCGTGGAAGACTACGTCTCGATACATGATCTGTAAAAACTCTACTTCTGCAACTGCTGCGGATAGGGCCTGCGTCTCACCAGCCAGAGTGGATGGCACTTTTCGTCTTAGCTTGGACGACCTCCAGCCCAGAATCGAAGCCCGGACTGCCCGGTTGTCCAGCACAGATCGATCGGCCGCCAGGACCATCCAGGCCCCCTGTGTGGGATCGACCGGCAGCCCGCGCTCGTCATCCAGGCCGTCGGTGGAACCAATGCCACCGGCGTCCGAGAAAGACAAAAAGGCCATCCTGTCTGGATCGAGTCGCCACACAGTGAGTCCCCTGGAAGCCGTAGAGCGTAGATGGCGAGCCAACTTGTTGGCCGTGATCACATCCCCGGTCCTGGCCTGGTTCAGCTTGCTGGCCAGGATGCTGGCTACACCTGCGGCTTCAGGTCGGACCTCGCGGCCCAACCAATTAAACTTGTACACGAGCGACCGCAGTGCCTTGAACTCATGAGGCTCCAGGGGGGAATCCTTGCGAGCCAGACGCCCCTTGAAATGGACAGAGGGCGGATCTCTTCTAAAATGTACTTTTCCATGTCGATCACTGCCTTGTCTGGGGCAACGGTGATCCTTCGGCCAGCAAAATCCACCGCGCCGGCCTGGCAATCCCGATATTTCCCAAACTTGAACCTGGACTCCAGAACCCTCCTGAGCCAGTCCCGGGAGGCCTGGTCTGCACTCCCGATGAAGAAGTCATCTACTTCCAGCAGCATCATGTTGGCGATGCGCCCCTTGCCATCGTAGCGCATCCACCAGCAGGGCTCCAGCAGGGACCTCACAAACCCATGGGCCTCCAAATACTTGACGACGGTACGCCTCCAGGCCATAGGGGCATCGTCCAAACCGTAGACATTGACCAAAAGTCGGATCAGGGACCCGGGTTCCAGCACGATCCCTTCACAGGGCTCTACGTAGATCTCGCCCTGTGCTCGATGCATTCTGTCTGACTGACAGAAAGCATTCTTGACATCGGCGATATCACATAGAAGACCCAGGTTCATGGCTATCCGGATAAACATCATAATCGACGATGTCTGAGGAGTGGGAGCATAAACCTCGAGGGCTCCTGAGTCTGGGTCCTTATGCCCATGGACGCACCACCTCGACTTGGCGTCGGGGGCGGCGAAGGTGCCCTCTTGGGGCTTCCAGCGGCGGACCATCCGGCTCGAGATGATACGGTCTGGCTGCTCGCGGCGGATGACTCGTGCCTTGCTTGGAGCCACCACTTCTACGGCACCTGTCGCCTTCATGGCCTCCCACTCCTTGGCGTCAGACGCATCGAACTTGGCCCGATCGGCAGGGGATAAACTCTTCAGCGATACCTCACCGCCCCGGCTGGCGGCGAAAGTGCCGCCGTCTTGTGCCTCGGCTCTCGTCGGCTCCTGCTGCTCGGCCGGGACGGTGGCAACGCCGTCATCCCTGGGCACCACCCAAAACACTCCTTCGGAAAGACTCTCGCCCCTCGTGGGAGAGCGTGACCGGGCACGAACCCGTCCGGCCTCGATTTCTTGGACCCTGTCGGCCACTGACACGCGCGGCTCGGAGCCGGCTGTGATTCTGGTCCCGGACCCCAAACCTGGAGACGGAGACGGAGCGGGGAGGCCCGGGGGAGGAGAGAGAGGAGGCTCACCACTACCACTGGAGACCTGAGGGGCGGACGGAGACGACGACGACGGGTCGGCTGATTCCAGCTTCGCCCGCTTGAACTCCGGTGGTGAGCTGGAGGCTCGGGCTGCCTCGGCCCGTGCGCGGATACACCAAGGCGTGTCCTCCGGCTGAGACAAAACCCTTCGGGGCCGGGGCGCTGAGCCCGCCGTGGCCTGAGGAGGCTCAGCAGTAGGTGAGAGAGGGGAGACAGTGAGAGGTGGAGCAACAGGCGGATGAGGGGAGGGCGAAGGAACAGAAGCTTCAGTAGGGGGACCAGGGTTCCCCTCCTCTCTTCCTGGCGTCACCTCTCTGGACAAATCTCCCGTCGATGGCTCGCTCTCGGCAATCGAGGGAAGCCTGGTGCGGATGCTGCCGGCCTGGGCGATGTCCGAACCTGCTTGAGACTCTCGCCCCACCTCGGACCCGGCCCGAGCTCCCCTGGAGACGGCCGCCCGAATCGCACCCGAGGGGGGCCCTGGGACCGAGGGACCCTCCCGACGGACAGGGGCCTCTGGCCCGCCCGGCTCGGGGCCCGAAGGGCCCGCAACACGAGGGGCCGAATCCTCTTCTCGGCCCAAGGGTCGGTCCCAGGCGTCCTCTGGCGGGGCCCCTTCTCGTTGGACATCCACGGCCGAGGCACGACGAGTCCTGGCCTGCTGCAGCAACTCCTGCCACCTGGGATCCTGGGAGAGCTGCAGCCCGTACTCCTCGTCCGAGCTCGCCAGGCGTATCTGCTCTGGTGAGCACTTCCAAAGGCGCGCTCGGACGGCAACCCAGACGGTCCCGGCTTCGTGGAGGACCACGACACCTGGACCAGTCCAGCCGTCCCGGCGTCGTCCTAGAGAATCGGCTCGAGAGGAGGTACGAGACATGTGCCTCCACACGAATACCCACTGGCCAGGGGAGAAGGTCCTGGTCGTCGCGGTCCTGGCCCGGGAGGCTCGACTCACCTGGTCTCGAGAGGTCACGTCGATGGCGAGGCGACGTGCAGCGTCTCGAATCCTCTGGGATCTAGCAAACTCGGCACCTGCCTCATCCTGCTCCATGGGCGAGCGCACCACGTCTTGCCATCCTGGGAGCCCTCGGCTGTCGTCGGACAGCAGGTCGTGGGGAAGCCTAGGATTTTCCCCGAAAACCAGCTGGAGCGGCGAGAACCCTCCACGATGCCAAAACCTGTTTTTGTGGGCAACCAGTTCCGACACCAGCTCGTCGAGCTCGTCCAGCGTGGCGGGGAGAGCCGAACCCGACTCGATCTCGGCCTTGAGCCGGTCCTTAACCCAGCCCCCGTGACGCTCGACGCGGCCGTTCTGCCACGGGGAGTCCGCGTCACAGACGTGATGATAGACACCCCACTGCTCGGTTCCTCTCGCAAACCTCCCAGCAAACTCCGAGCCCCCGTCCGAGATAAGATAGTGCGGGGCCCCGAACGGTCGAATCCAGGCCAGGACAAAGGTTCGCCACACGGTTGCTGCCCGAGCGTCGACCACCCTGGCGCACACCTGGAGGTTAGAACCGTGATCAACCATGTTCAGAAAGCCGTGGGAGCCTCCCTGGAAGTCAACCCAGAAAAGATCCACTCCCACGATGTGGTTAAAACGGAAAGTCCTGGGGAGAGCCACGCGGCGATGAGTGCCGCTTCTCGACCTCTCGGCACACTCTGAACATCTGAAATGGTCGCGCACCCAAGTGAGGACGTGTCTCTTGACTCCGCCCGCTCTGAGGACTCGCAGGAACTTCCGATTCTCCGGATGTCCCATATTTACATGAAGCTTAAAAGCCAAGTGCTTCTCCTCCTCGGAGGGCTCTGGCTCTGGGATGGCCTTCCTCTCACGTGGGGCTGGTCTGGTTTCTGGCTCGTCGAGTCCCTCTTCGTCGCTTACTTCCGATCCGACCTCCGCATCGCCCAGATCATCCTCTGGGAAAACGTCTTCCGCCAGCTCCGCCCAGGTGGAAGGCCCTCGGCTGCCCCCCCCACTCCACTGCTCGGACACGGCTCGGGCAACCTTCCTGACTAGAGCGGGGGGATACTTGCCGGCCTTGGTAGTGACGTGGCCTCCCTCAAGCAACACATGCTGGTGCCCCCCGGTACACAGGTGACCATCGAGGTCCCGAAGCACCCTGGGGTGGTTGGAGAGGAGGCCGGTTGGTTTCTTGTTGGGCCCCCTCTTATCTACTTGAAGGCCAAACGCACACATGTCAATGCGCAGCCGCCTGACTCCCTCGAGCCCTCGCACGAGCTGCACGGCACGCGTGTCCCAAGAGGAGGCATATAGGGGATGCTCGAAGATGAAGTACCGCCCCTTACTATGTTGGAAGAGGGCTATCTCCATGCACAGGGTCAGATCGCGTAGGCCGGCTGTCACCGATCTCTGCCACGCGATCGGGTCGACCCGGTGACGATTTAAACGATTGATCGCAGAGAACACTCGACATTCCGAGCACAGCCATATGGTCTCGGGTTGTTCTTCCCTGATGTGCCTCCAGAGGCGTCGGACCTCTGACTTCTTGGACGCGTCCCACCCGGTCTTGAGATCCCAGCTGGGGTCCGAGGCCACTGGGGCCCCACGCCTGGCCACCTCGGGGGCCATACGGGGCGGGGAGAAAACTTCCATGAAGGCCGTCTTGGCCCGACGCCCTCGGTCGAGAGGCCCCTCGGTGGCAAGGGTCTCGCCTAGCTGTTCGCAGGCCCTACGCTCGAGAGCCTCTCGGGCCCTCTTGCTACACGCAACCTCATGGTCATCGTTGTGACGGTCCCCGTCGGTCCACTGGGCTCCTTGTTCCAGGGTCTCTGGAGGCCTTCGAGTCCTAGGAGCCTGAGGGGACCTGATGTGAGGAGGAGGAGGAGGAGGAGCAAAACTCTGCGTCTCAGTCGCTGCGCTCTTGGCGCCAGAAGTCGTGCAGGCAGCCTGGGGTCTCGCGCAACCACACTGCACAAAGCACGATGACAGCTCTAAAATGCTGGCCTGAGACAGAGTGGAAGAACTCAGTAGAGCTCCCCCTGGTTGCTGACCAGCTCCCACTCCTGCTCCTGATCGATCGCGACCTCCGGGATCGGTGGCAGGGGCCACCAGTTGTTCGGGTCGGCCGTCGTCGTGGCAAGCGTCGCGTTGTACTCCTCGCCGTGTCCGCCGTTGTCGCTCGGCGGCGTCGTGGTAGACGGCTGTGCTCCACCATCTTGGAAATTCGAGCCCTCGTGAGGCCCGAGTCCGCCACTGCCTGACGAGTCTCCTTCTCCTCTGGGCTCGATGGGCCCTGGCGGACCCGGCGCCCAGGGCTCGGCCGGGGCCTGACCACCATGTAGTTGCTGAATTCCGTGTACGTGAAGTAGTCCAGCCACGCCCTGGCCTACCTGCATGACGATGAATCCCAGCTGACCCATGCTCTGCTCGAGGTTGAGCATCCTGGACTCCATCGTGTCGAGCTTCTCGCCGAAATCCTCGAGCGACACCAGGTGGCCCTGGATTCCCATGAGGATCTGGTGGATCTGCATGAGGCCCTCCTGGACCTGAGTCGGCGCACTCTGGGAGTCGGTCGCCACCTGAATCATGCGGTCCAGTACTTCCTGAACCCGTCCGAAGGCACGGATCCCCTCTGGTATCTCCTGCAGCTGCCACTGTAGGCTCTGTAGCAGCGTGCCCAGGGAGTTCACCGTGGTTAGGGCGGCTCCGCCCTCTCGGAAACCCGGGCTCTCCTGCAGGATGTTGACCGCACGCCGGGCTGATGCCGCCGCCGACCGCGCTGCCTCGGCAGCTGACTGCGGTGGGTCCTGGCCCGCTGCCGTCCCCCGGCCTCGGGGGATCCACACCAACCGTGTCTGGCACCGGGTGCACCTCGAGCCTGACCCGTGCTGGTTCCCGTAGTATCGGATGCACGACTCTGGATGCTCGCACTCGTTGACTGGTCCGGGAGGCGGCTTCGCTGGGACCGACGGCTCGGGAGTCGATGCCAGCTGCGTAGGTGGCGGCTTGGGCGGTGGCTTGCTTGCCGCGGGCCCCGTCAGGGGAGGCGGCGCCGTAGTGCCCCGCATGTACATCGTTCCTGGAGGAGGAGGCTTCACCGGTGGCGGGGTCGATGCCACTGGAGTGTTGATTGCTGCCTGCTGAACTGCTGGAGGCACGGCTGCTGCCGCCGCTGCCGCTGCCGCCTGGGAGTTGAACGAGCGATCGACCACCATGGGATATGGGCCAGTGTATCCTGGAGGTGGTTCTGGAGGCAGGGGCGGCTGAGGCCCTGGCTGGCCCGCTGCCTGACCACTCCCTGAGGACGAGGCGCCTCCAGTGGGTGGCCCGCGGTCTGCCTGATCCGCCTCTGCCTGGGCCTGCGCCTGCCTCGCCGCCGCCTCCAGAGCGTCGCTCTCGGCCGCCGCGGCGGCCATCTCCTCCGCCGAGGGCTCGTCCCAAACGTAGCCGTCTGAGTCGGGTTCTCCAGGAGCCCTCTCCCCGTTGAGGCGGGACTGGCGTGCTCGTAGAAACGCCTGAGTGGCGTCCCACGCTCCCTGGTTTCCCTTGCTCGACGTCCCGTATTCTCCCTTCTTCTTTCCTCCGAGCACGGGATGCACAGCCAACCACGCCAGGAGCAGCCCTCCGAGGACCATCGAGTCTGAACAGGCGCTGTTGCTGGACCGCAAGAAACTCGTGAACTGAGAAAGCTAACACCAGCAAGGCTAGACTTGAGCCGAGGTGGACTACGGAGAAGACAACTGCCGCCACTGTTACCACGGAGACAGTCAGTTCAGTCCGTCCTCTTGGGCTCTCGGGAACCCTTCCTCTCGAAGACCTCCTCGGCCTCTGCACCCTAGCTTGACTACCGGATCCTAAGACCTGACTCGGGCCCTGCTGAGCCCACGACTGGAGGAGCTCCCTCGATTGGTCGTCCTGGTGCTCCGATTGGACGTTGACCCGATTCCTGGAGTGGACGATCGAACTGGTGCTCTGAGTCCTGGGCCTGGATGTTCTCCGAGTCCTGGTCCTGGCCCTTGAGCTTCCCCTCGTGACCCGCAGCAGCAGCATGAGCAGCAAGACGATGGTGATGAGGATAGGGATGTAGCCAGTCACCACCCCAGTGTCCGACATCTCTGGGAACTGTCCTGCAGCAGTCTGAAACGAGTCAGCACGCAAAAAGGGATACCTCTTGTTCGCGGCTGCTGGTGCCACTGCCTCTTGGTCGAGAGGCCCCACGATCTCCACGAGGCGATGACCTGAACTGAGACGGTAAAGGGGCACCTTCTGACTGAGGCGCCCAAGTTGCATGCTGTTCCTGGGCAAATCAATGACGGCCTCGAGAAACTCCAGAAGATTCACGCTGAGAATGTGCGGAACGTTGTCCGCCAGCACTGTAGTCTCTATGATGCCGAACGTCTGGCCTAAGCACAACGGAAAGAGAATAACATTGATCACGCGCGCGGCTCCACCGACGCCGTGTGCCGCCTTGAGCGGGCGGTCGCCCTGAGGTATCTCGACGTACCTCAACCCAAGCTCCGCCAGGGCTCGAGACTCTCGGTTGAGTGCTCCGACTCCCACGAGGTCACTGCCAGCACCTGGGTCGACGAGCCCCTGGGTGGCGGACGTGGTGAGGAGAACCGCGCTCGACTCGATCTCCAGCTGCGCCTGCTCCCAGGCTGGGAGGCTGCCCGTGCCCGTCTCTACCGTCGCCACGAACTCGGAGCCGCCGACCTCGCCGACGATGCCCGAGAACATGTACGCGGATGCTCCTCGGCCGTGATCCTTCACAGCTCGGCGATCCCTGGGTCCATCCTTCTCCGGGCACTCCCGATGCCAGTGGCCCTTCTGCTTGCAGATGCCGCAGCGGGTCACCTTGATCAGCTGCTCCTTCGTGAGGCGCCGCCGATCGAACCCACGACCACCTCGACCGCGTCCGCCTCGGCCGCCAGCGCCGTCCCCACGGCCTCCGCCGCGTCCTGGACGACCTGCTGGATGTGCCCGAGGAGGCCTGGGCGCCCGGGAGTCGGGCCGAAAGTACTCCCTGTCCTGACGAGCAGCACGCTTCAGCTCCTTGTTCTGCTTCCAGGTCCTGGTGTTCTTGGCCTCGAGCGTCGCAAGCACCTCGTCCACCTGATCTTCGGACACGTCGAGATCGTCGAGCTCGGCCAGCAGAGCCTCGATGTCTTCCTCGTCCGAGGCCTCCTCCTCATCGTCATCATCGTAGAAGGTCTCCTCGTCCTCTGCCGGGAAGTCGCCGGTACCCTCTGACCGAACCTGCGACCACGGGGGAGGAGGAGAGAGGAGGGGAGACTGAACACCAGGCGACATCTCGCTAGCGCCTAGGCCCTCAGAAGCCGTCGTGTCGGCCAGCATTGCCCCGGCGCCTCGCCCTGGAAGCAGGCGCTCGGTGCCGCCGGAGTCCATCTGCTTGAGCGCCCACGAGACGTTCTCGTAGTCCAGCTTCCCGAGGGTGAGCGTCCTCAGGTTCTGGAGGCCCTGGGCGGACAGGCAAGCGCCTTCCTCCAAGAGCAGGCCCTTCAGCTTGGGCGACATCCATAGATCGTGTCCTTCCGCCTCTTGCAGTTGAGCATCGCGGCGGATGACAAACTGGATCAGCGACTCCTTCGCCTCGCGGTTGGCCTCGAAGAAGGCTCGACGACCCGCGCGGCGAAGGTCATCTCCTTCACGCTCGCCCGCCATGGTGTCCATGCGGCCGAGCATAGTGTCGATCCACCCGTCGTCGATCAGACGATGCTCCTGTATGTCCTCGAACTTAGCCTGGAAGGCCCAGTCGAACAGACGAAGGAACTTCTCGGAGCGACGCCAGACGGGTACGTCGGTGTTCGCATTCCAGCGTCTGAGCGACTTCTTCCATGCTCTGAAATGCGCCCATCCCGGCCACGCCGGTGGGTCTGAGTAGTCTCCCTTGGACCAGGCGCCGCCTCCTCCTGCCCAGCTGCCGGACCAGGCGGCCAGCTCGGGTCGGGACCCGGTCCCGCGGGTCCAGGCGGTGTCGTGAGACCAGCCTGAGTCCTTCTGCCAGCTGTCCTTCAGATCGGGCTGCCGATCCTCCCAGCCGGTCCTCGGGTCGGCCTGCCACCACCGACTCTGCCAACTCTCTCCGCCACTGGCCGTCCACGGATCCGAGCTCTGCCACGGATCTTCGCCCTTCTCGTCGGGCTTGCTCTTCTCATCCGGCTTGCCAGTGGCCGCGGAGCTGGACGCTGCTGCAGCACTCGAGCTCCTGGACTGCTCCTGCATCGCCGCCCTGACGATGTCCCCGATGAGTCCTCTGAGCTCGCCCCTAGTGACGGCAGCCTCGTCCGTCCCCGCACTCACGTGTAGGTTGGCCCCCTTCTCTGCATCTTCATCCTCGACGCCCGTCATGGCGTCCACCGTGGATCTCCACGCGTCGCAGTCGGCCGAGCGCAGCGACCGCTCGGGAGCACGCGAACGCCGGCCGGTCACGCCCCTCGGGCGCGGACCTGGCTCGCGCCCATGGCACCCCGAGCGACTCCGCGCTCCGCTACCAACTGTGGCAGCACAGGATTGGATGAACGTTTTTGGGCTTGAGCCAGAGAGGGTAACAGTACACCAAGCACACACTGCAACTCGGTAGGACGATCAAGGTAATGATCTCAAATGCTAAACCTAATACGCAAAATCTGGAGATCAGTCACACACGGAATGGCCTCTCGTGGCAGAATGGTGGGCCCGCGTCCGGCGGCGTCCTGGGACCCTCTTGGAGCCCTCTTGGACCCAAACGGCCCGAAGACGGCCCAATAGGCGCCCAAGACGGCCCACGATGGTTCCAAAACGGCCCCGAAGGCACGCAAGACAGCCCCAAGAGCCGCCAAGACGGTCCAAGACGGCTCCCAGACTGCTCAAGAGGCGCTCAAAACGGCCCAGGACGGTTCCGAGATGGCCCAAACGGCACCGACGAGAGCCCACGAGGGCCCCCAGAGGCCCCCTCGAAGCCCAAAAGAAGCTCCATGAGGCCCCCACACGGCCCCTAGGAGACCCTAAGTGGCTAACCGTAGGATCATCGCGCAGGGGCGCCGCGCGCCCGAAGTACCTCCCCGCAAGCGTTCTGTGTCTCGCCGCCGCCGCCGTCATCGCCCCCGTCGGGCGGCGCCGGCAGGCGCCACGAAGCGTGCCGGTGCAGCTCGGGGCGCTGCTGTGGAAGGGGCGGATAGCCTCTCGGCACCATTCCCGCCGCTCCCCCTGGAATACTCTTGGCCAGATGTTATGGACGAAGTCCACGGGTCAGCCCTAGTCTATATTCTAACGCCGGGGGAGCCGCGGGCCAGAATGGCGGGGGACCCAGTGTGGCAAAACCGCCCTCGGGCTGGCCCTGGGCCGCCCCAGGCCGCCCAGGGAAGCCTCCAGACGGACCAAAGGGCCCCAAGCTGCCCCCAAGACGGCCCACAGACGGCTCCGAGCCGCTTAAGAGGCCGCCTCGACGGCCCCAGAAGCTCCCAAGGCAGGTCAGGAGGCTCCCAAGACGGCCCTGGAGGACCTCCCAGGAAAGCCCCAAGAGGCCGAAATCTTCCCATTCCCCTCGGGAAACGCGCATTTGGGGCACTATCGTGCTTTTCGTTTCCGACGCGTCCACGACGGCCATAGAGACCCCCAAGATCGCCCCATGAGGGCCCCAAGACCGCCCACGACGACCCCAGGACGGCTCCTGAGGCGCCCCTGGCGGCCCACGGAGTACCAAGACAGCCTCAAGAGCGGCCCAGGACGGCCCAAGACGACCCCCCGACGGTGCCCAGGCTGCTCCAGAGACGCCCAAGGCGGACCCAGGCAACCCCGAGAACGCCTCAGATGGCCTGCAGGCGGCCCAAGAGGCTTCCAAAACGCTCCAAGTGCTCCACGACGAGCCCCAAGAGAGCCCGAACATTGAAAATACGCCCCATTCCTGCGGGAAAAAGTACATTTTGGCAGTTCCTGGGCTTGCCCTCTTCATAGCGTCCAAGACGGCCATACAGAGGCCAAAGATGGCCCTAGGACGGCTCCAAAGGCGCCCCTGGCGGCCCACGGGGCACCCAAAACAGCCTCAAGAGCGGCTCAGGACGGCCCAAGACGACCACCAGACGGTGCCCAGACTGCTCCAGCGACGCCCAAGGCGGACCCAGGCAACCCCCAGACGGCCCCGAGAACGCTTCAGATGGCTTGCAGGCGGCCCAAGAGGCTTCCAAAACGCTCCAAGTGCTCCACGACGAGCCCCAAGAAAGCCCGAACATTGAAAAATCGCCCCATTCCTTCGGGAAAACGTGCATTTTGGCAGTTCCTGGGCTTGCCCTCTTCATAGCGCCCACGACGGCCATACAGAGGCCCAAGATGGCCCTAGGACGGCTATTGAGGCGCCCCTGGCGGCCCACGGGGCATCCAAGACAGCTTCAAGAGCGGCCCAGGACGGCCTTAGACGACCCCCAGACGGTGCCCAGACTGCTCCAGAGACGTCCAAGACGGCCCCAGACAACCCTCAGACGGCCCTGGACCGCCTCCACACGGCCCAAGAAGCACCCGAGACAGCCCAAGAGGGCCCCAGGAGGTTGCCAGGAGGCCGAAAAGAAGCGCCGAGAGGCTCCTAAACGACCCCCAGGGGCCCCAAGATCACGGCCCAAGAAGCACCGAAGACGCACCAACAGCAGCCACAGACGGCCTAACACGGCCCGGAGACGGTCCCAAAACGGCTCCAAGCGCACCATGGGTTTTTGATGCTTGTTTGGCGCTCCCTGCCGGATTTGGCCTCAAAATCCCTAGCCTTTTTTGTCGGTTTGGAGCCCTCTCCGCGGCCTCTTGGGGCCATGCCGTGTTTCGCTCTTCTGCTAGCCCAGAATCGCCTCGGCCGACCCTGGAAGCGCGCGCGGCCGCCAAGGGCGCGTCGGGCGGAATTATGGGTCGGCGGCGCGGTGGCCCAGAATCGGTCCCGCCGATTCTGGGCGGGCGGCCATTATGGAGCTATCTTGGAGGCGTGTTGGTGATCTTGGGGCTCCTCAGAGGGCCCCCAGACGGCCCCAGAACGCCCTGAGAAGGTCGGACTCAACGCACCGACAAAGCCCGACCCGATCCCAAGGGAGCCCTTGAGCGTCCCAGGTGGGGCGTCCAGACGCTCCTCCGTCTCCTCGCTCAGCAATGTGTGGCAGGCGAACATGACGCCATTCATCCTGATCGCCTTGCAGCAGCACCCCTTCACCCCGCAAGTGGACGTAGTCCACGGGTCAGCCCTAGTCTCTCCTACAATGCCGGGGCCAATGCGTGCGAAGAAGGTCTGGGGACCGATGGACTCCCCCAGCGCTTCGGAGACGCTGCGGCGGGCCACAGGGCGGTCCAAGAGAGCCACTAAATGCAAAAATCGCCCACTTCCTTTCAGGAAAAACGTACATGTTTCGTCTCCGAGGCGTCCACGACACTTATACAAGCAACCAAGATGCCTCCATGAGGACCCTCGGACGGCTCAAGACGGCCTCAGGAAGGCCCAACAGGCGCCCAAGACTGCCCAAGAGGCATCCAAGACGGCCCTAGACGGCCCCAAGGGCACCCAAGACGGCCCAAGAGGGTCCCAAGAGGCCCCCACGAGGCCGAGAGGATACCTCCACGAGAGGGGGGGCGGAAGAGAGGCGGAAGGCTCATCGCAGGCTCTGAACATCCGTTTTCGACGCTCCGAGGGCCTTGGAAGCTTGTCTTTTCGGGAGCGTCGACGACAACAACGACGACGAGCCAAGATCCCAGACGAGGTTCTCCAGTGAATGCGAGCTCTCACAGTTTCGGCCGCCCTCGAGAAGCTCTGCGAACGACCTCCACCCAAAACTCTCTGCGGGATTTTGGCTCGAATCGGACTCCCTCGCGACAACGACAACGACGACGACAACGACGACGACAAATACAACGACGACGACGACGACGACGACGAGGGGTTCGATTCGAGCCTTGATCCCAGACGAGGTTCTCCAGTGAATGCGAGCTCTCACAGTTTCGGCCGCTCTCGAGAAGCTCTGCGAACGACGTCCACCCAAAACTCTCTGCGGGATTTTGGCTCGAATCGGACTCCCTCGCGACAACGACGACGACAAATACAGTGACGACGACGACGAGGTGTTCGATTCGAGCCTAGATCTTGGACAAGGCTCACTGCACAGAGGTGTCCGAACGACGTCCAGCCAAAACTCCTGCCGCCCGGGACTTTCGTTCGCTTCGGACACCCTCGCGACGACGATAATGCCGACGACAACGGCGACGACGACAATGACGATGCCAACGACGTGTCCGAGTCGGGCCAACATCCCAGACAAGGTTCTCCAGTGAATGCGTTTTCTCTACATTCCGGCGGCCCTGGAGGAGCTCTGCGAACGACGTTCAGCACAAATTCCACCCAGGATTTGGGCTCGACTCGGACATCGTCGGAACGACGACGAGAGCTCCGACAGCGACGACGGCGAGGACGACGACGGCTCGGAGGTGTCCGATTCGAGCCGGAGTCCTCGACAAGGTTCTCCAGTGAATGTATTTTCTTCAAGTTTCGGCCGCCCTGGAGAAGCTCTGCGAACAGGTCCAGAAAAACTCCCCCCGGGATTTTGGCTCGAATCGGACACCCTCGCGACGACAACACCGACGACGACACTGACGACAACAATGACGACGGCACTGAACAGCCTTGCGGCACCATCACCGCCCCCACCGCCCGAGCCATTCTATTGAAGTGTCGTGGCCGTAGGCCGCGGGTCAGCCCTGGTCATCTACAACGCTGGGATCAGCGCGTGCGGGAAGGGCGAGCAGTGGCAGCGGGCTTTGGCGTTGTGGGGGGAAATGTGTAAGGCGAAGCTGGTGCCCTGCGTCATCAGCTACAGCACCGGGATCAGCGCGTGTGACAAAGGCAAGCAGTGGCAGCGGGCCTTGTCGCTGCTCAGCGAGATGTTCGAGACGACATTGCAGCCCACTGTCATCTCTACTACATTGCAGGGCCCCGCGCGTGCGAGAAGGGCGGGGGTCGGACAAACTCCTCCGGCGCCCCCTGCGGGCCCTGCGGGCCCCGGAGCCCCAGCTGGCCTCGGCGCGCTTCCAGGAAGGCCCAAGAGCGCTCCGAGACCCTGTCGGAACTCCCCGAGGACCCAAAGACGCCCCAAGACGGTCCAAGAGGGCCTCCGAGATGGTCCAAGAGCGCTCGAAGATGCCCAAGATAGCTTCCAGACGGCCGAAGAGACGCCCAAATTGCTCCAAGTGGGCTTCAAGAAGAGCCCAGAGAGAGCCCGAACGAGGAAAAATGTTCCAAATCCTTTAGGAAAACGCTCATTTTGGCAATTCCCGTGCTTTTCGTCTTCCGAGCGCTCAAGACGACAATACTGTCCCCCAAGATCGTCACAAGAGGGCCCAGGAGGCCCCCGGGAGGGCCCCAAGACGGCCCAAGGCGGTCCCAGGATGGCCCCTGAGGCGCCCATGACGTCCCAAGAGGCTCCCATGACAGCCCCAAGAGGGGCCAAAGACGACCCAAGAGAGCCCCAAGGCGGTCCGAGGACAGCCCCGGAGCCGCCCAAGACGGTCCCGGACGGCCCCAAGACGGCCCAAGGGGCACCCAAGACGGCCCAAGAGGGCCAAAGAGGCTCCCAGGAGGCCGCCAGACGGCCCAACAGGGCCCCAAGAGGTTCTTACAGGGCGGAACAGAAGCCCCGGGGCGCGGCCACACCCACGGAAAACAAACCCCGACTTCGAGGTTTATTTTCCGACGCCCTAAGGCGGAGCAATCAACCCTCGCCCAGGACGTTCGTCGATTCGCCACATCCACGGTATGCCAGTACCTATTTCGAAGTCTTCCCCCCAGGCTCCAGATGGGGCACAGACGTCTCGCCCAGATCGTTCGTGGATCAACGGCGCCCACGAAAAAGACTCCGCAACTTCGGAGGACATTCTCCAGGGTCCGGCGGTCGGCCGAGAAGACGCCCCCCAAAGCCATCCTTCGGCCCGCCACGTCGACGGAGAATAAACACCACGCCCGAGGTTTATTCTACGAGGTCCCAGGTCGGCTCCAGGGTTCTGGCGAGACGTCTTTCGCAAACCTGCGCTTTAGCGCTTACTCTGGAGTTCTGGGTTTCGTTTCTGCGGAGATGGAGGGTGGAGGAGAAACCAATATTGTGTCAGAGAAGGGCGCGCAGCGGTTCTACCCTCCAGCTCGGCGCACACCTCACACAGCTCGTGGCTGCATACGGAGCGCTGCCCGTCTCCGAGGGTGCGGGCACAAGGGCGCGAAGATTGCCGGGCCTCGCGCGGCGCAGCGCCGCGAGGTGTTTGGGTGGCACAGGATCTGGGCTGCTTCCGAGAGGCGGCCCAGGCGATGGACGCAGATAGGATGCCAGCCTCTGCCCAGGCTCGGGCCAGACGAAATCGGCGAAGGCCGAGTTCACACGCAGACAGTTCGCCTCCAGGAGGGCTCCTCGCCGCCACGGCTGGACGCAGCAGACAAACTGGTACGCTTCGACAGCGGGAAGGGGTCCCAGGGACCGATTCTGACAGCTCTGCCCCCCCCTTCCTCGGCCGCGACAGGCTGTGCAGGCCCGCGGGACGCCCCGCCAGTTCGACGGAGTGTGGGCCCCAACTCACCAGCCAGGCGCCGGCGGCGCGCCGCGCGCCACCGTCATCGTCGTCGTCGCTGCCACTGCCAACGTCCAGAGCGACGTCGCGGAAAAGTAGGTTTCCGCCAAGTGTAGGCAGCGGAGACCCCGGCGCGGGCGTTCAGGGTTCAATGCCGTCAGTGATTCGCAATCGGTCCACGCAGACTGACCGGCGCTCCCAAAAAACCGCCAAAGTTCAAGGTTCATCGATCCACGTGGTACCAGAAACTTGTGACCTCGTCATCGCGACGTCACAACCTACTCACAACGTTGCCCTCCAGATGTCTCGACGATTTCCGCACGCGTGGTTTCCTCATCCCCAGTCCGTTTTGAACGGTTCGGCCAGGAGCTGGCCTCAACAGGCCGACACAACCAGAAAGTCCCCCTAGTATTTGTCAGGGGGCCGCCCAAATCCTAGGCGGCAGTCCGAAACCACCGAAGCCCGATCGAGAAGATCCCCAAGATCTTTCCTGCAACCCACACGGAGCACAATTTCGCGCGTCGCCATTTTAGAAGGACCCGGGCCCGGAAAACAGCCCCCAGACCCCGCGAACACCAACACAACGAGACACCCTTTCAGGACCGCCACGGACCGACACCGTTCATGTTCGGTCACATGAGCTTTCCCGCGAACCACACGCACCACCGCGTCTTCCAAGTGGGCTCCACGACGAGCCCCAAGAGAGCCCGAACACCGAAACATCTTTCCATTCTTCGGGAAAGCGTGCATTTTGGCAGTTCCGAGGCTTGCCCTCTTCATAGCGTCCAAGACGGCCAC
>CAUYUJ010017219.1:57500-120000 GCA_963575745.1 Prorocentrum cordatum
GGACGGTTCCTGAGGCGCCCATGACGGCCCAAGAGGCTCCCATGACAGCCCCAAGAGGGGCCAAAAACGACCAAAGAGAGCCCCGAGGCGGTCCGAGGACAGCCCCAGCGCCGCTCAAGACGGTCCCAGACGGCCCCAAGACGGCCCAAGGGGCACCCAAGACGGCCCAAGAGGGCCCCAAGAGGTTCTTTCTACAAGGCGGAACAGAAGCCCCGGGGCGCGGACACACCCACCGAAAATAAACCCTTATTTCGAGGTTTGTTTTCCGACGCCCTGGGGCGGAGCAATCAACCTTCGCCCAGGACGTTCGTCGACTCGCCACGTCCACGGAAAGACAGCACCTACTTCGAAGTCTTCCCCCCAGGCTCCAGATGGGGCACAGACGTCTCGCCTGGAGCGTTCGTGGATCAACGACGCCCCCGAAAAAAGATTGCGTAACCTCGGAGGCCATTCTCCATGGTCCCGCGGTCGGCCCCAAAAAAGCCCTCCAAGACCACTCCTTGGCCCGCCACGTCGACGGAAAATAAGCACCACGCGCGAGGTTTAGTATCCGAGGTCCCAGGTGGGCAAATGTGTGCTGGAGAGACGTCTTTCGTCAACCTGCGCTGTGACGCTCACTCTGGAGTTTTGGGTTTCGTTTCTACGGTGCTCCGTCTTTCCCTCCCATTGCATGACCCGGGGCGCGGCCACACCCACGGAACATAAACCCAGATTTGGAGGTCTATTTTCCGACGCCCCGGGTCGGCCCCAAAAAAGCCCCCCAAAGACCATCCCTCGGCCCGCCATGTCGACGGAAAATGAACCAGGCTCGAGGTTCATTCTCCGAGGTCCTAGGTAGGCTCCAGAATTCTGGCGAGATGTCTTTCGCAAACCTGCGCTTTGGCGCTTACTCTGGAGTTCTGGGTTTCGTTTCTGCGGAGATGGAGGATGGAGGAGAAACCAATATTGTGTCAGATAAGGGCGCGCAGCGGTTCTACCCTCCAGCTCGGCGCACCCCTCACACGGCTCGTGGCTGCATACGGAGCGCTGCCCATCTCCGAGGGTGCGGGCACAAGGGCGCGAAGGTTACTGGGCATCGCGCGGCGCAGCGCCGCGAGGTGTTTGGGTGGCACAGGATCTGAGCGTGCTTCCGAGAGGCGGCCCAGGCGATGGACGCAGATGAAGGATCGAGGGACGAGGAGGAGGACGCCCACAACTGTCCAACAAGCCGGCAGGACCCACCGATATGTCCCGAGCATAACCCGAATGAGGCCCCTACAGGGTGCAGACACACCGAGACGGCTCCTAACGAAGAGCGACGGGATGAAGGATGCAGGGGAGGACGAGGAGGGCGCCCAAAATGGCCCCCAAGCCGAAAGGAGCCACAGAGATGTCCCGAGCATGCCCCGAAGAAGGCCCCAAGAGTGTCCAGACACCCCGAGAAGGCTCCTAACGCGCAGCCCAAGTAAACCCGATGGACAGTTACTCCAGCGTCCTGTCGGTGATCCTCCCGTGCACCGGGCGCCTGAGCGGCCCCAAAGCGGAGTCCACACCATGGCGGGCAGATTCCGCTGCTGGAAGGCCGCGGGTCAGCCCTGGTCTCTCTACTACATTGCAGGGCCCCGAGCGTGCGAGAAGGGCGGGCGTCGGACACATTCCTCTGGCGCCCCCTGCGGGCCCTGCGGGCCCCCGCGAGCCCCAGCTGGCCTCGGCGTGCTTCCAGGAAGGCCCAAGAGCGTTTCGAGACCCTATCGGAACTCCCCGAGAGGACCCCAAGACGTCCCAAGACAGTCCAAGAGGCCTCCGAGATGGTCCAAGAGCGCTCGAAGACGCCCAAGATAGCCTCCAGACGGCCCAACGAGGAAAAATCCTCCAAATCCTTAAGGAAAACGCTCATTTTGGCAATTCCCGTGTTATTCGTTTTCAAAGCGCCCAAGACGACAATACTGTCTCCCAAGATCGTCACAAGAGGGTCCAGGAGGCCCCCAGAAGGGCCCCAAGACAGCCCAAGGCGGTCCCAGGACGGCTCCTGAGGCGCCCATGACGGCCCAAGAGGCTCACATGACAGCCCCAAGAGAGGCCAAAGACGACCCAAGAGAGACGGCCCAAGGGGCACCCAAGACGGCCCAAGAGGCCCCCCAGAGGCTCCCAGGAAACCGCCAGACGGCCCAACAGGGCTCCAAGAGGTTCTTACTACAAGGCGGAACAGAAGCCTCGGGGCGCGGCCACACCCACGGAAAATAAACCCCGATTTCGAGGTTTGTTTTCCGACGCCCTGGGGCGGAGCAATCAACCTTCGCCCAGGACGTTCGTCGGCTCGCCACGTTCACGGAATGTCAGTACCCACTTCGAAGTCTTCCCCCCAGGCTCCAGATGGGGCACAGACGTCTCGCACGGATCTTTCGTGGATCAACGACGCTACTAAAAATATTCCGTAACCTCGGAGGCCATTCTCTATGGTCCCGCGGTCGGCCCCAAAAAAGCCCCCCAAGACCACTATTCGGCCCGCCACGTCGACGGAAAATAAACACCACGCTCGAGGTTTATTCTCCGAGGTCCCCGGTGGACAAAAGGGTTCTGGAGAGACGTCTTTCGTCAACCTGCGCTTTGGCGCTTACTCTGGAATTCTGGGTTTCGTTTCTGCGGTGTTGCGTCTCCACCCACCCAACGCATGACCCGAGGCGCGGCTACACCCACAGAAACCCAGATTTGGAGGTCTATTTTCCGACGCCCCGGGGCGGAGCAATTAACCCTCGCCCAGAACGTTCGTCGGCTCGCCACGTCCACGGAATGCCATTACCAACTCTGAAGGTTTCCCCCCAGGCTCCGGATGGGGCACAGACGTCTCGCACGGATCGTTCGTGGATCAACGACGCCCACGAAAAAGATTGTGTAACCTCGGAGGCCATTCTCCGGGGTCCCATTGTCACCACACTTCCAGATAAAATTATCATTCGTCCTCGGCGAAGAGCAGATAAACTTTTCACGGATACCTTCCCCGCAGAAGCTATGATGAACATAAACTGCGGCGTCAGAAGCAGCTTCTGTCCACACCATGTCATGCCTACATGGGTGTGTCTCCACTGACACCGCCTCCACCACCGCGTTCCTGCCTTCAGGCCTGCTTGCCTGCATCCCTCGCCCACCTCCGCCTCCAGCGGCCACCTCCTCCATCCACGCCGTCCCCTCCGACCTCACGTCCACGCCAGGGCGGGCAGATTCGGCGGCCGGAAGGCCGCGGGTCAGCCCCAGCCTGCATTACAACACCCGGACAGAATGCGTGCCAGTGGTGCCTGTGAGTACTTCCTCGCCGGGCCCCAGGCCCTGGGGCGCGGCGCCTCGGCAGTTCGCCCGTGGGGGCCGCTCCCGAGGCCCACAGAGCCTCCGGGGAGCCCCCAGGGAGCCCCCGAAGGCCCACGCGAGCGCGATCCGAGGAACCCATTCGCCACCGCAGGCCTCCTCCGCCTTGGGCCCAGCGCGGCCCCTGGTGGCTCCCATGAGAGCCCTTCCCACGTCCCAAAAGGCCCCCAAGACCGCCCCGGAGGCCCCCAGGACGAGCCAAGAGACATGGGGCGCGGCGCCTCCGCGGCTCCGCCCGTGAGGGCCGCTCCTGAAGGGAGCCCCCAGGGAGCTCCCCAGAGCCTATGGGGAGCCCCCAGGGAGCCCCAGAAAGCCCACGCGAGCGCGATCCGAGGGACCCAACCCAGCTCCACAGGCCTCCCAGGGGTGCCGCGAGGACGCCGACATACGGATATCTACAGCGTTTGGGGGTGATGTCTCTGCTGCTCGCTTCTGTGGCGCCATGACACCCCATTCGCCACCGCAGGTCTCCGCCTTGGGCCCAGCGCGGCCCCGGTGGCTCCCATGCAAGCTTTCAAGACCGCTCCAGGGCCCCCACGACGAGCCAAGAGACCCTCCAGATGGCCCCCAGGGGACCCGCAAGGGGGACGGAGCCCTTGGCCCCCAAAAGGGGAAACTCCGGAGCCCTTCCGGCCCCATCGGACCCAATGCGGCACCAGAGGCTTCCGAAACGGCCTCGACGCGGCTGCCGCCGCTTCCCAGGACACCTCTGAGACAGTTCCAGACGAGCCCCAAAGGCCTCCAGAGACCTCCAAGGCATTGCAAACCATGGTGACGCCCCCCCCTCTCGCTCCCACGGGCGCATTTCCCCCACGGCTATCGGGCCCCTCAAAAGCCCCAAACGCCTCCCGAAAGGCTCCAAGATGTTGCCCCCGACGTCCTCGCGGGAGCCTCCAAGAACCTTTGGGGCTTCACTGCAGATTGCTACTTCGTTGGCGCCTCGCTGGGGATACCCATGACCCCCACTTCTAAGGACACGTCTCGCGCGGGAAGGGGTTCCACAGGCCTCCGGAGGCGTCCCAGGCTTCAACACATGGGACGCCCTGGGGAACCCCCCAGAGCTCTCTAAAGACATTCCCGAGCAGACCAATGCACCCCAAACAAGCCCCAGACACATTCCGAGCGGTTCCCAGAAGATTCCCCAGATGTCGTCGAGTGAGCCTTACGACCCCCCCGAGCTTCACCGCAGAGTGCTACTTCGTGGACGACCCTCCTGATTCGAAAAAACCATACCCCACACCTCCTGGGACGCGTCTCACGCGGGAGGGGTTCCACAAACAGCCTAGGCTACGAGTCGGCAAACGTTCAGGACGGTTTTTCAGCAACCCATCTCGCACGGCGCGTGTCCCAGGACGTGTGGGGTATGTTTTTTTCCATATGGGGGCCCCCTCCTCCCCCTCAAAATTGACTGCCGCACGGAGGGGGCGACGACGAAAGAAGGACCCGCGCAAAACGGAGCGGCAGGCGAGGAGGCGGAGCAGTATTAGGCCGCCTGCCTCTCGCTGTTCGTCACCACCGCCTGCGTCGTGCTCAACACGCGCTTCGTGCAGGCCATCCCTCTTCCTCCCCGCCTCGCCCTTCAACTTTTTTCCTCCGCGGAACAATGCGTGCGAGAAGGGTTTCTTGACAGAGCTCCTTCCGGAAGGTCCGAGCCGCTCAAAGAGGCGCCCCGACGGCCCCACGACAGTTCCGAGACGCTCCAGAGGCCACCCCGACAGCCCAAAGACCGCTCCGAACTGGTCAAGAGGGCGCCCCGACGACCCCTAGACGGCTCCGAGCTGCTCGAGAAGGCACCCCGACGGCCTCAGGGGCGTTCCGAGCCGCTCAAGAGGCCGTTCCGACGGCCCCATGGGCCCCAAGGGCAGGCCAGGAGCTTCCAAAGACAGCCCTCGAGGATTCCCCAGGACAAGCCCCAAAGTGCAAAAATCGCCCCATTCCCTTCGCAAAACTCACATGTGTTGTTTTCTCTTGCTTTTCGGCGCCGACGCGCCCACGACGGCCACAGAGCTCCCCACGATCGTCTTAAGATGCCCCCATCAGGGCCCCAGGACGGGCCCAGGGCGGCCCAAGAGGCGCCCAAGACGGCCCAAGAAGCACCCAAGACAGCCCCAAAGACGGCCTGAACACGGCCCAATACACGCCCAAGGCGGCCCGCGATGGCCACGAGACGGCCCAGAAGGCACCCAAGACAGCCCCAAGAGCCGCCCAAGACGGTCCAAGACGGCCCCCAGACGGCCCAGAAGGCGCCCAAGACGGTTCCGAGACGGCCCAAACAGCACCGACGAGACGCGGCGCCAAGACGGCCCGAGAAGAGCCCAAACGGCCCAAAAGGGCCCCAACAGGCCCTTAAGAGGCCCACAGGAAGACCTGAGACGCCTTCAACCCCCCAAGAGGCCCAAAGAGGCTTCAAAACTGCCTCCAAGAGAGGGGGCCTGGCGCTCCTGACACGCCCGAGAGAGCTGCGCCTTCAACAGAGCTCCAACAGAACGCCCACCCAGACACACACACACACACACACACACACACACACACACACACACACACACACACACACACACACACACACACACACACACCACACACACACACACACACACACACACACGCACGCACGCACGCACGCACGCACGCACACACACACACACACACACGCACACACACACACACACACACACACACACACACACACACACACACACGCACGCACGCACGCACGCACGCACGCACGCACGCACGCACGCACGCACGCACGCACGCACGCACGCACGCACGCACGCACACACACACACACACACACACACACACACACACACACACACACACACGTAGCGGAGCACGTCCGACCCAACGGCGATTTCTGTTAAGATCTGATTACCTGACACACCCTCTTGAAGCTCTCTTGAGCCCTCCCTGGAGGTGCTTGCGAGCCTCCCCGACCCTCCTGCTGACTTTCCCCGAGGGCCTCCCGAGCCCTTACCCAGTCGCTCCTGAGACGCCTCAGATGGGCTACGACTTTGACGCGCATCCCCGAGAGACTTCAAAGCTGCCCTCGTAGGAGGGGGGCGAACGAGCCGCGCGCCGGGGCCAAGATGCTGGAGAGCTGCAAGAGCTCGGACACGAAGGCGCGGTCTCGCTGCCACCGCCCCGGTCGCCGCCGCGCTTACAGGTTTTCGGCAAAATACCAGCCGTTCCTCCCAGAACCATTCCAGACAGATGTCAGGGGACGTAGTCCAAGGGTCAGCCTCAGTCAGCTACAATGCTGGGATCAGCTCGTGCGAGAAGGGCGAGCAGTGGCAGCGGGCGCTGGCGCTGCTGAACCAGATGCAGGAGGCGAAGCTGGAGCCCAGCGTCGTCTCTACTACATTGCAGGGCCCAGTGCGTGCCAGAAGGGCGCAGGCCCCAATGCACCGAAACCGCCCCGGGCTGGCCCCGGGCCGCCCCGGGCCGCCCAGGCAGGCTCCAGGACACGCCGAGGGGGCCCCCAGAAGCCCCCAAGACGGCCCCGGAGAGCCCCGGCACGCTTAAAGATGGGCCCAAGACGCCCGAGATTCGCCCCAGACGGCCCAAGAGGCGTCCAAGACGCCCGAAGAGGCCTCCCAAGAGGCCTCCCAAGAGGGCCCCGAGCGACAGAAATCGTCGATTTCTATTGTGTTTTTCTATGTTTTCGGCCTCCTCGCCTCTTCGGCTTCCCGACGCTCCAAGACGGCCCAAGAAATCCCCCAGACCGCTCCAAGACGGCCGAAGAGGACCCCAAGAGAGCCCCAAGACGGGCCAGGAGGGCCCCAAGACGGTCCCAAGACGCGCCAGGACGGCCCTAGGACGGCCCAGGAGGCGCCCAAGACGGCCCAAGAGGCACCCAAGACGGCCCCAGGAGCGGCCCAAGACGGCCCAAGACAGCCCAAGAGGCGCCGAGGCGGGCCTCAGACGGCCCCAAGACGGCCCAAGAGGCACCCAAGACGGCCCGAGAGGGCCCTAAGAGCCCCCCCGGGAGGCCCAAAAGAAGGCCGAAGAGGCTCCGAAACGGCCCCCACGAAGCCTTCAGTGGCTTCAGAATTCCCTCCAGGAGCGGGGGAGCGGACGAGAGGCGACAGGCATATCGCAGGCAAAAACGCCCCAAGAGATCCCCAAACGGCCCCCACGAAGCCCTAAGTGGCCTCAGAATTGCTTCCAGGAGGGGGGGAGCGGACGAGAGGCGACCGGCATATCGAAGGCACAAAAGAACAATGTTGGACGCTCCGAGGGCCTTCGATGTTTCTCTGTTGGGGAGAGTCGTCGTAGGATCGACGATTGCCGACCGAGGGCATGGAGAATCGAGCGAAAGAGGAGGAGAAGGTGGACGAGGAGGAGGCGGCGGAGGAGGAGGAGGAGGAGGAGGCGGAGGAGGAGGAGGAGGAGGGGGAGGAAGCAGCAGGACCTCCGAGCAGCAGCAGCAGCTGAGGAACACAGGAGAGCAGGAGGTCCTGGAGGGTGTGGAGAGTGCCTTCAACTGGCCATCGTGGTCAAGGACGCGAACTGCGTCGGGCCCTGCAGCCGCACCCCCCCGCGCTTGCCCAGAGACCCCTCGCCACGTCGAGCTGATGTCGTGGACGGAGTCCACAGGTCTGCCCTAGTCAGCTACAATGCTGGGATCAGCGCGTGCGAGAAGGGCGAGCATTGGCAGTGGGCGCGGACGCTGCTGAGCGAGATGCGGGCGGTGAAGCTGGAGCCCGACGTCATCAGCTACGATGCGGGGATCAGCGCTTGCGAGAAGGGCGAGCAGTGGCAGCGGGCTCTGGAGCTTCTCGGCGAGATGCAGGAGGTGAAGCTTGAGCCGAGCGTCATCAGCTACAACGCTGAGATCGTCGCGTGTGGAAGGTGCGGTCAGTGGCGGCAGGCGTTGTCGCTGCTCGGCGAGATGCGGAATAGCTATTTGGAGCCGAACGAAAACAGCTACAATCTGGGCATCACAGCGTACGAGAGGTCGTCTCGCCACTTGGTAGGATTCCCTGGCCATCTTCAGGTCGGTTTTTCGCGCTTTCGAGCATCTTGAGAAACACTGCGTGTGCGTGGGAACCTTCTGGGCAACCACTGCGACTATATTGACGGACATCAGTGTTTTGAACTTGGCAGGGGCATTCCATCGTGCATGAAACCGCTGGGAATACCATTACATGGGCCCGCCTTGGTTAGCCACAACCATGGGATCAGCACGTGTGAGAATGGCGATCAATGAAACCGTGCCGTGCCGTAGTTCAGCCGGATGTTGGCTGTGAAGTTGGAGCCCAATGTCGCAGGTTGTTCGGCGAGTTGTGTGATGCGAAGTCGGAGCCCAGAGCCAAGTTCTGCGAAGGGCGAGCGGTGGCAGCGTGCGCGGGCGCTGCTGAGCGAGATGCGGGAGGCGGAGCTGGAGCCCAATGTCGTCTCTCCTACAATACTGGGAACAGTGCGTGCGAGAAGGGTTTCTGGACATAGTGGCTTCCGGCGGCTCCGAGCCGCTAGAGAGCGCGCCCCAGCGGCCCCACGACGGTTCCAAGACGCTCCAGAGGCCGCCTTGGCGGCCAACAGACGGCTCCGAACCGCTCAAGAGGGCGCCCCCACGACCCCAAGAGGGCGCCAAGCCGCTCCAGAGGCCACCCCGACGGCCCCGGGGGCGCTCCGAGCAGCTCAAGAGGCCGCTTCGAAGCCCCAAGGGCCCCCCAGGCACGCCAAGAGCCGGAAGACGGCGAACGAGGATTCCCCAGGACAGCCCGTAGACGCAAACATCGTTTCATCGCCTCGACAAGACTCACATGTTTGGCATTCTCGTGCTTTTCGTCTCCGACGCGTCCACGTCCACGTCCCCCCACGATCGTCTTAAGATACCCCCATCAGGGCCCCAAGACGGGCCCAGGACGCCCACGAGGCGCCCAAGACGGCCCAAGATGCACCAAAAACAGCCCCAAAGACGGCCCAAGACGGCCCGAACACGGCCCAATAGGTGCCCAAGACGGTCCAAGACGGCCCCCAGGCGGCCCAAAAGGCGCCCAAGACGGTTCCGAGACGGCCCGAACGGCGCCGACGAGCCGAAATCACTGCCTGCGAGAAGGACGGGGCGTGGCAGCATGCGTTGTGGCTTCTCGACAAGCTGCTGCAGGCGACGATGGAGCTCACTGTGGCCGCCCGCAGCGCTACATTCCGAGCCTTGGTCGAAGGTATCAGGCGGCAAGCCGCGGCATGCCGACCTCGTTAAGCACGACCCTGCAGCGTTTCATCCCATAGGAAAAATCGCCCAATACGGCCCAACGGAGTCCCAAGGCGGCCCAAAAACGGCCACAAGATGGCCCAGGAGTGCCCCACGGCGGCTCAAGGGAGCCCCACGATTGCCCAAGAGGGCTCCAAGAGGCTTCACAAAGTACTCCAAGTGAAGCGAGATGGCCAGAGTAGGCCCCCAGGAAGCCCATAAGAGGTGTTCGAGAGGTCGAGGAGAGGAGTCAACGGGTCAGCCCTATCAGCTACAACGCTGGGATCAGCGCGTGCGATAAAGGCAAGCAGTGGCAGCGGGCCCTGTTGCTGCTCAGCGAGATACGGGAAGGCAAGCTGGAGCCCACGATCATCAGCTACAGAGCTGGAATCAACGCGTGTAGGAACGGGAAACAGTGGCAGCGGGCCTTATCGCTGCTCGTTAAGGCGTTTGAGGTGAAAGTGGAGCCCGACTTCTATTTTCACGAAGCCGCAATCATTGCCTGCGAGAAGGACGGGGCATGGCAGCATGCGCTATGGCTTCTCTGCAAGCTGCTGCAGGCGAGGATGGAGCCCACTGTGGCCGCCCGCAGCGCTACAGTCCGAGCATTGGTCGAGGGCATCAGGCGGCAAGCCGCCGGATGCCGACCTTTTTAAGCACGACCCCGCAACGTCTCATCTCATAGGAAAAATCGCCCAAAACGGCCCAACAGAGTCCCAAAACGGCCACAAGATTGCCCAGGAGTGCCCCATGGCGGCTCAAGGGAGCCCCACGACAGCCCAAGAGGGCTCCAAGAGGTTTCACGAAGTAATCCAAGTGCAGCAAGATTGCCACAGTAGGCCCTCAGGGGCCCTCAAGATGGCCTCTGGGAGCCCAGAGAGGCCCCCAACAAGCCCACAAGAGGTTTTCGAGAGGCCCCCAAAAGGTTCCCCATAAGATAGCAAGATGCTTCGAACAGGCGTCAAATCGACAACGCGGCACGTTGCCCGGCTGCCTGCTCTTTCTTGACTGCGCCGGGCCGACGGAGCGCGTGGGCGCGACTCGATAGTTCTGGCGTCCTCTAGTTCTCTCTCTCTCTCTCTCTCTTTCTCTCTCTCTCTCGCTTTCTCTTGTTTCTCTCTCTCTCTCTCTCTCTCTCTTTCTCTCTTTCTCTCTTTCTCTTTCTTTTTTTCTCTCTCTCTCTCTCTCTCTCTCTCTCTCTCTCTCCTTGTACTCCCCAGCCCTTCTTCCTTCTCTTCCTCCTCTTCCTCGCCCTCCTCCTCCTCCTCCTCCTCCTCCTCCTCCTCTCGCCTGCCCCGTCTCCTATCCTGCGCCTCCTCTTCATCCTCCTCCCTCCTGCTCCTGCTCCCTCATCCTCTGGGAGGGGCCTTTGGGCCGGTCTGGGCTGAACTTGCTTGTGCTTATCTGTCGGCCTATGTTCTAACCAATTCATGTGCCGTGTAGTCGCCTTCACCTATTCGGGCCGCTCCCGTCTCCACGGATTCAGTTGCAGTTGATGGACGTGGGACCACTCCTCCTCATCCTCCTCATCCTCCCTCCTACTCTTATGTTCCCTTTCCTTCCTCCTTCTTCTCCCCCTCTTTCTCCACCTCCTCCGCATCATCATCATCATCATCATCATCATCATCATCATCGTCATCATCAGCTTCATCATCCTCTTTCCCTCCTCCTTTTCCTCCTCCTCCCCCTCCTCCTCCTTCTCCATTTGTCTCTCCTCTTTTGCTCCTCCGCCTGTTCTTACGACCACCACTATCACCACCACCAGAATAATCATCATCATCATCATCATCATCATCATCATCAGCATCACCATCAGCAGCACCAGCACCATCATCATCATCAGCAGCAACAGCATCCGTAGCCATTTTGGCTCAAACTGTTTCTTCACATCTCTCGCAGGCGCCCACGCGAAGCGGTCAGCGGCGCGCGATTGGGAGATGAGCAATGGCGACGGGGGGCTGCCCGCTGGCGCGAGGGCGGGGCGCCAATCAGGCGCGGCAGTGCGCTGCGCAGGAAGGAGGAGGACGAGGTTGGCGCTTCGGCGGCCCGCCCACGATCGCGGGCAAGGCGCCTCTTTGCTGCCGTGGCGGCGGCTGGCAAGGCGGCCAGCGGCGGTCCAGGTTCCTGGCAGGACCGTGAGACTGCGGCGCGCCCTGCCGTGCGCTTGGCCGCCTCGGGATGCCGTTTCCGACGCGCGACGCGGCGGCGGCGGAACGCCGCGTGGCACGCGCTGCTGGCCCCTGTGGGCGGATTCGCGCGCGCGTCCGCAGAGGGCATCTCGCGGGCCGCGGCAGGCCCCCGCCTGGGACGGCAGCACGCGAACCCCGCGGTGATCGGCGAGGCGCCCGGCCACGCGCAGGACGGGATCGTCGAAGAGCACGTCGACGACGAAGAACCGGACGACCCCCTCCAAGCGAGGATGGCCGCCGCGCGCACGGTTCTCTTGGCGGCGGGGTTCGTCGCGCAGCTGCAGGCCTTGCGCGAGCAGTCGCGCCCGCAGCGGCGCGCCGCCTGTCCACCAAGCCTCCACCCCCACGCTGGCGGTCATCAGCGAGGATGTCGGCGAGACCGTGGACGAGGAGCTCGGGCCTACGGAAGAGGAGGAGGATGCGCTGTGCGCTGCGTTCCTTGGCGGCGACGCGCACGCCGACACGGGCCCGGAGCTGGCAGGGGGGCCCGTGCCAGCAGCCGCCAGCCCCGACGGCGTCCCCCCGCTCGCCGAGGCCGCGACGGAGCTCGTGTCGCACGAGGGTTTGATGGCGTACAGGACGTGGGTGAGCCTCCCCATGGGCGCCTTCAGGGACCTGTGCCAGGCGCGGGCGGCCTTCGGGAGGTCGCCGACGCCATTTGCGCGGCGGCGAGCTCAGATCACGGCCGTCGGCCGCGACGAGTTCGACGACGAGGCGCTGCTGGCGGGGCTGGGCTTCGTCGTGGAAGGGCGCGTGGAGATCGGCCCTTTCTTTGAGCCGAGTGCGGCCAGCCAAACGGCGCCGCGCGGCCCAGTGGCGTCGTTCCGTTCACCAGGCGGGTCCGAGGTCAAGAATGCGCGCGGCGAGCGCGCTGGCCCTCTGTTGGGCTCGGCGCGGCACTTTGCATTCAATGAAGCCGTGGCACAATGCGGCTCGGGACCCTAGGTCTGCCGAGCGCGGCGCCGTGCGCTCGCTGCGCCAGGCGGGTCTGAGGATCGAGGACGCCTGTGACGAGCGTGCGAGCCCCGCTTGGGCTCGCGGCGCAGCGCCGCCCGTTCGCCCCTGCAGCGCGCGCGGCGACGTTCCGCTCGCGGCGCCAGGCGGGCCCGAGGATCACGAATGCCTGCGACGAGCGTCTGGCCCTCGGAGGGGGGAGGGGCCCCGCGGCGTAGTCTGCGCCCCGCAGGGCTCGGCGCACGCCAGGGTTCACACCCCCCCGCCCCTCTCGGGCTTGCTGTGCTCGCGACGCCAGGCGGGTCCGAGGATCACGAACGCCTGCAAAGAGCGTCTGGCCCATGGATGGGGGGAGGGGCAACGCGGCGCAGGCTGCACCCCGCGGGGATCGGCACACGCCTGGGCCCATTCCCTCCCGCCCCTCTCGGGCCCGCTGCATTGCTCTGCAGCATGCTGCATGCCAGCCCGCCTTTCGTGCACGCGCTTCTGCGGAGGGCTGAGTCTCTGTCTGCCTGGATATGTCGATCGTCTGCTTCGGCCGAGGCGGTCGACAGCTCTGGGCGCTCGCGAGAATCTGCGCGCGCGCGCGCGCCGGGGCGCGCGAGACTGGGCGCGGCCTCCGCAGGGCCAAAGAGAAACGCCTCGGTCCGAGGGGCACCACGAGCTAGGAGCTCCTGACCCCCTCAGCCGCGGGGATCATCACCAGCAGCATCACGAGCCATTTTGGCTCAAGGTCGAGACAGCGGCCCGCGAGGACGGGTAAACTGAAGTTCTCGCGAGCAGATTTGCCCTTCCCTCGGGGCGCGCCGGATGGCCCTTGCGCGCCGGGGCGCGCGAGGACATGCACTGGTCGCGCTCGCTGGGGCGGGCGCCGCTCTGCCTGGCGGGCCCCCCAGGCCGCCCAGGGCCCGCGACTCTGCAAAGCGACAGCGGAGGCGGGCGCCGCGGGCGCAGTTGCGGCCTCTGCGCCCGCCGAGGCGGCTGCCACGTGGACGGACGAGTCCGTCCAGAGCAACGGGGAGGCTTTGTGCCTCTCGCGGTGGAAGGCCCCCGTCGGCGCCACCTGCCTCGCCGTCTTCATTGTCATCGCGAACCTCCTGGCGGCATGCTGCCACTGCTGCGGCCACGCGCCCCCCGGCTTCTTCGGAGAGGGCCCGGGCGGACCGGCGCGCGCCAGCGCCGCGGGAGAAGGCCGCCCACCTCACGCTGATCGCCGACTGCGTCGAGGCCGGTGGACCCGCTGCGATCGAAGAAGCCGCCCGGCGCTTCGGGGCCCCGACGGCTGCGATCCGTTCTTGGCCGGTTCATTGGCGCGCGGCTCACCGCGGGCCGCGCCAGCGAGCTGGGCAGCAAGGCGGGCGCAACCTCCATTGGAGGCCAGGTGCGGACTGGCCTCGGCCCCAAGCCATCATCGGGGCCTGGCCCTCCATCGAGGCAGCCTTCGACGCCCTGTGCGGCCCCGTTCCTGCTGGAGCGGCGGGCGCGGCGGCCGCGGGCGCCGTCGCCGACGACCCCGCGGAAGCAGGGGGCGAGACGGACGAGGTCGCGGGGGGGGGGCGACTTCACGTCGGCGATTCGCAGCTCGCCGGCCACCCCCAGAGGAGCCGCTGGGACAGCGGCAGGCGAGGCCCCCAGGGCTGCTTCGGCAGCCGAGCCCGCCGCGTCGGCCACGCGGCAGGGACAGGGGGCGAACGCTGCTGGAAGTGGCGATCTCGCAGAAGACCGAGGCGGAGGTGGAGGTGGAGGAGGAGCAGGAGGAAGAGGAGGAGGGGGCGCAGGGGGCGGAGGAGCAGCAGGATCCGACAGGGAACATGGAGGCGGCGGCGCCCAAGCCCACTGTCGTTGCGACGGCGGCCCATCGGCCAAGAGACCAGGACAGGAGGCGGGCGCCGCTGGAAGAGATCTAGAAGAAAACCGAGGAGGCGTAGGAGTTGGAGGAGAAGGAGGAGGAGGAGGCGCAGGAGGTGAAGGAGCAGCAGGGGCCGTGAGAGGAAATGGAGGAGATGGCGTCGAAGTCCACACTGGCCCCTGCGGCGGCGCACCAGCCGCGCGGCCAGAACAGGGGGCGGACGCTGCTGGAAGAGAAGGTGGCCAAGCAGCAGGGGCCGACAAAGGAGACGGCGGCGGTGGAGGCGACGTCGAAGTCCACGTTGGCCGCTGACGGAGGGGCCGGAGGTCTCGCGCCTCACCCCGAGTTGCTTGTTCTGCGGACGGGGCTCGAGGACCGCACACAGCAGCTCGCGCCCCCCCTCGAGCCGCGGGCCGCCCCCGCCGCCGGCAGCGGGGACGGAGTGAGCAGCCTTGTCGTCGCGGAGGGCGTGGACGCCGATTGGCGCCGGGAACCGCGCCTAGGAGTGGCCCTGGCGACCCTTCCAGGGGGCTCGCTCGCAGTCGCGCCCACGCCAACAGCCCGGGACCACGACTTCGCCTGTCGTAGGGCGACTCGCCCGAGGAGTCGCGGCCACTGCGAGGCGACGGCCAACAGGAAAAAGCGGGACCAAACTTGCAGGCAGCGCGGCATGTTCTCATGTTCCGCAGCGCGCACGCGAGCACTATGCCCCCTCCACGTCGCGCTCCACCGTCGTCGACCTTGCGCGGGTGGCTTCCAACCGCGTGGATCTCAGCCCCCAGGATTGGAGCTCGCAGCAATTGCTGGCTGCGCCCGCGCCCGTAGACGCCACGCTGGACGCCATCACGGCACTCCCGGCGACCCAGCCACTGCACCATCCGCCGCACATGTTCGCCACCAGAATCGGCGAATTCCCCCGCGATGCGATGCACGCCGACGCCGAGTTTGCCGCCAGCCTCCGCCCGTCTTAGGCAGCGTACGAGGCTGCGAAGAAGCCGGGGCATCAGTTGCGGGCTCTCGCGCCGGCGCTACTTGCAGCGCCGTTGGCGGGTCCAAACGGCGAGGACGAAGCAGCGGACACGAATTTCAAGATAGTCGAGTTGGTCCGGTCTCGCCTGCGGAAGGCTGGGACGGGCCAGCGGTCTAGCTGATGACCCCCCAGTCCTCCAGCGCCGAGCACATGAAGGAGCAGCACGTGCAGCCCGTCTTCATGGACCACGGCGGCGACGAATGGGCCTCCTGCAAGGTTGCACCCAAGGTCAAGGACGGGGGCTCCACGCAGCCAAGAGCATCTCGATGGGGCAGGTCGCGCCCAGCCTGGACGCCACAACTTCGGGGCAGATGCGTTCGCTGCTGGCCATGCCGATCCAGACCCAGGAGGACCAGGCGCTCCGCCACAGCCTCACCAGGTTGCAATCAACAGCACTGCCGACCCACACCTCGAAGGCCGCGACGGTAAGTAGACGCCTCTCGCTGCTGAACTACCTTGCTGAACCTGGCCCCAGCGGCATGAAGAATGGCGCTCCGCCCCCCCCCCCCCCCCCCCCCGAAGGTCTGCAACGGCGCGGCGGCGCTGTAGAGGTGGAGCTCCATGCGGACTAGTGGCAGGGCCTCCGCGCGAACAACGCAGCCGCGGAGCGCAGGTCTCGCGGCCCCCGTCGACCAGGGGGCCCGGGCAGGCACGCCTTCCGGAAGGAAGGTTCGGCCCATCGCACTCGCGGAGGACCTGGTCAAGTTTGCGGAGCCGGGCGGCCTGGACGAGGTTCTCGACGAGATCAGGCGGAAGCTGGAGCTTGCCCAGATGGGCCTCGGCACCCCCGATGGCAACATCATCCTTCTGAGGGCGCTGCAGGCGCGGGCGGGGGACATCGAGGAGGCGAACGCCGCGCGCATCTCGGAGGAGGCTTTCGGAGACCTTGAGGCGATCATGCCGCTGGGCCTCACGAACGCCTACGGATTGTTCCACTGGCCGGACGCCATTGCGGAGGTCTCAGAACATTTCTCACGCATCGAGGGCACGGTAAAATCGCAGTGGCAAAGCAGACGGCAGCACTGCGTTTTGGCAAAGAGTGGGCGGCGCGCGGGAGCGCGGAACGACGACGCGCGGAGGTTTCCAAGGCCTGCGCCTCACCACTGTCCTGTCATGCTGCTCACTGCGCCAGTCGCCGCGGACAGCGGCCGAGAGAGCCGCTAGCCCCCGCGGCCCCCCAACGCCAGCATGCCAAGACGACGCATACGCAATCGGCAAGCTGTCTCAAATCGCCGAGGTTTGGCCGTTCCTGTCCGAGGCGCTGAGCCCGAGCTGGCTCCCAGCATGCGATCGCACTCACATTGAGGACACCCCGGCAGAACATCGGAGAGTTTTTCAAGATCTACCTAGGGCGTCGGGCGGCTTCAAGGCCATGGGAAATGCTGCGCAAGAGTCCTACGGGACACTCCTTGGGCCCTGACCAGCTGGCGCTCCAACCAGCACACGAGCGACTGTGGAAGGCCGAACGTCTGGCCCAGCGCCTGCAGCAGTTCCTCAAGGAGTCGGTGGACCCGCGCCGCGTCGGCTTCACCTGGACGTTGCTGAGCAAGTGCGCGAAGGAGGCGCTATCATACGACATCCGCATCATTCCAGCAGTCACACTGGGCCCGCTGGCGGCACGCCTCGAGACGTGCACGCGCAAGGTTGCAACGGCCATCGCGGGCAAAGAGATCGACGATGCAGCCTGGGCGCGCCCGCAGCTGCCGGGGCCACTGAGCGGGATGTCGTTGAGACTCCCCTCTCTGAGCGCGGAGGCAGCCTTCCTGGCCACGCGGGTGAGCACGCGGGCCAAGACCCACGCCGTCTGCGCGGAGTTCGGGCGCCCCGCCCGCGGCAACGCGGCCCAGGCCCACGCGGTCGCGGCCGCAGCCCGCGCTCAAGCGGCAGGCTCGGAGGTCGACATAGCGAGCGGCACGGTCGCTTTCACCGCGGCCGCCCGGGCCGAGCACGGCTCAAGACACGCCAGTTGGCTCGCTCACATCCCCCCGACCGTCCGCAGTCGGCGAAGAGCGCGGCCCGGGCGCGTGGATTCACAGCCGCACTCTCCGCGCGCCCGAGGCCCTGCACTCGTCGAGGGCTTTGGGGCAGCTGGGTCCGAGCTCGCGCGCGAGGCCTTCCTCTCCACCGGCAGACCGCACACCGGCAAGGCGCGATCGCAGCCGCCGCGGTGCGCAGCAGAGCGCATGGACGACGACCAGTTTCGCACGGCGCTCCAACATCGACTCGGCATCGTCGAAGCCCCGCTGGCGGCAGTATGCCAAATACCCCACGCGGGCACGGGAGCTGACCACTGCGTCGCTCAGCTGTCGGCCCCTTTGGTCCACCCGCACGAGTGCAAAAGCGGGCCAGCCCGCCTGCGACCTCGCCGCCCCGCGCTGGAGACGCTGCCCCACCCCTTCATCAGAAGCGGGCGCTCCGCAGATGCAGAGCGCGCTGCGCCGAGCCCGCACCGAGCCCGCCAAGAGGGAGAAGTAGCCGAGGCAATTCTGGACGTTGTCATGTCGTTCCCAGGGGGCCCCGCGTCGTTCTTCTTCGGCGCGACTGCGCGCTGCCCGCACGGCGCCCGCACGTGCGCGGGGAGGCCGCGCCGCGGCGACCGGGGCCGCCGCGGCAGCAGCGGGCGGCGAGCTCGAGAAGCACACGCTGCATGGCAGCCGGGTCTCCGCCGTCTGCTTGAGACCTACGGCGGGCTCGGGGCCGACAGCCAGGCCGACCTCCGCCGCGCCGCTGACATGGCCGCCTCGCGAGGAGGCGCCCGCGGCCAGGGCGGCGCAGAGCTCCATGCACAATTGCGGGTGGCTCTTGAACGGGCGCTGTTGGCAGCCATCGCCGATGTCACGCCGTTGTCGCTGGCCCACTCTGCTGGCCCCATTGCGAGGCGATCCCGCCGCCCACGGCACGATGGAGGAGCGCGGGCGGCGGTAGAAAGCGGCCGATGTTGCATGCGCCTCTCCTGCTTTGATTTGCTTGTCTAACTGCTGCTGACCACCATCATCATCATCATTATCCCGGCAAAGCAACCTAACAGCGATGTGTAGGAGCATATCTGGAAGCATTCCCCTTAAGATTCAGATGAGAATCCAGTTGTAGAATTCTGCTGTTCTCGCAGTCGTAGTCGCATTCGCGATGACAGTCGCAGTGGCAACGGCAGTCGCAGTCACAGCCTCAGCCTCAGCCTGCCTCAGCCTCAGCCTCAGCCTGCCTCAGCCTCAGCCTGCCTCAGCCTCAGCCTCAGCCTGCTTCAGCCTCAGCATCAGTCTGCCTTCAGCCTCGGCCTCAGCTTCAGTCTGCCGTCGGCCTCGGCTTCAGCCTCAGCCTCAGCCTCAGCTTGCCTCAGCATCAGCCTGCCTCAGCCTCAGCCTCAGCCTGCCTCTGCCTGAGCCTCAGCCTGCTTCAGCCTCAGCTTCAGTCTGCCGTCGGCCTCAGCCTCGGCCTCAGCCTCAGCCTCAGCCTCAGCCTCAGCCTCAGCCTCAGCCTCAGCCTCAGCCTGCCTCAGCCTCAGCCTCAGCCTGCCCGGGCATTCAAAATGTGGCCCGGGAATGGAGTTCTGGGAACTTCAAGACCACGAAGTGGCCGACAGTTGGCTCCGGGCATTCAGAATGTGGCCCGGGAATGGAGTTCTGGGAACTTCAAGACCACGAAGTGGCCGACAGTTGGCTCCGGGCATTCAAAATGTGGCCCGGGAATGGAGTTCTGGGAAGTCGAGGAGCACGAAGTGGCCTACAGTTGGCTCCGGGCATTCAGAATCGTGGCCCTCCGGGCATTCATGTGAATGGAGTTCTGGGAGGTCGAAGAGCACGAAGTGTGTGACTGTATGCGAAAAACGATCCCCCCCGGCAAACCCCAACGGCCCCCCAACGCTCCCCAACGGCTGCCCAGACCCCCCTGTGGAGTAATGTGCTGCTCTCTTTTTAGCCCATTAGAAACCTATCAGTCTACGCTGTTAGGTAAAAAATCATGATACCGGAGAAAAAAAACCGTCGGAATCTGTGTAGGGCTATGCGGCTACTGGGCTATAGGACCATAGGGCTATAGGGCTGTAGGCCTATAAGCATGTAGAGCTATAGGGCTACAGGGCTATAAGACTATACGGCTGTAGGGCTATAGGGCGACTGGGCTATAGGGCTATAAGGCCATGGGGCTATGGGGCTATTGGGTTATAGAGTTATAGGGCTGTAGGGCTGTAGGGCTATAGGGCTATAGGGCTACAGGGCTACAAGGCTATAAGGCCACAGGACTATAAGGCTATAAGGCCATAGGGCTATACGGCACGGCTATGAGGCTATCGGGCTATTAGGCTATAGGGCTATTTGGCTATAGGGCCATAGGGCCATAGGGCTATAGGTCTATAAGTCTATAGGGCTATAGGGCTACTGGGCGGGCCGCGGAAATCGGCGGCAAAGTTCACCTAACCATATGAATCCGCTAGGACCCCTACATAGGGAAGCTCTGCTTGGGGAATCATCACAGTCAGAATCAGCAGCATCATCACAAAAATCACCATAATCAGCATCGTCATTATCGCAATCATCGCCATCCTCATCATCATCATCATCATCATCATCATCATCAGCATCATCAGCATCCTCATCATCGTCATCATCACCAGCAGCATCACCAGCAGCAGCATAATCCTCATCATCATCAGCACCATTCTCATCACCTTGATCACCATCCTCATCACCTTGATCATCATCATCATCATCAGCAGCAGCATCATCATCTAGGTAACCATCATCACCGCCATCAGCAATTATCCCTGCCAGTTCCCATTATCCGATGATTCCTCTTCATCATCCTCGTCACCGCCACCACCATAAGCAGCTAAGCAGCATAACCATCCTACTTCCTCGCTCCTCCTGCTCGTCCCCCTGCCCCTCCTTGCGGCTCTACTATTACTTCAGGTCTGGTCCGACGTGCGTTCCCTGGTCACCTTGGAGGAGGCGGCCGCGGCCGCGCCCGCGCGGGGCGCGACGAGGAGCGCGGAGGAGGCGTGGCCGCCGCTCCTTGCTGTCGCGGGGGGGGGGAACCAGACAGCACGATACCGTGCAGTCGGACCGGGGTATGAGATCGAGGCCGGTTCGTGGAGGGTACCTATTGTTCTTCGTGCTTGTTGGATGTTCTGGTGCATCCTCGGGGGGGGAACCCTCGAATGTTCTTCGGTTGCGGCCAGCGGAGGGCTTCATGTTCTTGGATGAAGTTATTCTGTCTTAGGTCCAGCTGTATGCGGGCCGTGGTTCGGCGTCCCGATTGACTGGGAGCAGCAGCAGCAGCAACAGCAGCGGCTCGATCAAGAATCTGGCCGTGGAGGAGCAGCGGCCCCGCGACGCGCAGCTTGTGCGCCAACCCGCGGCCCCCCCTGGGGGACCCTTCTGGCTCAACGAGGCACCGCTCTACTGGGATGGAGGAGGAGGAGGAGGAGGAGGAGGACGAGAGCTAAAAATTGGCGCCGCTGCACAGCTCGGCTCGGGAGGGCCGGAGGACCGGGCGGGTTTGCGCGAGGCGCCCGAACCAGGACGCAAGCTGAGCCGCCTAGTGCCGCCCGCCTAGGGCACAGGATTGATGGCGCGTGGAACTTCCTTCAGCAATGGGAGGAGGGGGAGGACACGCACTCTGCATCTGAGCGATGTTGCTGTTAACGCCAGGCAATTCTGCCAGACTCTGTACCTGTTGCACGTTGAACTGTGCAGACTGGACAGGTCAGCTCTTGCCGACGGCCCGCACCTCACAGCATGCACTTGAAGAGCTAGTTGCTGCACCAATAAAAACAACAGCAACAACAACAACAACAGCAAAAGAAACGATGCCGTATCATCGGTGTTGCCTGCCAAGACTTCCGTGAAATCGGAGGAGGAAGAGGAAGGCTCTGGACACTTAGTTGCCCTGCCCTAATACGCCCGTGCGGACACAGAACACGAACCGTGTTCAAACCTTTGGGTCAGTTGTTGTGCGTTGGTTCAAAACGTGTTAGCTTGCGCTTTGGCGAACGTTTCTCTCCAGACTTGCGTTCCCAACCTACGTTCGAAGTTCCGTAACATTGCGCGCTGGACTGCGTATCACGTACCAGGGCGGCGAAAGTTCGGAGGGGCTCCTCGCAGCTGTTCCACATCTGCGGACCTCAGGAGGCATCCTGGGAGCGGAGGCGAATGGACCCTCTGCTGGACACTCTGTCCACTTGGCGAGCTACGTGGCCCACTGGAGGCCACTCAGGGAGTCGGCAGCGCCGTTGCCGAGGTGTTTGCCGAGCCCTGGTTTGATGATATATATATATGTATTTAATAATCATAATAATAGTCATCGAAATCATCATAATCATCACCATCATCATCATCATCATCAGCATCATCAGCATCATCATCATCATCATCATCATCATCATCCTCAGAGTCATCATCATCAGCATCAGCATCATCATCATCTTACTCGTAAGCATAGCAATACTAACTCTGCATCCCCGCGACACAGGCGCGGTCACGAACTTCAGTGTTTGTTTCCATCTCTTCGCGGCATACCTCGGGGTCACAGCAAGGCGTGCGTCCCCTCGTTTCCTCCCTCCTCGTCGTTGTTCCTCATCCCCCTTCGTCCCTCCACGTCCTCCATCCTCTCTGCATTGGTTCGGCGGGAGGGGCTAGAACGTTTCGAGCTCATGCTGCGCGCGAGCGGTTCAGGAGGGCAGAAAGGGAGGAGGGGTGGAGACAGCACGTCCTCCGAAGAGGGCTGGCCATTGACGCACAGACTTATTATGTTCGAAACGATTTGCGGACTTGCGCCCATCGTGGACAAGGGAAAACACGCTGTGAACGCATTGGCCCGCGCTTGTCCCGTCGCTATGCTTCGATAAGCGTGGTGCAGAGACCCCCCCACCTACGGACGACTCGTTTTTCGCATGGGCCACTAGCCGAAGTAGTCACGCCCGAGCATTATTCAAGGTTTCCGGAGCTATCCACAGCATTAGCGTGAAATGGTTCGCGACGCGGCCAAGCATGGCACGACTCCCATGCCGAGAAGCCAGCAGCTGCGTCTCGGACGTGAAAGCCATCCGCGGCACAAAATGTACAGTAGGAGGAGGAGAAGGAGGAGGAGGAGGAATTACATGGCAGCGTTCATCATCGAACCTCCACGTCATCAGGGTCGAATCGAGGAGGAGGAGCAGCAGGACGACGAGTCGAATCGAGGAAGGGCAGGAGGACGACGACGACAACGAGGCGGAGGAGGAGGGGGAGGAGGAGAAGGAGGACCAGTGTAAACCCAAGAGGTATCAACGATGTTGGAATAAACCCTCCCTCCAAGCTCCCTCTTCGCAGGCCCCTACAAAGGTTCATTATTATTGAGAGAACTGCCTCGTTGGGAGACAACTGTTTGAAGACCCTGAAGCATGTCAAAAAATTGTTCTCGGGATCTCAACGCCACGGATCAACCTGATTGTTGCGTCTCTACGATCCTGAATCGTGCCAGAACGCCGTTCTTGGGACTTGAACACCGCGAATCAGCATTATTTGTGCACCCTCACAACCATGAGTCTTTCCTGAACAAAATTTCTGGTACGCTGATCATTGAAATCCGTGAAACTCTTGCGAATGTTTAAAGCGAATGTGCGCGGCGCTCAGGCGAAACCCACAGCTTGAAAAGGAACCGCCCTCAATCCGTGAAACTCTTGCAGTTTGTTAAAACGAGTGTGCGCGGCGCTGAGGCAAAAGCCACATTTCGAAAAACATTCGGCCTCAATCCGTGAAACTTGTGCAAATGTTTAAGACGAATGTGCGCGGCGCTAAAGCGAGAACCACATGCTGAAAACCAGTCGCCCTCAATCCGTCAAACTCTTGCAAATGTTCAAGACGAATGCGCGCGGCGCTAAGGCGAGAGGCACATTTTGAAAACGACCCGCCCTCCATCTGTGAAACTGTTGCCAATGTTGAAGCTTCAGAGTCATAAATGGTGAGGGAGTCTCTGGCGAAACGCCAGGCCCGCCCTAATATTGGTTTCAATGTACGACAGGGAGATGTTACTTATAAGGACAAGGAGTGGAGGAGGAGGAGGAGGAGGAGGAGGAGGAGTCTGTGTGTTCCCCCTCGGGGTTGGACCATTTCTGCCGCGATTCTCGCGCGGACGTGCTGCTCGCCCCCCGTCTCGCGCTCGTGCGCGCGGCACCCCCCGGGCTGGCGGCTTGGCTCGCTTTTTCCGGCGACGCGCGTGCGGCACTGGAGTCCCGGTGCGGGTGATTCCCGCCGTGTGACCAGCCTCCCCTACAGCCTCGGAGCACGGTGCGTACCCACCGGTCGTTGAAAGTGGGTATTTTGGGATTCCCAGATTCCCATCTACTTTAAGCGCCTTCCTGTTTCAATGATCGATTAGCTTCACCGTTTCTGTTCTCATTAGGGGGCGAGCGAACACCCAATCTACTGTCGACGCTTTCCTACTTCATGTTGCTACCTACTTCTTCCGACCGATGGATATTGAAGACCTCATCGTCCGCCTCCTCCCAAGCTGTCCCTTCTGCCGTCTCCTTCTGTCTAGGCCTCCCAGGTGGGGTCGGAGCAGATGAGGTCGGGGGATCGCGCCGTATCGTCGATGCATCGGCGATGCGGCTCGATGTGGAGCCCGATTTTCTCCACGCCGACTGGCCCGCTGCATCGCCGACGTCGCCAGTGCATCGGCGATGCATCGGCGAGTATCGGCGACGCGGCGAGATCCTCCGACCCCATCTTGACAAGCTGTTCCTGCTGCCGCCTCATCTTGTCCCCGGTTGCCCCGGGCCGTCCCCGCTGCCGCCCGCAGCCGCGCGCACTGGCGCGTCGCGGCGTCGGCGCCCTCCCGCGCTCGAGCGCGCACGGGCTGCGCCCGGCGCGCCCGGAGGCCGAGCCCCGCGGCCCCCAGCGGGCGGGGCGGTCGTGCCCACACGCGTCGGGGAAGCTTAGGGCTCGAGGTCGTCGGCACTCGGCTTTGCCGCTGCTTTTTGGCGAGCGCGTCTCGACTGCACGTAGGAGTGACTTTTCGCCGGAGTGGCCTGTGGTGCGGGCCCACTGGGGTCCCCCGATCGCCGAGTGCGGTGCGGTAGTAGCGTCTTGCGCGCTTGTGTTTGGTCCCCCCGTGGCCACCCAAAAGCCGCGCACCAAAGGTCACTGTTGCCCAGGGTCACTCTTGCGTGTCGCCGACTGGCGAGCCCGTCCTGAAGTTTGATGGTCTGGTTTTCGTGGGGCGTTTGCAGCGGAAGGCCGCGTCAGGTTTCAGGCCGGGTCTCGTCGTTTTCCTGACGGCGCCGTCGGGCCGGCCCGCGCCCCCGAATCCGAGTCTCACGTCTCCCCGAACGTGTTTGCGCAGTGTCACCAAGCGTGGAATGGTTGCCCACCGCAGGCGCGCGCGCGCTCCCTAGCTGCGCGCAGCCCCGCGCGCGCCCGCCGCGCCCGCGCGGGCGATCCGCCCAGGTGCGGGGCTGGGGAGGGGCCGGGCGCGCGCGCGTGCAGCGGCGACGTTGCGCAGGTGATCGAGTGCCTGCGCGTAGCTCTGGCTGCGGTGGGCACCAGCAAGCGTGGACGAGTTTAGGACCATCGCCCGCCGCCAGGCATTCGGCTCGGCGGCTCTCTGGTTCGGGCGAGCGGGCTAGGCCTCCCAGATGGGGTCTGGATAGATGGGGTCGGAGGATCACGACGCCGCATCGCCGATGCATCGGCGATGCGCGGGGAGCCCAACTCTCTCCACGCCGACGGCGCCGATGCATCGCCGACGTTGCCGACGCTCGCCGATGCCTCGGGGCGATCCTCCCACCTCATTTGCTCCGAGCCCACTTGGGAGGCCTCTACGGGACGAGGCGGGATCCCTTGGGCCCAGTTGGACAGCGCGGCCGCCGCGGTTGCATCCGCTGGTGAACAATGCTTGGGCGCAGCACGTTCGGACTGTGCGCCAACGCACGCAGATGTGCAGCGATTCATGCTCGGGGTCGTCGGCGATCGCAGCGGCGAAGACGGGGAACACCGTGGGGCCCCCCCGCGGCCCCCAAGCCGGCGCAGATCGGCGCGCTCTCCGGAGCCGCCGACCACGGCATGCCCAACATGGTGGACATCAGCCGACGTTTTGGCCAGCGCCCGACAGAGGAGGAAAGGGACCGGAGAAAGCAGGCGGCGAGGGTTGACAGGCGGCCAGGGCAGCTGGCGCTCGCCGGGGCACGTCGAGGAGGAGCCGTCGCACTTGAATCTTCTGGGCGGCGATAGGCGGGGCAGCCCCCGGGCGGGAGCACTATGTGCCAGCACGGCGTCACGAAGGCATCCGCTGGGTGAGAGGCAGCCAGGGAGCGGCGCGCTCTCACTGCGCCAGGCCAGCTGCAGAGAAGGACGGGAGGAGAATCAGCGAGGGGCCGCTGGAGAAACGGCCACCGCACACTACCCATTGAGCGGCCGCCATCGCAGGACCCCGATTCTGGCGCCCTAAAGGCGTAGCAGCGCGGCCAGAGAAGCAGCGGAGCGAACCAGGCAAGCCAGCATTGGCACAAGGTCCCGAGGATCAGGAATTATGGCAGACGGATGTTGGCCCGTCATATGAAGACCCAATTATATTCAGGCTCACTCAGAGTCAGACTGCATCGCCCCCAGGCCCACTCATGTTCAGATGGACCAGTTCATGGTCCAGGTGTATTGACACCCACGTTGCTCGAATCGATTCGAATTAAGACCCACTTGTTCTTAGCCGATCAGATTCAGACTCACTCTCAGTCAGACCCACCTTGGTTCAGCAATTCACACCACTAATTCGCCCATGCTCCGACACTCATTCAGGAGAGCACCGGCGTCTATTTTCTCTCCCTCTCTAACTCTCTCGCCCCTCCCTTTCACTCCTGTCTCTCTCTCTCTCTCTCTGTCTCGCCCCTCCCTCCCTCCCTCTCTCTCTATCGCCCGTCCCCCTGTCTTGCCCGAGCCCCCCGTCGGTGGCCTGGAGGCCACCTCGGACGTGCGGAGCCTCCTCCTGGGGGGCGCCTGAGGGGCCCGCCCCGCGACTGTTGGCCGCTGGGGACGGCTTTACGGCAGCGCGGAGGGGGGCGGCAGCAGGAGGGAGGAGGACCTGGGCCCCCTCCGCACCGGGGCAGAATTGCGATGGAGGGTCTTCGGCAGTTCCCGGCCTCTGGGGGCCCACTGCCAGGCATGGAGGAGCCGACCGCGGGGAGAGGGTCGGGCCGCAGCGCAAGAATCATGACGTTGGCGGTTTGCGAAGAGCGAGGAGAAGAGAGGGGATGGGAATACGACACGGGGAGAGAGAGAGAGAGAGAGAGAGAGAGTGAGAGGGAGGAGGGCGGAGAGCACCGCAGGAGCAGGTGGAAAAAGAGGGCGAAGGGCACGGGGGGAGAGCGAGGAAGCGGAGGAAGATGTGCGAAGGGAACCTCGTAGCTGCGTGTGTTCGTCGGTTTCCTGGCGCTCCTCCTCATTCCCTTAATCTTCCCCCTTCCAATATTTTCCCTTATTCGTCCCTCCTGCATGATTTTTACACGGTTCTTCCCCGTCGCACTCCGAGGCCAGTCGACACGGTTGGCCGGGCGTTTCGTCTGAGATCCCCTCACAAATTATGACCATGAATTTTGAAAATTCCAAAAGTTTTCACGGATGGAGGGCGGCCCGCTTTCAAAATACGGATCTCGCCTTTTGCGCCGCGCATGTTCGCTTCAAGAACTCGCAAGATCTTCACGGATGGAGGGCGGCCCACTTTCAAGATGTGGCCATGGCCCTCGCACAGCGCACATTCGTTGTGAAAATTCGGAAGATTGTCACGGATGGAGAGCGGCTCCTTGTCAAAATGCGGTTCTCGCTTTAGCGCCGCGTACACTTGTTTTATAAGTGTACACAAGTTTCACGGATGGACGGCGGCTCCTTTTCAAAATGTGGTGTTCGCCTGAGCACTGCGCACATTCGTTTTAAGGGCACGCAAGAATTTCAAGGATTGTCATGGTTAACGTCAGAAATGATGTTTTGGCACGATGTCCGAATGGCAGGGCGCAACAACACGTAGATTCGCGGTGTTGAAGTCCCTGGAATGGTGTTGTGGCACGGTTCTAGATCGTCAAAACGCAACAATAACGGTGATTCGCGGCGTTAAATTCCCATGAGAGGTGTACCGGCGCATTTCTGGATGTTCAAACGGTTCTTTTCCAATGGGGCAATTCCTTCAGTCAGTATGGACCTTGGTAGGGGTTTACGAAGAGGGAATTTGGAGGGAGAGATCATTGCAATATCGCAAATGGGTATGAGGTTTACATTGGACCTCATCCTCCTCCTCCTCCTCCTCCTCCTCCTCCTCCTCCTCCTCGTCTTCCTCCTCGTCCTCCTCCTCCTTCTCGTCGTCATCTTCCCCCTCCTCATACTCCTCCTTTTCGTGATCATCACCATCATATGCCTCCTCCCCTTCCTCTTCCTGAAACAATAAACGCGATTGTTGTCCTCGATGACGGCGTGGATCCGCGCAACATCTGGATTGGTGGGCTCAAACTGCCGATTTTTTGTTCGTGTGATGGTCAAAGCCATGAGTGACGAGGTGTTGCCTTCTCTTCCCTCCCACATGCAACAGCCCAGCGACATCAACGCTCACATGTTGAACAAACTTGTCAGTTTCATTTACCCGCCCCCTTACCAATGCCAACGCCTGTTCTGGAGTTCGTCAAGTCCAACGACGTTTCGTCCAAAGGCTCGTATCCTCCTCGTGCGCGACAAGATGTGATTGCAGATGTTCGGAAGCGCATCATATTCTAGGGGAAGTAAGGCAGGGCGTCGTTGCCAAAAATACTGGCGAAAGGTACGTCTATAGGGGGGAAACTGGCACAGAGGCTTTTACACGAAGGACGAGGATATCACCATCTTGCGCACCGTCGCCGACGGCCAGGACACTTCCGCCATGGTCACTCCTCATGGTCACGCCTCAGTTCGCAACCTTCCAAACCCTGCAGACGCAAGGGGCCCATTTGTCTCACATATTCAAGAGCGCCGCCGAAAAGGAAATTACCTTACATTGCGCGTCCGTTTCCAGCAGCATGCCCAGTTCGAGCGGGTGCTCTACTGCCTGTGGTACTCTGAGGAGAGGTGCCAGGCTCTTGCGGCGGCGAGCCGCCAGCGATGGTGCATGCTGGTTTCATTCGTTTCCTTCGAGTTCCTCTTAGTCTTATACTGTCTCATCTTCTTCCAGTAGAAGTTCCGATTCCTCCTCTCCGTCATCTCCTTCGGCGCGGCCCCATGGCTGCGCGGCCACGCCTTTGCATTCCGGCGTCGAGTTGTCGACTGTTGTTCGTTGCGCGCTCGTTCTTTGGAGGCCGAACCGCAAGCCACATAAGTATTCAGCAGAAATTCAAAAATTGCTGCAGCCGATCCAGGAGCACGATGTCGTCTGCATCCCAGAGGCCTGTGGATTGGTTCACGACTCATCGCTGCTTGAGACGGACACCGCACGCGCGCTTGGCCAAGGTACCATATTCGGAGGCCGTTCGGTTGGAGGTACCATCGTTTTCGTTCACCGTCGCCCCCGCCCCCTCTCCATCGACATCTCCCGCCACGTCTTCGCCCAGGGTCGCTCGCATTATCGATGTGCGCATGGTAAACATGGCAGCGCGCATCCCGTTAACGCACGCACCGACCCCGCTAAAAGCATTATCTGCATAAGGGGATGATTGTGCCAAGTCAAGCGTCATCTTTTTCGCAGCTGCCAGCGCACGACGCGTTTGCACGGGTGCTTCAACAGGCGCGTGGATGGGCGGGGATCATATTACACCAGTGGGAAGGCGAGATATAGGCGCGGCAGTTCATCGAGTTGCACCAACGAGCTCTGCCCACATTCTGCGAAGTGGAGCAAGGGCACTTCGCGCACCGCGTTCTGGACAAGAGCGGCGATAAGCCCGCCATTGTTTCGCTTGCCAGGTTAGGCTGCATCGATCCCCACGATTCCCAGCGCCGCCCTTTTGAATTTCAGGCCCACTAGTTTGATTCCGCAGCCGCAGCTTGGCGAGTGGGTCTTCTCTGGCCGCGCCCGCGCGGCCCTCGCGCGGCGCGCCCGTCGCCCCGGCGGTTGTCGGGCCCTTGCCCGGGGCGCCCGACACCCTCAGCATCGCGATCTCCCGGGCGAACTTCTGGAGGGAGCTGACCCCACGGGCCCCGACCCCCCCCCCCTTCTGGCCCTGCAAAATGCCAGCGACATCACGAATGCAGCAGCTGAGCAGGTCACTGACTTCAGCGGCTGGACTTCGAGGAGTTTCGCGAGATCCTCAGGATGCCCATGCACAGCTAGGTGGAGGAACCTTTGGAGGAGAATGGAAGGGCTCGAAAATCCACACGCAAGAATCAGACCGCGAAGAGCAAACTCATCGCCTACCTCACGACCCGTGGTTCTCGCGGGAGGAGGATGTCGTTTTCGGGCGTTTCAGATCCGATTGAGCGACTGGTCTCAGAGCCCACGGCGGCCACCCACATCTCGGCAATGCACTGGGAGTCCGTTCGCGCCCAGGCGCCAGGCGCGGCTGCTCGCCGTCTCGAGCTCGCCCCTACATCCAGACGTTGACCTGGCGTTTCCCCTGGGAGATGGAGTTTGGAGAGTTTGCCGCGTCAGCCAAGGCAGCGCAGGACTCTCGCCCAAGCCCTGACGACCTGCACCATTCAGCTCGGCATAGCGGCGTCGATGGCGCGACGGGGTCTCTATCTGCACTTAGTCAGAAGACGCGCGAGACGGGCGACTTGCAATGCGATTTCAGCAATGGAACCGCCGCTTCTCTTCCCAGGGGAGAGCGCGCCGGCGACGCAGCGGACAGTCTACGGCGAGCCACCCCTGACACGATCCATCCTTCGGGAAGTCCAACTATGAGCTGGTCAGCCGGGCCGTCAAAGATTCCATTGTTCGCACCCTGCAATATATTAAGGGCGAGTCCAACCCTGGGCGACTTTCTACCAACGCCATAGTGCTTCTGGGATCTAGGGCCATGGAATGGCTCATCCAGGACCGGCCCCAAGGCGCCGGGCACGCCACTTTCGACGTTCGCGCGGCCCCCCCGGCGCCGCTACAAGCGATGGTTCTCTTCGCTTCTAAACGGACGACCCACCCTAGCACAATACGTCGCGTTGGCGTTGTATATATAAATATATAGATACAGAGATATATATATATATATATACACACACATACATATACAAATAGATATGCATATGTCTAGAGAGAGAGGGAAAACAAAAAAACAAAAAAAAAAAAAAGAGAGAGAGAGAGAGAGAGAGAGAGAGAGAGAGAGATCAGCACGCCTGGGCATCCGCCGCGCTCCGCGGGCCGCACGAGGACGGGCGGCGGGCGAGTCGCGGCGCTAAACGAGGACGTCCGCGCACCTTTTTCGTTTCCTAGCGCTCTGCATGGACCCTGCTCTTCGAACGCAGGAATTCCGTTTCACTCGCGCTCGTAGCACCTTGGCGGAGCGCGCCGACGACGCTGGAACGATTGCCCAGGACGCGTCCCAAGCGCTTGCATTTTTGCCCCCAGTCTTTCAGCGCCTCGTCGAAGCCGCTGGCCTCGAGCTTCACCGCGGCAAAACAGTCATCGCTCCCCTTCGATATCCAGTGCCTCAGGAGGACGCACGTCTCCTGGAAGCCGCCGGCCACCCCGGTTCTTTCAAGGTTGACACCCCAGCCAAATAAATGGACGCGTATCTTGGAACACGAGGGCATCTGGTTTCGCGGGGAGCGCCCGCCAGGAAATGTCTCGCCCAGGCAAGGGATATCAAGACTTCGTGACCGCGGTTCATTCGAAGCGTCTGGTTTTCATTCAGAAGGCCTGCAGCTGCCCCGTCTACGCCAGGCAGTTCACATGCCCCGTCCAAGCGCGCACGCGAGTGCGTTGCAGCAGCTGGCCAGTCCCTTGTCGGAGGGCTCAAGAGCTCCATCAGTCTGCTCGTGCTCGGGAGCCTCCAAGAGTTGGGGCTGGGGCATCAAATTTGCAAGATCGAGCGAGGTGTTTCCCGCGCCGCCACGTTCCGATTGGCCGGCAATTCAATGGAATTCGCCCCCGCTCGCATCCGCATCGCCGCCGCGGCAGGAGAAAGAACGCCCGCCGCGGACGGGAAGCACGCCGCGCGCCCACCCCGCCGCCCCCGCTCGCGGCGCCCCCAGGACAAAAGGCGAAGTTGAGAGGTTCCGTCGGCGCCAGTACCCTCCCGAGCACCGGTCTGATTTGCTCTATCGCATGGAGCCAGGAGTCAAGGCGTCTGAAGTGGAAGACCAGGCACAGGGCGAACACTCCAGAGGATTTTTCACAGCGCGGGGCGAGTGGCCCGTCACTACAGGCCCAGCAGATGCAGCCTCGTTTCCCTCATACTTTCAGCGCCGAAGCTTCTGCCCCCACACGGTTCGATTTTGGCGCAGGTACACCCCGTGGCATTGGCAGTGCCATCGGTGGTTTTATGGTGCCCAGGACGTTTTCGACCAGAGTACGCAGAACAAAAGTGGTGGATACGGCGAGTACGGTTATTGATCACAGGATTGTCTTGCTTCCTCTGGACTGTCGCCATGACCAAGCGTGGAAAGAACGGAAGCCATTGGGACGGAAAGTGAGTCCACCCGAAATGTTCGCGGCCACGGTCTCAGAGCCCACACGCAAGCGGATGGGCTGGGAGGAGATATCGCGCAACATTGGTAATGTTACCAGAGATGCTGGGAAATCAATGAGTGAGCGCGCGCGTGCCATGGTGGACCGACGGGCTCTTCACTGTCTAGAGAGCGATTGGCGCTGAGCTCCTACACCTTTCCTCAAAATCCCGGCTGCCCGCAGGGTTTGGGCCGAGCGCAGACGCTCACGCCTTCTGCGTCAGCAGGCTCTTTCGCAGGCAGTGCTCGAGAATCCTCGCGGCTGAAGATGGGGGAAAAGACGCACGGCGGCCTCTTCCCGCATTGCGCTATGCGATCCAGGCCAGAACCATGAGTCGTTCAGAAGGGGCAACAGTTCTACACTAAACAGTTAACGGAAGCTAGATTTAACGCAGCTAACCTTCCTCAATGGATATAGTCGAATCTGGTGCTCGACAACACCTTCACTACGAGTCATCTCACCAAAAGCATTCTGAACTGCAAACCTCGCAAGTCGCGCCGATCGGAGGATGGTCGCAGGCGAAACGACACAGGCGCTAGCTATGCAGGTTGGGGGGGTACACCTACCAACACGGTTAAGTTGATCGTTGCTGGTGACATGGGCGCCTGGGCCATATGGGAGGGCGCGGGCGGAGCAGTTCGATGGAGCTCGTCGTGACAATGACTGCGCTGGGTGCCGGTGTGTTTCATATGACGCTCATGTCACAGAAATGATCGCCACCTCTCATCGACTACTTCCAGGAGCTTCATCGATCGATGCTGAACGGCATGAACTCTTACACCTACTAGAGCTAGCTGTCATGTATAAAATGAGGACGTACGGTATGACTTCGCGATTCAAATGTGATTGTGGCCCAGTGATGATGCAGGTAGCGGGACAGTGGTCTGTCGCTGAGTCGCGCACGTGGTACTATCGCTCGGTGGTCTCATCTCTCGCTGCACAGCCCAGTCGCACTCGGTTCCGTCATGTCCGTCGCTGTTTCAATCAAGTAGCTGAGAAACTTGCCAATGCAGGTATTGACCAGCGCCGACAATGCTCACCCATGTTACTTGGTTTCTCACATTCGCGTGCGACACGCTGCCCTGATGCGCATGTGAACGGAGGCGATTGGCCGACCATGCCGATACACACCGAGCTGCCGAAAGCGAACGCGGACGTTGCCAACCCAATATGGACCATTCTAGAGGCCATCGGCCGTGACCTCCGAGGCGAATTCTGCACCATTATGCCAGCTAGACTTGCACGTGATGTAGAGCGCGAAGCTACGAGGAAAAGACGACGCTTACCAGACGCACCTCTCCATGAAACACACTCGATGATGGACAACCAGAACACGATACGTCATGTAGCTTTGGTGCCGAAGGAACTGCCGTTGTCTTGGTTCCATGAGTTACGACCCTTTGCTATCGTGCCAGCGCCACCGAAGTTCATTGGAGGTGCTATCCTGGAACCCATCAAGCACAAGGTCTTGGACACATCACCACGGCAATTTGCGCCGAGGTCTTGGAAGGGGAAGGACATTCCGCTGTGGTTACGACATGTATTATTATGTGGTTGGCACAGAAACGCACGCAAGGTAGCTCGGGTTTCGCTTGTGCTTCTGCTGATGGGCCAAAGGCCTTTGACTATGCATGCAATTTGCGGGTGCTCCAAAGCCTTCAAATGAGAGGAGTACCCAATCAGATTGCTGCCTGGTTTCCACGACACATGCGATCAAGTAGATGTAATGTCAATATGTGCGGAGACACTGCTACGACCGAGCACATCACACGTGGAGTACCTCAAGGGTCACTTTGGGGGCCTGCTTGTTTCAAGTTTGCACTGTTTGATTTGGCACACCCTGCATGGACACAAGGCCTCGAGGAGGAACTAGGGATTGCGTTGCTGGACGCGGCTCGCGGTCTTCATCATCGTAAGAAATTGTTGGATAATGCAACAACAACGATATCCCCATTTGTAACTTGGAGCAACAGCATGTGTATTCCCGGCAAGGTTGACATGGGCCAAACTCAGAGCGACACCCACACGGTACGGATGGCAATTTTCAGCCGGCGCAATGAAGTTTTGGCTAGCAACATTGGCGAGTTGGGTTTTTAAAAGAATATTTGGAACGAGGCGACAGTCCTGGAGGCAGCAGATCAATATTTGAAGATCATTGGAGTTTGGATGAACGATCGGGGCCCGCTGGACCAGGACGCGAGGGCCAAGACGTACATGGCGACTGCGGCTGTGGGACACACTGATATTTGATTACCTTCTCGTGCTAGCTCGTGGACCTCCACATTTGGCATTTGGCCACATCCACAAAGTGATTCCATCTACGTGCTTGTGTTGCTGCGCGCTCTGGCATCTCAACAACAGGCAGGCCGTGGCGCTTCAGGCCGCACAGACAAAACAAATCGCTCGGCAGTTTCGCTGGCCCCGCCACCCCGCTGAGAGCGACGAGAATCACGCCAAAGAAATACGTGGCCAAATTGAACAAATCAAACGTGATAACGATATTCATGATACCGATGTGATGGCTTGGAGACGCTGACATAGATACGCTGGCCATGCTGCTAGGAAAGCTGTGAAATATCCGAGTCGATCATGGGCCACGTGTTTGTTGTTCTGGAATTCTGAGGGGCATGCCGTTCGTGAGCAGAGAAGGAGAATAACAACGATTCTGACAATTCAGTTGGCAAGCTAATTTGGAATATCAGTTCGTGAAACATTACCGCCCCCTGAAGATCGACTGGGCTATGCTTGCGCACGACCGCCAGGACTGGAGTAGAAGCGAGGAGGAATAGACTATGTGGAAATTGGGTGAGTCGGGCTCCCGCGCAATTTTGTAGTGCGGATGACAAACAGTCGGACGGCCCCCGTCTTTTAGGATTGCCACCACCACCACAACCTCTTCCGCCTCCTCCTCCTCCTCCTCCTCCTCATCCTCCTTCTTTTCCTCCTTACCCTCATCATCCTCCTTCTTTTCCTCCTCCTCCTCTTCCTCCTCCTCCTCCTCGATTTCCTCCTCCGCCTACTCCTCCTCAGCCACAGCCTCCCCCTCCCCTCACATCATCTTCCTGCCTAGTCTAGTTCGGTTCCAGTTCGCATCGCGGGCTCCGCAGGGGCGCACCGATGCCATGGGCGATGGACGCGCAGCGATGTGCCGTGGAGGCCTCAAGCGTGGCGTTCACGGCCACGCACACCGCCTGCGGTTTAGCCACGGGCCACTCTTGCGAGGGAGCGCGTTTGCTCCGCGCAGCTGGAGGGCTGCTGCGCGCAGCCGTCGCAGCACTCAACCCTCCAGCGGCGGCAGCCGCGGCGGCGCTTCCAGGCGGCATGGCGGCGCCTCGGCGCCGACGGCGGCCTCGCGGGCGCGGCGGCGCGGACCGCGCAGCGGTCACTTTCGGAGCTCCTGAAGTTCGCGGCGACGTTGGAGCAGCTTCGCGAGGCGGAGGTGGTCGGGCGGGTGCGACACGGCGATCGACGACGAGGCCGCGTCGTTCGACGACGACGCGCGGGCGGATTATATGCCGCTGCGCCCGACGGGGCCACGCAAGGGCAAGGACAAGGACAAGAGGCCGCCCATTTCAGTGTCCGTCGGCATGCGCGTTCGGTTTTCCCGCGGCCCCGCGTCGGGCATGGCTGTGGTTATCGAGTCAGTCGGCGAGGACAGCACCACGGTCCTCTTCTAGGAAGAGAACGGCGGAGCGGCCCATGGCTTTCCCATCGTGGTCGCGATCGACATGCTGGCGCCGCCGGGGACTCTGGCGGGAACGATGGCAATGGGGAGACGGCAGGGGGATTCGTCGCATAGCAGCGCAGGACCGCCGTCCTGCATCAGTCCCCCGTGTTGAGCCATGCTGTGCGTGCGTCCTTGTTCCTGCTCCTGCTCCTCCTTTTCCTCCTCTTCCTCCTCCTCCTTCCACTTTTCCTCCTCCTCCTCCTTTTCCTCCTCCTCCTCCTCCTCCCCCTCCTCCTCCTGGCCCACATCATCCTCCGCAACCGTCTACCCAAGGACTACAGGGACTTGAGGACCAAACCCTTGGCATGGGCCCGAATTCCCAAGTGGACGAGGGCTCCGATGACAGCAGTCTCATCACATCGCAGATGGTCATGGACGTCAGGTCGCACCGAGACGGTGTCCTTTTTCTGGCCCTGTCGTTGACAGTGGTCATGGCTGTTCCCTTCGCCATCGTGATTCAGCTCAGCGTACAGCATGATGGCTTGATCGGGCAAATCCGCATCCCTCTCCCGAGAATAGCCGTTCCTCTTGAGCATGCTCGGCACGGACGAAGGCGGGCCCCTTTGTGTTTCTTGTGCTCCGTACCGAGTTTTGCGAATTTCCCTTACTTGGTCCCGTTCGATGATGCCCCTGTTGCCGATCTCGGCGGCCCCATCCCCACCGACGACTTCCACGTCATCTTCAATTGCGCCTCGTCCTCCGACACGGCGGTGAGGGGCCCGTCGCGTCGGCCGGAGAGTGGGGGAAGCCACGGCGTCGACGTTTGCTCCCCATCACTATCCTCCTCCTGATCCTCCTCTCCATCATCATCCTCCTGCTCTTCCTCGTCGTCCTCCTATGTTTCCTCTTCCTCAAACACACACACACACATACACACACACACACACACACACACACACACACACACACACGCACACGCACACACGCACACACACACACACACACGCACACGCACACGCACACGCACACGCACACACACACGCACACACACACACACACACGCACACACGCACACGCACACGCACACACACACACACACCAGCCTCCTCGTTCTCCTCATCCTCCTCCTCCGCCTCTCGTGTCTCCTCCTCGGCTAAGCTCCTCCTGTTGCCTACTCATCCTCCTCCTCTTCCTCCTCCTCCTCCTCCTCCATCCCGTTACCTTGTAAGTAATTATTTCCCGTCGCACCCCCAGACGTGTCGGTAGCGCGGGACAGGCGTGTCGATTGAGGCTTATTAACCTCCTTTATGACCATGAAACTTGAAATTCGCAATAGCTTCAGGGATAGAAGGCGGGTGGTTTTCAAAATGTGGTTTTCGTGTGAGCGCCGCGCACATTCATTTTACAAGTTCGCAGCAGGTTCGAGGATGGACGGCGGTCGGCTTTCAACCTGTTATTCTCGCTTTCGCGCCGCGCACATGCGTTTTGAAAGTATACAACAGTTTCAAAGATGGAGGGCGGGTGGTGTTCAACATGTGGCATTAACGCCCCACACATTCACTCTCAATGTCTGCAACCATTTAACGGACTCGCGCGGCTGAGCTCTCAATATCTGTGTGTTGGTACGGTTTCGGATTGTCAAGACGCAACAGCCATGCTGACTCGACGATTGTGAGTATCATTTGATTAGGATGAGGGGAGGGTCGAAGCCGGCCTGGCTGAGATGGTAGAAGATCATATGTACAAGGAACGTTGGGGCGGAATCATTTTTAAAAGACTGCATATCCCCAGGGGTTCCCGAGAGGATTCCGGGGGGGGGAGGGTGGTATATCCGAGTTCCTTTTTAGACAAAAGAAATACTAGCGCACACGCGCTGCAGCAAGCAGGCACCCTGGAGGGCAACGCAGACTGCATCAGCCGGAAATCGAAGCTGGGTCACATCCATGGCAACGATATATTCTACCACTAGACCATTGATGCTGGTGAAATCGGCTTCCGCGCTCAATTTCGCCCCGCTGCCCATGTCGCGACACAAAACGCAAGAGAACAAAAAGGCCACCCCCTTGCCTCGCGGCCCCCGCCGCAGGCGAGCGCGCGCGGGCAGGTTTTTCAAAGCCCGCGCAAGCGTTCCCGCCGCTCCTCGACCGTGGAGTCCCGCGCGGGCCTCTGGCGGCGCGAGGCGAGAAAAAGAGCAGCAGCAGCAGGAGAAGCAGGTGCAGGAGATGCAGGAGAGGAGGAGCAGGAGGAAAGGGGGGCCTCCACTCTTGCCTGATCCTCCTCCTCCCATCATCTTAGGGTGCTCCTCCAATGTTGTCTCATCCTCCTTCTCTTCTTCTTCCCAGTACCATCACAGATCATCAGCACCATCATCAACACCACCGTTATAATCAACATCATCATCAACAGCAGCATCACCACAATCACCACCATCATGATTTGCATCACCAACATCAACAACAGCATCATTAGCATCATCATGAGCAGCATTATCATGTTCACCACCACCATCATCACTACCACCAGCACAACCACCATCACCATCACGTTCAAAATTTGAATCATCCTGATCACCCTGATCGTCATCATCATCGTCGCCATCATCGTCATCGTCATCGTCACCATCATGTTCGTCATCACCATCGGACTAATCATCAATAGTGTCATTATCATTCGCATCATCAGCATCCGCAGCATCATCCACATCATGGTCATCATCTGCAGCAGCAACACCATTAGCATCATCATCATTTTCGTCATCATCATCATCGTCATCATCGGCATCATCATCACGCTCCCGCCACATGAGTACGCCCCCCGCAGACACAACCCGCCCTTTGAAGTCCCTGCCGCTCCCCTGTCCGAAGGGCAAACCCGCCGCGAAGGGCCTCCCGGTGGTGGTCGAGCAGTGAGGCTTTGGGTCGTTCGAGTCTGTCTCTTCCTGAAGCTCCGCCGCAGGCCCCTGGAGGCATCCGGATGCTCCCGAAGGCCTCTACAGGCCCCTTGGGGACCTCTCGAGGCTTCCAGGGACGACCTCCAAGGAGGGACATCACATCCACACGCACTAGGGGCGCACCCAGTGTTGCACATATACCTCCCCGCCCCACGTTTCAGCGGGCACCCGAGCCCGCCGCGCGGGCGCAATCGTTGCCGCACGGTGAAGCTCACCTGCTAGTTCGGTTTCGGTTTTCCGTTCTTCCCCCACAGGGGAAGGCGAGCTGCCCGCGCGGACCTTGTCCAGCCCCCTGTTGTCTAAGGCTGACAAGAGCGCCTCGGGGAATTGCTGCGGTTTGGAACTTTCACAACCAGACCGGCGAGGTGTTATGGGGTTGTTAGCGCTTGCTCAGAGGCCTTCTGGATCGCCACGAGAGTCGTTTCGTCGCCTCTGGCCTGCTCCACTATGGTGTTGCTCGCCACCCTCTGGCCAACACAAGGCTTGCACTTGTCTTTGCCACTATTGCTGTTTCGAGTTGGGCCTCAGGGAACTCAGGGATATCAGCGAGTTGCACTGACACACCCAAGCCGCCCCATTTCGGAGCGGCCGTATTGAAGCGCTTCCCGTGCGTCGGTTTTGTCTGCAGCTCCGCATCGGCTTGAAGTCCTGTCTTTTAAATGACACGCTGAACGCGCTTCGACAGGAACTGCTGCTCGAGCTGCTTGAACTTCGCGTCCAGGCTGCTTAGCTGCGCGTCAGTTCGGCGCTCGCAATCGGGTACCTCTGCTTGTACTGCATACACTTCGCGGACAAGTCGTCGCATTGCTCGGCCAAGAAGGCGCTCTGATGCCCCGCGATGTCCTGCTGGTTCTTCTGATCATGCGCCTCCGGCTGGTCAGGGGCCTGCTGCGCGCTCGGCTCCGAACTGGATGATTCTGCTCTGGAGATGCCGAAGCACTCCGCCCTTTGAGCGGCCGCCAGCGAGGGGGGGAAGTGAGAAGGGGCGGGCCTTCTCAGAAGGCTCGGAAGTCCCCGTCCTTTTGAGAAGTCTTCTAAGCTTCCCCGAAGATACAAAAAGTATTCAGAAGACCAGAAGGCTTCTGAGAAGTCCCGCCGCCTTCTGAGAAGGCCTTCTCCTTCTCACTTCCCCCCCCTTGCTCGCCGCCGACTTGAGGCATGAAAGCCTCGCCCGAGCCAAAAGACTGAGGCGTCAGATCTCCAGGCAGAACGCGGAACTCCAGCTAATGGAGATCGCCTGCGGCGGCCAGCCCGCCCACGAGGTTGGTCATCGCTTTGCCGGAGCATTCGCTGGTGAGGCGCACCAGAAGTGAGCAGGAGTGAGGTATTCATCCGCTCGACGCCTTCCGCCGCTGCCTTGAAGCTGCAGGCCGATTCTGCTCACTGGTGAAGCCACAGGCGGCCGCGCCGACCTGCGCCTAGCTGCGCAAAGCACTGATTCGCCCAGTCAAGCTGAGTCCGTGCGCAGCTTGGGACAGAGTGGCTTGAGCCAAATGGCCTCACGGTGAGGAGGAGGAGGAGTAGGAGGAGGACAGGTGGAAACCCAAGAGTCATCAATGATGTTGGAATTGACCCTTCCTCCAAGCTCCCTCTTCATAGGCCCCACAACGGTTCATTTCCATTGAGGGGAGGGCCTCGCGGGAAGAGAACAGGTTGAAGATCCTGAAGCGTGGCAAAAAAAATGTTCTCGAGATTTCAACGCCACGCATAAACCTGACTGCTGCGTTTTGACGATCCAGAATCGTGCCAGAACGCCATTTTTGGGACCTCAACACAGCGAATCAACATAATTGTTGTGCCCGCATAATCCTGAACCCTTCCAAAACACCATTTCTGGTACGTTGATCATGGGAATCCGTGAAGTTCTTGCAGATGTTTCACACGAATGTGCGTGGCGCTCAGGCGAGAACCACATGTTGAAAAGGAACCGCCCTCAACCCGTGAAACTCCAGCAAATGTTTCAAACGAATGCGCGCGGCGCTCAGGCCAGAACCACATTTTGAAAAGGAACCGCTTTCAATCCGTGAAACTCTTGCAAATGTTTCAAACGAATGTGCGTGGCGATCCGGCGAGAACCACATTTTCAAAACGACCCGCCCTCAACCCGTGAAACTCTTGCAAATGTTTAAAACGAATGCGCGCGGCGCTAAGGCGAGAGCCACATTTTGAAAACGACCCGGCCTCAGTCCGTGAAATTCTTGCAAATGTTTAGAACGAATATTCGCGGCGCCAAGGCGAGAGCCACATTTTGAGAACGACTCGCCCTCAATCCGTGAAGCTCTTGCAAATGTTTAAAACGAATGTGCGCGGCGCTAAGGCGAGAGCCACATGTTGAAAACCAACCGGCCTCAATCCGTGCAACGATTGCAAATGGTTAAAGCGAATGTGCGCGGCGCTAACGCGAATGTGCGCGGCGCGAGAGCGACCCGCCCTCCATCTGTGAAATTGCTGCCACTTTAAGCTCCAGAGTCATATGTGGTGAGGAAGTCTCAGGCGAAACGCCCGGTCAGCCCTAAAAATTGGCCTCGGAGTGGGACAGGGAGGAGTTATCTATAAGCAGAAGGCATGGAGGAGGAGGAGGAGGAGGAGGACGACGAGGAGGAGGAGGGGGGGTCGCCCGCTCTCTAGCCCTCGTTGCTCAGACTGGCCGCTGGGGCGCTTCCGCGCTCCTCCCCTGACCAGTCGAAGGGGCCCCTGAGCAAGCTCACGTTATCCTGACCTCTGTCGCGCGAGGGAGGGAGACGCTCCGATTCACTCCCCAGCAAACTTCATACTAGTGTCTTTTCGCATGGGACGACTCCGTGGAATCGGCCCCCAGACCCCCCGAGAGGCTCCAGAATTGCGCCGGGACGCGCCAGGGTCCAAAGATACATACCCCCAGCAGGCCCCAAGATGCACCGTACTTGCTGGGCTGTCTTGTCCCCCTGTGACTCACCGAGCGCATTCCACTAGTCGCCAAGTGCCTACTCGCAACCGTCCGAGAGAAAAACAAAAAATGTTACTTCGGTGTAGTGGATTGTGAATCCCCTGCGGCGAATCCAGGCCACCCACTTGCGAGCAGTAATGTCAGCTTGTGATTAACAAAAGGACCCCCCCACGCGGGGCGCGATATTTGTTTTTCAATAACGCGCGCCAGGGGGAAGGAGGAGAGAGGAGGGGTAGGGGGAAGAAGGACGAGAAGGAGAAGGACGAGGAAGAGGAGGAGGAGAGGGAGGAGGAGGAGGAGGAGGAGCAGGAGGAGGAGGAGGAAGGAACTAGAGGAGGAGGAAAAGGAGGAGGAAAAGGAGGAGGAGAGGAACGAGGAGGAGCAGGAAGAGCAGGAGAGGAAGGGAGGAAGAGAGGAAGGAGGAGGAGGAGGAGCAGGAGAAGGAGCAGCCGGTTTCGGTCGCCCCGCCGAAGGGCTAGTCCTTGACGCATGGCTGCTTTCGGCGCCAGGAGGCGCTTGGAAAATCGGCGATGCGAGCTGCTTGGCAAATCCCCCCTTTGCTGCGCCCCACTTTCGTCCAGCCCGCCTTGCAGTAGCTTTTGCGACTATTGGACCGCGTTCGTCCAGTGACGCACTTCAGGCTCGCAAGGCTCTGGGCACCAGCCTCTTGGCCGCGCCTCCCCACGACCGCGCCCCTCCCACTCCGCGTCGCCCTCCGCCGCCGCCCGGCCCGAGCGGGAACTCGGGGCGGCAGCGGCACATCGTGCCACGATGCCGGCTTCTCTTGGCCCGTGCTCGGGGGCGCTCGCGCAGCCCGCCGCGGCGTCCAGCGCCCTCGGGCGGCCACGCCCGCCGCCCCCGCGGGGCGCGCACGAGCGGTGCCCCGGCTGGGGGCGCGCGTGGGGCGGCCGCGCGGCGGCGGCGGCCTTCGCGCTGGCGGCGCGGGCCGCCCAGGCGAGGCCCGGACGGCCGCGGCGGTGGCGCGCAGCGCGGGCGCCGCTGCGCCGCAGGGCCGCGGCGGCGGCGGAGGCGCGGCCGGGCCAGCTGGCCGATCGCATCCGGTGGGCGTCCAGCGCCGCCTCGCTGTTGTGCGTGCTGGACTGCACCGTTCTGCCCGCGCTGATGATAGAGGGGGACGAACAAAGACATAACATAAAAACTCGGAGGTCCCCGCGGGTTTCTTGGATTGGCGCTGGGGGCCCCTGGCGGCGCCTCTGGCGCCGCCCCTGGCGCGCGGAGCGCGCCAGGGAGGGGGGTCCAGCGCGGATCCGAGAAATCCGCGCGGACCTCCGAATTTTTATGTTTATGCAATTTTTCGCTCCCGTGTGATAGCGCTGCCCATCGCCGGGCTAGCGTCGCCGTCGAACCTGGGCGCGCTGCACCGTCTGAGTCACCAGGCGGCGCTGTATTTCGTGCTGCCGATCGGCGGGACGGCCACCGTCTCGAATTTCCTGGTGAGCCGAAACTGGCCCACGCTGCTGATGGGGTTGCTGGCGCTCTCGCTCGTGTACGCGTGCAATGGTCACGGGCTCTCGGGCGTGCTGCCGCCCGCAGTGTGCCACTTTCTGCACTGCGGTCCGGGGCATCGGTGCATGAACTTGTTGGCTTGCGGCCTGCTGACGTGCTCGAACTACATCTCGCACCAGATGGCGCACAGGGCAGGGAGGTGCCATCACCACAGCCACAGCCACCACGGCCACGACCACGGGCAGGCCCACGAGCGTCGTCACGAAGAGGGCTGTTGCTCCAACAAAGATCAACTGATGGCTGGCGGGGTTGAGGCTCTGGCACAGCGGTACGACGCGTTCATGCTTGACCAGTTTGGCGTTATCCATGATGGCAAGAAAGCTTACCCTGGAGCCACTGATGCACTGAAGCAGCTCACAGCAACAGGTAAGCCCATCGTCGTTTTGTCCAACTCCTCAAAACGAAGCTCTTCCACGCGCAGGCGTCTGGAGCAGATGGGTTTCGACACGAGCGGGATCGTTGCATTCGTGACTTCAGGTGATGTTGTCCACAGCGCTCTGTCACAAGTGCGCAGCGGGTCGACAGAGGCAGCAGAGAAAGTCAGTTTATATAGACAGCATTTCCCAGCAGACCTGGGCGCTTGGCCAGGCCACCGCGCAGTCGTGTTCGGTAACGGCGAGGATGACGAGGACTATTGCGGCAGCTGTGGTGTGGTCGCATCAGCCGCGGACGATGCCGATTTTGTGTTGGCGCGCGGGGTCTTTGCACTGCTGGAAGGGGCGCGAAAGACGGGCAAGCCAGACGTGATGTGGCCGCTGTTCATGGAGACGATGAAGCGCTGTGCTGCGCAGGGCCTGCCGATGCTGGTGGCCAATCCCGACCTCGTGAGGCCCGACGGCGATGATTCTCCAATGCCAGGCGCCCTCGCGGAAGAGTACAGGAAGCTCGGCGGCACGGTGCACTACGTCGGGAAGCCGCACCGCCTGGTCTACGAATTGGGCATGGCGGCCCTGCCAGAGGGGATCCTCCGCGCAAAGGTGTGTGGCATCTGGGAGGCCAAAACATTTCGCAAGCGTCAACTTTCCGAGGTTCGCGCGGATGTCTTGGGTCGGCGCTGGACCTCCCTTGGGAGGCAACGACAGAGGGGGGGGGGGGAACGGGGACCGGCACAGGGGGAAAAACAACGACCTGGAATCGGCCATACGTCACCGTGAGATCGGCGACAGGAATTCGCAACAGAACCCGCACGTTCCTGGTGTGGGGCTACCAGACCCCTATCGGCGATCCATGGGCGATTGGGGATCGATGCATTCCCCCCTGAGCTTACCCCCCGCTACCGTTACCCCCACGCTCAGCCCCCGGTCGGGTGTTGCTAGAAGCGCCCCTAGCCCGAGGTGTCCCCAGAATTCTCGAGGAGGTATCCCGTGGCCTCCAGAGCACCCCTCGCGAGGCCCAGGGGGCCCCGGGGGCTCCAAACTGGAGCGACAAATTGGGGGCACCTTGGGCCAGGGGTACCTGTAGCAACCCCCGATCGTGGGCGAGGAACGTGGTCGTGCCCGCGGCCTCATGTCCCGAACTCCTCGTCCTCCTCCTCCACCTCCTCTTCCTCCTCCACATCCTCCTCGTGCAGTGGTCGTCGTCCTCCTCCTCCTCCTCCTCCTCCTCCTCCTCCTCCTCCTCCTCCTCCTCCTCCTCCTTCTCCTCCTCCTCCTCCTCCTCCTCCTCCTCCTCCACATCCTCCTCCTCCTCCTCCTCCTCCTCCCCCTCCCCCTCCTCCTCCCTCTCCTCCTCCTCCTCCTCCTACCTCCTCCTCCTCCTCCTCCTCCTCCTCCTCCTCCTCCTCCTCCTCCCCCTCCTCCTCCTCCTCCTCCCCCTCCCCCCTCCTCCTCCTCCTCCTCCCCCTCCTCGGCCGCGGCCCCGCGGGCACGAGAGGGGCGGCGCTCGGCGCGGGCGCGCCCCGCGAGAGAGGAGCGCCCCCGCGTGCCCGGCGGGGCGCTCTCGCCTCGGGGTGCAGACCGCAACGGGCGTGCCGCTCCCAGCACGAAGTCGGGCATGCCCCTCTACAGGAGGAGGAGTCAAAAATAGTCATTAAAAAATGGTATGAAACGATTTTCTGATTATGTTCGACAAAGTCTCGGCGGTGTCGATTCCTTTTCTCCAAATGTAGGCTTGCCCTATAGGAGTGCCAACTCAAACCCTACTAATTGGTCCGTTGCCCCCCCCTAATTCCTATGCCCCCCCTAATTCCTATGGCTATGCCTATGCCCTATGCCTATGCCTATGCCTCCCCCCTAACTCTTACGCCTACGCCTAGCTTGTTTGCTCTTGCGTGCTTGCTCTCGCTTGCTTGCTCTTGCTTTCCCTTGCTTTCCCTTGCTTGCTTGCACTTGATCGCTGGCTCTCGCTTGCTTGTTATTGCTCGCTTGCGCTTGCTGCGCTTGCTTGATTTTGCTCCTCCCGTCCTGCTCCTGTCCTCCTTTTGTCCTCCTCCCATCCTCCTCTCGTCCTCCTCCTGTCCTCCTATCTATTTGGAGCCAGCGCTGGCTGGTATTGTTTGTCGTCCGAAATCCGCCTGTAGGAGGACACGCCCGTCCTAATTCCAGCAGCCTCCGACCGGGCGCCGCTCTGGCCCACCGCCCCGCGCGCTCCGCGCGCCCGCGCCGCAGCGGGGGCGTCGAAGAAGAAAATTCGACGACAACAACAACAACAACAACAACAACAACAACAACAATCATTTTACCCGAACGCGTGGTGTTCTCCCCAGTGCCAGGGTTTTCATACGACACCAGGCAATACCCCCACTTCGTGGGGGGGCATTACAAGCTCTACCAAATATCCAAACGACTCTTCGCGACCACCCAAACCCAGCTTCCCGCCCTATGACGTTGGGACACTTCACTTCGTGGCGTGCGGACGACCGTGGCTACTACACTGGCGTGGGGTACACACCCACAGAACTTGGTCACTTATTCGGGGCGCGCATGTGCCCAGCATGGTGCAATTGTGCCATGCTGGGCACATGCGCGGATGGTATTATTTGACAGGGATGATGGCCCTGGCAGGTGCGCAACCGTTGTCGCAGAAGTTCGAAAAAGTTGCTCGCAAAAGCCCGTTTGACAGAAATGTTTAAAAAGTGTTGGTTTTCCTACGAATCCGCAAGAGCGCGCGGGATGAGATTTTGACATTTTTTTGTTGAAAAACCATTGGTTTTTTGATGTTTTTATGTTAAAATCGCTCCGAACACTAAGCTTTTGGAAGGATTTCGTCTTGCGCGCGCGAATGTCCACTTTACCTTATTTTTTGCAAGGGATTCTTGAAATTTGATTATATTAGAACAAGAAATGTCATTTTATAGTGTTTTTTGCAAGGGAAAGCGGATTACAACAAAACAACCGGATCTTGATCACTCGAATTACCTGAGGCTTCCTCACGAAAATGATGAAAATGTAGCTGCGGCCTAGGCGCGGCGGGGGGGGCGCGCACCAGGGGGCCCAACAATAATTATTCTTTAGAATTAATAATGTTCAATTACTAGCACGTGGGGACACTCCGTTCTCACCAGTGCCAGGGTTTTCATAGGAGGCGGGCAATACCCCCACTTTGTGGGGGGGCCGGTTCAAGCTCTACCAAATTTCCAAACGACTCTTCGCCACCACCCACACCCAGCTTCCCGCCCTATGACGTTCGGACACTTCACTTCGTGGCATGCGGACGACCGTGGCTACTATTCAGGGCCCCGCGGCCGACGACGACGGCGTGCGCGCGCGAAGAAAAAACGAATGTGTCCCGCATGGTATTATTTGACAGGGATGATGGCCCTGGCAGGTGCGCAACCGTTGTCGCAGAAGTTCGAAAAAGTTGCTCGCAAAAGCCCGTTTGACAGAAATGTTTAAAAAGTGTTGGGTTTCCTACGAATCCGCAAGAGCGCGCGGGATGAGATTTTGACAATTTTTTGTTGAAAAACCATTGGTTTTTTGATGTTTTTATGTTAAAATCGCTGCGAACACTAAGGTTTTGGAAGGATTTCGTCTTGCGCGCGCGAATGTCCACTTTACCTTATTTTTTGCAAGGGATTCTTGAAATTTGATTATATTAGAACAAGAAATGTCATTTTCTATTGTTTTTTGCAAGGGAAAGCGGATTACAACAAAACAACCGGATCCTGTACACACCCTCTTTTCTGAGGCTTCCTCACGAAAATGATGAAAATGTAGCTGCGGCCTAGGCGGCGCAGGGGGGGCGCGCACCAGGGGGCCCAACAATAATTATTCTTTCGAATAAATAATGTTCAACAACAACAACAACAAACAAACAAACAAACAAACGCCATACCATGGTGCCATCGGCGTCGCTTGGACGCACACCGCCTCGACTCCTCGGCGAGGCCAGCGCCAGGACATCGGGACTGCCCAGGAGCATCTCGCGAGCAGGAGGGCGACTGCAGGATCGCTGCACCCCGAAATCGGCGTTCCGTCGAATCCCCCCCCAAAAAAAAAACACGTAGAATGGTCGCAGAGCTGCTGTTATTGAATCGCTTCGCTCATTCCGCCGGCCCGTGATATGGCATCGCTGGTTTTTGTCTGTGTGTTCGTTGCCCATGTTGCGCTCTTGGGGGCGGGTGTCGTTCGGACGCGTTGCGTGGGGAGTTTTGATGGTGAAGCAGTTCCCTGGGGGTCGTCTCTCGATGGGGCGAAATAGAGTCGTCGTCAAGATGCTTCTTTGGGGGGCCTCTTGGGGTCTGTTGAGAGGCCGTTCGGGGGCGCCTGGGAGACATGTTTGAAGCCTTCTGGGGCTTCTTTTGGGCCTCCTGGGAGTCTCCTGGGGCCTCTTGGCGACATCTTGGGGCCTCTTGGAGGCCTCTTGGGGCCTCTTTGGGACCTCCTGGGCGCCTTCTGGGACGGAGGGCTCCATTTTTGAGTTCTCGGTATCCCTCCTGAGTCCCTCTTGGGCCCGTCTTGGGGCCTCTTGGTCCGTCTTGGGCGGCACTTGGGCCGTCTTGAGGGCTCTCTTGGGTCGTTTCGGCGCCGTCTTGGGAGCTTCGTGGGCCGTCTTGGAGCGGTCTTGGGGGCCTCGTGGGCCGTCTTGGAGCGTCCGGAAGCCGAAAAAGCCAAAACACAAAAAACATCAAAAAACCAATGAAAATCAACGATTTTGGCCTCTTGGGGCTCTCTTCGGAGGCCTCTTGGAAGGCTCTTGGGGCGTCTTGGAGGCCTCTTGGACACGTAGAATGGTCGCAGAGCTGTTGTTATTCTGCGTATGTTTTGTGGATTCGGCGAAGCAGGTTCTGGGGTAAATGAATTCTGCAGTCGGTCTCCTGCTCGAATGTCGGATCATCCATCGAAGACCAAAGAACACGAAACTGAAAAATACACCGGGGATACAGGGGATGGGCGTCCGAGCGACGGCAAGTGAAGTGCTTTTGGCCCTCCGCCGTCGGGGACGTCATGTACACCGACGTCCTGGGCGCCCGGGACGCGGTGGGACGACGACGACAACGGCCACGACGACGACCACGACTACGACCAAGACCACGACCACGACCAAGACCACGACGACGACGACGACGACGACGACCACGACGACGACGACGACGACGACGACGACGACGACGACCACGACGACGACCACGACGACCATGACACGGCGACGGCGACGGCGAGGGCCTCGCGTCCGCGCTGGTGGCCGGCGGCGTCCACCACGCCGAGCTCGGCGTCGCCGAGGCCTCGCGGGCGCTGGCCGACGGCGGGCGCGGCCTGCCCGAGAGCGCTGCGGTGGAGGCCCGGCGCCGCGCGCGGGAGCGGCTTCATTCGATTGGGTTCGATTCGGTTCGGTTCGGTTCGATTTCATCGTCATTCGATTCGATTCGGCTCGGTTCGATTCCTCAGATGCGATCCGGTCCGACTTTGATGGCTCCCGATGCCGATTCGATGCGACTTCGGGCTCCGATTCGGATTCCGATGCCTCACTGGGGGCCTCATCGGCCCCCCGACCTCCGCCGAGCCGGTCCCTCTTCTCGATCGCCGATCCGACTCTGCGAGTCGATCCTGGGCTCCCCTGCGGGAGCGGCCCCGCAGGCAGGAGAGGCCTCTCGATGCGCGGCGTGCCGATCATCGAGGAGCGAAGGTCGGGGGCTGCCAGAGGGGCTCCGTTGGACAAGGCTGGCTTCGCTGGGCCTGAGGCCCCCCCCCCCCCGAGCTCGACCTGGGGCCCTCCAGCTCGACCTGAGGCGCCCCAGCAGCCGTCGAGACCACCCACCTTAAAGCCAGATCTGTTCGCCGCTCCCGAGAAGAAGGGCATGAGCAGAAGTTCAAGGGCATAAAAAACGCCCCTACCCTGGTTTACGAGGCGCTGTGCGCTGAAACTCCTGTGGGCTGACAGGGTAAAACCTGCGTGATGTGCCGCGTCCTGGCGGCTCTAGGCTCTGGGGGCTCCCATGAGGTTTACAGACCACGCACTTGTAACCCAGGGTAGGGTCGTTTTTTCATCCCTCAAGAAGTAGACTTGCGGAGCAAGGAACCCAGTCGTGCTAGCATCCGGAACAAGTCAGGACGGGGGGTTTTGGTCGTTTTGGGCCTCTGGGAGCCCTGCCGGGCCCTGGGACTGTCAAAAAAACAAAACGCCTCAGGATGAAAAACCGGTCCCGGGGAAAGGGGCGGGCGGGTTTTTCGGGGACCCCGCATTGAAAAAGATGGCGTCCCATGTCTGGGAAGGACTCCGCGCGGATTTCTTGGATCGGCGCTGGCCCCCCCTGGAGGCGCCGCCCCTGGCGCGCCGATCCAAGAAATCGCGTGGAGCTCCGCAAGGCTATGTCTGTGCCGTGCGTGTTTTTGCTCCTCGATGATCGTCGCGTGCAGAGTCGCGCGCGGTGAAGCAGCAGCGGCCTGCGTGTTCGGGGGCGCGGCTCAGGGCAGGGCGAGCTGAAGCAGCGGGAGTTGGCCTTCGGGTGGCCCGTGGCCCCCTCCTCGCCGCGGCTGGACGCAGCTCCCCAGAGATCCAACGCATTGGAAAAATCAAGGCGGATGTTTTTCGCAAATTTGGGCCCCTAGGGGCCCTCGCCGGGCCTCGGGACCGTCAAAAAACGATTCCGGGTAAAAAAAAACGATCCTGAAAGACAAGTCGAGGCTTCCGGGGACCCCGCATTCAAAAAGTCACGACGTCGTATCTCTGGGTCGGGAAGCTGGTGCGCTTGGACCCCGGGAGGGGTCCGGGAATCGAGAGTCCGACCTGCCGGTGCCTCCGCTCGCCCTGCTCCGAGGGGCCCCCCCGCGCCCCCCGCAGAGCCGCACGCCGGGAGGCCACTCCAGCGCAGAGGGTCGGCCCCCTGCGCCCATCGGAGGCGACGATAGGGGCGAACAGCCCAGGGGAGAGCAATGCCTGTGATCGGGTGCGCCGATGATCTATGTCGTCGAAAAGGCTCCCGGGCGAATACTCCCGGGACAACACGTATCCGTATCTTTCCGCCCCCCAAAATTCTTGTGATGCCCGCCCATGGGCTATTCGCCCCTACCGTCGCCGCCGAGCCCAGCCGAGAGAGTCGGGAAAACGTGAGATTCGAGCAAGCCGGAACTCGGGTTCGCCAACGTTTTTGACGAGCGCGTCCTGGATTTTGACGGTCCGGTTTCTGTGGGATGTTTGCAGCAGGAGCTCGCGTCAAGTATCAGATTGGGTCTCCTCCTTTTCAATGATAGCCGCGTCAGGCCAACCCGAGCCCCCTCCTGTACCCGAGTCTGACGTCTCCCCTGCGAGAGGCCTTCCTGTCCCGGTACGAGTACCGCCCAGACCACCTGCTCGGCAGGTTCGTCTGGTGAGCTCCACGGCCGCACGCGGCGGCCCGCGGCGCCCAGCACGCCGACCTCGCCGACGCCGACGCCGACGCCGACGCCGACGACGCCGACGACTCCGACGACGCCGACGACGGCGACGACGACGACGACGCCGACGGCGACGCCGACGGCGACGCCGACGGCGGCGAGGGCGAGGGCCTCGCGTCCACGGCCTCGGCCGCCGCCGACGCCCGAGGGCGAGCGGCGGGCGCGGCCTGCGCATGCGCGGGTCGCGGCGGAGGCCCGCCTGCCCCAGCAGTAAGTCGGGCATGTGCTTCTACAGGGGGAGCACTCAAGAGTAGTCAAGCAAATCGTCTGGGACGATTGTTCGATTCTTGTTTCGACTATGTGTTGCGCATTTTTCGACTACTGTTCGTTTCTCTTTCAAAATTTGCTGACTATGTTTTGATTATGTTTTGATTTCGTCTGACTACTTTTCGTTTTTCCTACAAAATCCGTCTGCAGGAGGACATGCCCGACCTAACGCCTGCCCCCTGCACGAGCGCGGCACGAGCGCCGGGGGCTAGGTCCCCGGAGCTGGGCAGCCGCGGCGCGGGGGGCCAGGAGGGGCTTGCCCCAATCCCAGACCCCCTTGGCGTTGTGACAAAAATCTCCTCCTCCTCCTCCTCCTCCTCCTCCTCCTCCTCCTCCTCCTCCTGCTCCTCGCGGGAAGTCTTTCGCTATGTTCGGCTTCCAGGGACCCTTGCCGGGCCTCGGGGCTGTCAAACAACGGCTCGGGATGAGAAGCCGGTCCTGGGGAAGGGGTCCAGGCCTCTGGGGTCGACGTTGTGAAACAATCACGACGGGCAGTTTTTCGCTATTTTCGGCTTCCAGGCACCCTTACCGGGCCTCGGGACCGTCAAACAACGGGGAAGGGGTCCGGACCTCTGGGGTCGGGGTCGTGAAACAATCACGACGTCGGGGGTCTGGGATTCTCGATGGGACGTACGAGTGGCCTCTCGCTGGAGCGGCCTCTGGCACGGGCCCAGTAGGGTCCTTCCATCGCCGAGCGCGATGCGAGAGCAGCGCCCTACGCGCTCGGGGCTGGCCCTCCCGCGCCCCCCCCCCCCCCGAGCGCCGCGCACCCCAGGGTCACTCCTGCCTGGGGGCGCTCTTGCGCGCAGCCGGCTTGCCCCAGTTCGAGGGAGGAGAGTTTTCGGGGGTGGACAGACCTCCTACCCTGACACGTCGATTAGTGAATTGTCCGTTTTCGGTTCTCGAGAGGGCGCCGCGGCCGTCATTTTCCAGGCTTGCGCCCGCCAGGTTTGGGCCCGAGGTCGTTTTTATTAAACCACGTTCTACTAAAGGGAGGTCTGTCCATCCCCGAAGAGTATGCATGAGCATGAGCTGTCAGAGCTCCGCGCAGATTTCCTGGAGCGGCGCTGGGGCCCCCCTGGCGCCGCCCCTGGCGCGCTGCGCGCGCCGGGGGAAGGGGGGGGTCGAGCGCGGGTCCAAGACATCCGCGCGGACCTCCGAATGTTTGTGCGTATGCCGCGTCTTCTTCGTCGAGGGAGGGACTCTCCCCAATGCGGGTTGCCCGCCGCGATGCCAGTTTCTCTCCGCCCGATTTCTCCTGCCCTTCCAGCCGACAGTCGTTGCTGCGGGGTGTCGCCCAAGCTGGCGCTCTGCAGTCGAGGGCAACGCGGGCTCGGAGGGACAAGCAGTTGCAGCGCCGTGCAGATCGAGCCCTGGCACCCAGGGGAGAAAGATCTCGGGGTGGGAAGGCCGAGCGGTCATTCATTGTCCCTGGGTGCGTGGCTGAAGTGGAGTTTCTCGGCGCGGCTTCTGATTGCTTGTTTGTTTGTTGTCGTCGTGTACCTTTTCCTGCAAGCTCTTCGGCACCGCCCGCACCCCGCGCCCTCCGGCCGCCTGAGGCCCCGCCCGCCCGCGCCCTCTCTCCCCAATTAGTGCTTTGCGCGCCCCGCCTAGCTCTTAACCGGAAGAGGCCCGCTCTCGACCCGCAGACCAAAAAAGTTTGTTGTCGTCGTCCCACCCGCGACCCGCCCACACTGCTCTGACGAACATGTCGGCGCCTGCGGCGGGCTCGGCGGGCAATCTGTGTCACAAAAACTCGGCGCCCGCGGCGGGCTCTCTCCCGAGCCTCTCGGGCTGCCGACGACCCTGCCGCCCCCTCGCTCTTCTTCCCCGGCTGCGGGGGCGGTACACCGTGCTTGCCCCTTCTGGCTCGAGCTGTCTCGGCTCAAGAGCTTCTCCGGCTCCAGCTCCGAGCTGCTCTCTCGCGGGGTGGCTGGCCTGGGTCCTCGCGCTCGTGCGCGCGACAGGCGATGGCATCCGGGCTCGCGCGAGCCCTCCCCCCCCTCTCCCACCCAGGGCACCCCGTGGGAGGGGGGCCGGGGGCCGGCACGTTCGGCCTTGCCGCCGGGCACTACACGTGGTCCTGCACAAGGTCGGAGTCTGGAAGCTACGCGGACGGCTCCACGAAGATCCTCGTGTATCCGCTGACTGTTTCCGCTGTCCTCTCGTCGCCCCTCTTCTCCCTTCCGTTTGCGCAATTTAGGCCGTAGCTTGATTGTTACGACTGTCGGACGGCGTTCGGCACTTCCGATGCGCTCGCGATCAACAAAGTATCCGCTGACTGACTCGTCTGGTGAGTCGCTCGAAGCCGTCGAGTCGGCCGCCGAAACGGCGTGGGCGACCTCGACTGCGAAGTCTTCCTCTGAGGAGTTGGAGACGGGCAGTCCGTACACGCTGGGCTTTGATGAGGAGATTTGGACCACCCACTTTATCCTTCACGTTGACACAGCTGGTGCTTACGCCGTCTTCTTCGAGCACAGTCCCTACGAATTCGAGAATGGCTTCCATCATCTAAGATCGGAGGGCGGCGAGGATGTAGAACCCGCTTTCGAGGAAGAGGACGGCAATCATTCGCACGAAGAGCATGAGGAGCACTACCAGTGGGACTTGTAGTGGGAGTGGTCGGCTATCTTCCCTGTGGAGCAGGGTTGGTACGACTGGAACGCGGAGAAGGTCGATGGGTACTACGCCGACGCGCACATAAAGATTGTGATCATAGCGACTAACGAGACGGACCTTCACGACCTGGAGACACAGGCCGACGCCTAATTATTGGGACGCGATTACAAATTCCGACGAGGTGGACGTTGGGGAGACGATCCCGCTCAATGTTGGCACCACACTGCACTTCAGCAAGGAGACGTGGGCGTCGCATTTCAAGATATACGTGCTGGCGGGCACGTCCCACATCGCGGTGTTCGCGAAGCACTTCCCGACAGATTTCGAAGGCGCGTACCATTACCTCCTGTCCGCCAACGGCGAGGACATCGAGCCCGTGGCCGAGGAGTCGGACGCGGCATGCGAGAGCGCCAGCGAGAGCACCAGCACCGACGACTCAAAGATCTGGGGCGAGGTGATCCTGGCCGCGTTCGTCACCGTGCTCCCGACACTGATCGGCATTGTGCTCGTCGTGATGACGTGCATGCCCACGCTGAAAGCCATGATGGCGGGCGAGGGTGGCATCGTCGCGGTCGTTCATTCATTCGCCTCTGGCGTGATCTTTGCGGCCGCGGCGTACCTTCTGCTGCCAGAGGGCCTGTACCTCATCACCGTCGGGAAGAGAGAGGCGGGCGGATCCGGGATGTGGGGCGCCTCCGTCTTGGCAGGCTGGTGCTCCGCCGCTGTGATCAAGCAGTGGTGCCAGCTCGTGACTGGAGAAAGGTCGAGCCTCACCCTGCCGACTGTCAACGGGGAGGTGGACGAGGAGCCACAGAAGAGCAGGGCCACCAACTGGCTGGTCTCCTTCCCCATCCTGTTCGGAGACATGTTCCACAACTTCTCGGACGGTCTGGTCCTTGGGGTCTCCTGCAAGACGTGTGGCGCGCCCTTCGGGCGGAAGATCGCGTGGGTCACAGTCCGGCACGAATTTCCTCAGGAGCTCTCCGATTTTGCCGTCCTGATCACGAAGAGGAGGATGGCCTGGCCTATGGCTCTTACCCTGTTCGGGGCCATCATCACTTACTCCAGCGACGTCAGCTCCGGGGTGGAGGGAGCGACCCTCGCCGCGGGCGCCGAAGTCTACTTGCACGTGGCCATGACGCAGCTCGGCCCCGCGGTGGGAGATCTGATGGGAGACGGCGCCTTCGGCTCCGTCGCGCGGTTCCTCAACTTCGCGGTGGGCGCCACGCTGATCGGTCTAGTCCTGGACCAAGAGCACTGCTACGCCCCGGTCGCGGAGGGCGGGGAGGGCGAGGCGGCGTCGGACGGCCACGCACACGGCCACTAGCCACCAGTGCAGGTGGGACACGGCGACGCCTCCGCACGAGGGAGTGGCGAGGATGGTTTTGGCGCGGGGGAGGTACAGAGCCCGACCCCGAACTCTTTTTGCGGGGCGGGGGCCGGTGGCACCTGGAGCCGCGTCCAGCAGCACCGCCAGAACGCCGTGGCGCTGGTGTTTCGCTGTTTTTGTCCATCTCGCGCTCAGGCGCATTGAGCGGCTGATGCCCGGGCGATCTCCGAGCGACGCTGCGCACGAGGGGTGAGTAGTTAGAGTGGTGATGACCGTTAGCGTTTCTGTTGACACATGAAGATTCCAGCATTGCGTTGCAGAATGCAGAGGTTGAGTGTTGTGGACAGTGGATGCTTATCACAGGCTTTGTTGCACATCAGAGGAGGTGCTTTAATTTCAGATGTCATGTCTGCCGTCGGTGCATGTGCGGACGTAGACGCCTTTAGCACAGGGAGTGCTAGCCAGCCTTTTAAATGTCAGTTACGTGCGCAATGCTCGCACACTGTTTGTTTTGTGTTGTGCCTCAACTGCGGGGTGCTACGTACGTGAAAACATATTGATACGATCCATGCATTCGTAAATCCACCTCCAGATCTCCATAGACCACTATCTCCACATCCCCCGTCATCCCTCCCCTGTTCATCTCGGCGCACAACGCGATGGGCCCCTTTGAGGGCTTCAGATACGCTGTGACACGCGTCGGCGGACAGAGAAAAAAACAGCCCAATGGGCAGCGATGGGCGCACGGGGTAGGACGTCAGACATGACGCAAGCACACCGAGCTTGCCCGTCCCCATCTCCTCTCTCCGTTCCTCGATCCTTTTGCCCTTCTCCGTGTCTCCCATGTTCTCTAAGCCTGGCTGCCACACGCGATGCTCGAGCCGGTTCGACGTTCGATCGAGGAGAAGGAAGAAGAGGAGGAGGAGGAGGAGGAGGAGGAGGAGGAGGAAGAGGAGAAGGAGGAGGAGGAGCAGCAGCAGCAGCAGGCAGCGAAGGAGGAGGCGGAGGAGGAGGAGGCAAAGGACAGGGAGGAGGAGGAGGAGGAGGAGGAGGAGGAGGAGGAGGAGGAAGAGACAAAGGCTGGGGAGGTTTGGGAGGAGCGGGAGAAGGGAGGACCAGGAGAAGGAGCAGCAGGTTGAGGATTAGGACAGCTGCCGCGGCATACATTTACATTTCATCTACATTACAGCCACCCTCTTGTCTCCGCACGGTACTCTCGCTTGCGCGCAGGCCACGTCTTTAATCGGATGGGGTGTTGTCGCCTCAGCGCTGGCTACATCGTTGTTGAGAAATGGTGGTGTCGCCAGAGCGCTGGCCGCATCCATGCTTGGGAATTGTGCTCTCGCCTCAGCCCTGGCCACGTGCCCGACTGGGTACTGGGCTGACGCTCGAGCGGTGGCCACATCCCTGATCGGGAACGGTGCTCTCACTTGAGCGCTGGCCACAGGCGGGCTTTAAGAGAACACGTTTCCAGACACCCGCATGCGAAAAATGTGTTGCCGGCGTGCCGTGCCGTGCCTGCGTGCCGTGCCCGTGTGCCGCGCCTAGGTTCTAGGATGCGAAAAATGCGCCGTGCCGCGCTTGGGTTCTAGATTGCGCAAAATGTATCGTTCCGTGCCGTGCCGTGCTTTGCTTCTGCAATGCGAAAGGTGTGATTTTCCGGGGTCGCCTGCCGTGCCTTGCCGCGCTTAGGCTCTAGGATGCGAAAAATGTGCCGTGCCGTGTCGTGCCCGCGTGCCGTGCCGTGCCGTGCCGTGCCTGGGTTCTAGAACACGAAGACTGCGCCGTACCATGCCATGCCCGCGTGCCGTGTCGTGTCGTGCATGGGCTCTCGAGTGTGGAATAGGTGCCGTGCCGTGCCGTGCCCAGGTGCGAAGAACCATCCGTGCTTCGCCCGCGTGCCGTGCCGCGTCTCGCCTAAGCCTTAGAAGTCAAAAATATGCCGTGCCGTAGCCGCGCTCCGTGCAGTGCCATGCCTTGCTCGGTAGTTTGCGGCACTGGCCACCCAGACCAAGCACGCCCCCGTTCGATGGTGACTCACCATGTGTATCATCCTGCAGCGTTGTTGTGTAGGGTATATCTGCACGGTGTACTTTTCATGAGACATTGTAGCGATTCTGGCACAGGACGTCGGCACCCTTGCGGCACGGACGCGCTCCTCGGCCCCTCCTGCGGTCCGCCACGGCTAGAGGAGGGATGAAAAGCGGCACAAGCATGAGCTGTCGGAGGTCCGCGCGGATTTCTTTCAGCGGCGTTGGACTCCCTCCCTGGCGCGCGGGCGCCGCCAGGAATGGCGCCGATCAAAAAGAGATCCGCCCGGAGCTCCGAGAGTTTGTGCTCGTGCAGCTTTGCCTTCGTCGAGCGGCGGGAGGGCGGTGCAGGAGAGGGGGAGGGCGCCCATCGCAGGGCCTGCGAGCAAGCGCGTCAGGCTGCCAGGGGGTCGGCCACCAGAGCGGCGGGCTGAGTCGTAGGCTTGGCGGTCGCACCGCGCGGGACGCAGCAGCGCAGAGCGGCAAGCCTCGGCGGGGGCTCCTGGCGCACTCTTCGGGAGACCCAGACATCCAACGATGCGATGTTGTCAAGCCGGGCGTTTCGTGTCGATCTAGGCCTCAGGGGCACGTCATCGCGGCCCCGGGGCCCGCAAGAGGGGATCTGGGCGAACAATTGGCACCAGGGAAAGGGTCGGGGCCTCTGGGGCCTCGCATGTAGAAGATCCTATCGGAGTCTGTGTAGGGAGCTACAGCGGCGCTCGGCACTGGCGGCGCCCGACCGCCGCGCCGCCGACCGACCGCCGCTGCGCCGCCCCGCAGGCGGCCACCGGCCGCGGCCGCGGCCCCCGCCGCGGCGGGCGCCGACCGTCGGCCGAGTACGTCCGATGGCCCTCGCCGCGGCGCCGGCGCGCGCCGCGGCCGGCACCGCACGGAGGGCACAGCCGCGGGGGAGGGGGAAGCCTCGCCCAGACTTGCCGCGCGCGTGCTCGTGCGGAGTCGCTGCTGCCGCGCGCAGTGCCTTCTGGGGACGGGTGTCCCCGGCGGCGGCGCGGCTGAGCCCGGGCGGCCTTCTCCGCCCGCGCCTTGCGGGCGGCCCGCCGCGGTGGCCCACGTGGCCGAGCTGGAGGCGCACACCTCCTGGCGGAGGGCGACGGGGACGACGGCGCCTTCACAGAGGCGGCGCCGGCGTCGCCTTCACGGAGGCGGCGGCGGAGGCGGAGGCGCGGCGGTGGAGGCGGCGGCGGCGACGGCGAGGTGCGGCGAGCGATGCGCCGAGCGGCTCGCCGACGAGGGCCATTCGCAGAGGGTGGGGGGCAGCTCGCGGAGGAGTCGCCGTGGGTGCTCGCAGAGCAGCGGCGCTTCGAGGATGGTGGCATCGGGACGGCAACCGAGAACTAATCTGCTGGTCCGACCTTCCTCATCCTTCTCCTCCTCGTCCTCCTCCTTCTTCTCCTCCTCCTCGACCTCCTACTCCTCCTCCTCCTCCTCCTCCTCCTCCTCCTCCTCCTCCTCCTCCTCCTCCTCCGCCTCCTCCTCCTCCTCCGAGGGGGGTGGGGTGGACGAGGATGGTGGGAGGAGGGGGAGGAGGAGAAAGAGGAGGAGGAGAAGAGGGAGAAGGAGGAGGAATAAAAATAAAATGGAAAAGAAAAAGGAGCGGAGGAGGAGGAGAGGAGGAGGAGGAGGAGGAGGAGGAGGCAGGAGTGGAGGAGGATGAGGAGGAGGAGGTGGAGGAGGGGGAGAAGGGGGAGGAGAACGAGGAGGAGGTTGGAGAAGGATTGAGGAGGGAGGATGGAGGAGGGAGAGAGGAGGAGGGAGGAGGAGGAGGAGGAGGAGGAGGAGGAGGAGGAGGAGGGACGGAGGAGTAGGAGGAGGAAGACCGTTTGCTGGAAACGCGTTTCACCCCCGCACGCGAATGGGGGACGGCCTCAGCCCGCTGGCCGCGCCGCAGCCTGGCGGGCGCCTCAGCCATGATGAACCTACGATCTCGTCACGGTGCGCTCTCTTTGCGTGCGCAGAGCCGAGCAGCGATACAAATACCAGGTTTTGGGCCCGGGAGGCCCGCCTCGCCCGCAAGGCCAAACAGAAGGCGACCCAGCGGACCTTAGACGTCGAACTACTGGAGCAGAAACAGCGCATTGACAATCCGCAGGTGGTGCTGCAAGAATGGAGGAAATTGTGGAACCATCAAGAATGGCCGACTGAGGAATTGCAATACTGGCAGCAGTGGACGCATTGTGACCAGCAATGGCAGCAGTAGCATAACAAGGACCAGTTTGGGGCACAGTACTGGACGCGGGACACGTACGAAGACACCTGCCAGATTCACAGCGCGCGTGAAGCGACCACCGCAGGGTGCAGGGGCGCTGGCAGCAAAGTGCACGGCCTCAGCTACAGGCCCGCAGTAAGGCTTTCAGATAGGGACAGCAACGGCGGAAGGAGGTGCAGGCAAGCCAGGCCCGCCGGCCCGCCCCACGATCCCCTTTGCCAGGAGGGGAGCAGGGTGGATATGAGAGAAGGCAGAGGCAGTAGCAAGCAGCGGCTGCCTACAGTGCCTGTGCCTTGCGTGCGAGATGGGGCGGCAGCGGCTGTGCGAGACAGGGCGGCAGTGGCTGTGCGAGACAGGGTGGCAGTGGCTGTGCGAGAAGAGGCGGCAGCGGTTGCGCGAGAAAAGACGGCAGTGGCAGTTCAGGCAACCGGCGAGCAAGGCGGCAGCCGTAGCAACGTGTGAGAAGGGGCGACGGTGATTGGCTGCGGTAGCAGCGAAAATGGCAGGCATAAGCACGAGCCCGACGTCATCAGTTACGAGGGTTGCACAGCCAAGCACGATCCCGTTGCCATCAGCCACGACGAAGGGGCCGCGAAGCACGAGCCCGACGTCATCCGCTATAGTGTTGGGGCCGGTCCCCTCGTGCGAGAAGGAACGGCAGCGGTGCTAGAAGGGTCGGCTGTGGCAGCAGCGTCAGCAGGCAGAGGTGGCAACACGAAGTACGAGCCCGGCGTCATCACTCGCGACCGAGGGGACGCGCAGCAGGAGTTTAACGCCATCAGATACGAAGGCGGCACAGCGAAGCAAAAGCCCGATGCTATCAGCTACGATAACGGTGTCGTGACGCATGAGCCCAATGCCATCAGCTACGGGGGTGGGTCGGTTAGAGCGTGCGGCCAGCACGAGTCTGACGCCATCAACGACGAGAGTGGCACTACAACGCGCGAGCCCGATGGCACCACCTGCGAGGGTGGGAGCGCGAAGCACGAGCCCGATGCCATCGTCTACGAACGCGGCACAGCGAAGCACGAGCCTGACACGATCAGCTACGAGGACGGAGCTAAGGCGAAGCATAAACCCAATGCCATCAGCTACGACGTTAGACTGCCTAAAGCGTCCCGTCTCGAGCTGGACGCGGACGTCCTACAGGAGGCGGTCGTAAACGGTGACGCCGAGGGCGTGGCTTACTGGCTGCGGGACCTACCGGTTTGGCGTGACATGATTTTTGCTGGTATTTTCGACCAATGCCTGGCTATAACATATGCAGATTCGCTGTCGAACGTGGCCACCGAGATGTCTCACGCTTTCTCATCACCGAGATAAAAAAAGGCACAGACGACGAAGAAGGCGGTGGCAGAGAGGGGTCACGACGAGCTCGAAGACGAGGAGGAAGGCTACTTCTCGGAGGAAGACGACGAGATGACGGCAGATGAGACAGGGGAGAAGGAGGAGTGCTCAAAGACGTCGTCAGCTACGGGTGTGGGCCAGCACGTGCGAGAAGAACCAGCGGTGGCAGCGGACAGTGGGGCGACCAGTGCTGCAAAAAAAACATCAGGTACAGAGGACTGCGGCGACAACCTGCGGAGTGGGGAGAAAATGGTCTACGCGGGGAACTTCGACTACTTCGCCAATTGGCGCGAGCTCAAGGACCACGCGAAGAAGGCGGGCGCCGTGTAGCATTGCAAAGTCCACACCGAGGACGGAGCAGACTACAGTAGGTCTTTCGGGCATTGCGCGCGCATTTCTCCCCCACCGAGGAGGCCAGGAAGGCCACTGTCACCCTCGACGAGACGGAGCCCAACTACCGGAAGATCCGAGTCAGGTGGTGAGAAAGACAGTACAAGTCTGTGCCATGGGCGACCGCGGTGGCACGTGGACGCGCATCATCAGCTACAATCAGGACCAGCGCGCGAGAAAAATGTCAGAACGACGGCGGTTGCAAAGCGGGGCTCGGAGCCCTGGCGATGCGGCGGCTGTTGTGGGATTGCTTCATAGCAGTGACAGGGAGGGAGGAGGACGAAGACGAGGAGGAGGAGAAGGAGGACCAGCGCAAGCCCAAGACTCATCAACGATCTTGCAATAAGCCCTCCCTCCCAGCTTCTCAACAGGCCCCATCCACGGATTCATTTTCATCATGGGGAGTGCCCCGTTGGAAGACAACCATTTGAAGATCCGAAAGTGTGCCAGAACACCACTTGTGGAAACTCAACGCCGCGAATCACCGCTACTGTTGCGTCGTGACGATCCTGGATCGCGCAAGAAAACCGTTCCTGCCACTTGAACATCGCGGGTCTCGTGACTGTTTTTGGGGAACACTATCTTCTTCAAAGTGCGGCAACTTCTTAAGACGAGTGCGGCGCAAAGGTGAGAGCCACATTTTGAAAACGGTCCGCCCTCCATCCGCGAAGCCCAATGTTTAAACGATTGGTTGCGCGCAACGTTAGGGCGAGAACCACATCTTGAAGACAGTACGCCCTCCGTCCGTGAAACCCTTGCATGTTTTAACACGAGTGCCCGCAAGCGAAAGCCACAGATTGAACACGGGCCGCCTTCCATCCGTGAAACTCCTGCTGTATGTTATACGCATGCGCGCGGCGCTTATACAAGAGCCACATGTTGAAGACGGTCCGCATTCCATCCGCGAAATTCTTGCAGTTTGTTCATACGAATGCGCGCAGCGCTAAGGCGAGAGCCACATTCAGAAAACGGGCCGCGTTTCACCCGTGAAACTCTTACAAGTTTCAAGCGTCAGGATCAAAGATAGTGCAGACGCCTCAGGCGAAACGCTCGGCCCGCCCTTTCGACCAGCCTCGGGGTGCGACAGGGAGGGGTCTCCATAGGGAGAAGGGATGGAGGAGGGAGAAAGGAGGCGGGAGGAGGTAGGAGGGAGGAAGAGGAGGAGGAGGAGGAGGAGGAGGAGGAAGAGGAAGAGGAGTTGGAGCAGCAGCAGCAGCAGCAGGAGCAGCAGGAGCAGCAGGAGCAGGACCAGGAGGAAGAGGAGGGAGGAG
>CAUYUJ010017219.1:125000-172500 GCA_963575745.1 Prorocentrum cordatum
ATGATCATAGCTTAGTTCACAGGCGACTTGCAACTACCACCCCGGGGCCTGGCAGGCGATTCTACAACACTCCGACGATGTCGAATCCCGCGGTGGGGATGTGGACTCAGCATTTGGCGCAACCTGGGTGGCAAGGAGAACAGAGCGCGCAGCAGATACATGCAGATGATGAGCTACCCGCTGAACGACACGACAGGCATGATGGCCAGCATCTTTGGAACCCTACTTTCAAGGACGAAGCAGATCGAGATCTTCGTGGCAGTCGTTCTACGATTAAGAGGTTCGATTATCGGAAGAGTGCACCACCGTGGTCACTGCCCGCAGGGATTTGTCGAATGCCCCTCAACTCGACCACACGCGACCCGAAGTATAAGGACAAGCAGGAGGAGTTTGAGGCGCGCATCCCCGCGTTGAATTGGTTTTCTCTGCGACTCAGGGGCATATTATGGAGTATTCGGGGGGCGTCTAAAGCACCTCTGGCTTGGCACAGGTCACGGGGGGGCATGCATTCCTAAACCGAGCACGCAGACAGGATTCAAAGTTGTTAGACTTATTCACAGAGTGTGTCCGTTCAGGAAGGCCATGATGCGACACGTCAACCGACGTGGAGTTGCGACGCTTCCTGAGAGGATGTTCTTGGACTGCATGCACGGAGGCAGTCCGTTCAGGAGACGGGGAGCTGCCATTCGAGTTCAACTTATCACGAGCTGGCGCTCGGCACAGATGGGAGTCTCTCATGCTACAGATTTGCATGATCAAGCGAATGCGCCCGGCAGCACTTCGCAGCAGTCCATGGATGACAGCGGTTACCATCATTATGATATGGACGACGCGTGGCAGGGCAAGCAGAACAACCATGCCAGCTACAGCACGGTCGACGCAGCTGATGGAGTGGGCACGTGTCTCATTGGAGAAGGCGCCTTGCAGGGTCACCAGTCTGCACCCGATAAGTACAACCGAGCGTTCCAGCACAATGTTCTTGAGCCGCGGCTGGAGGCAAGGAGCACGACACCGAAAGGGCAGGATTTGATGTGCAGCCCCCCCTTTAGCGCGAACCCTGCGGACCTCTCGACGACGACGTTCATGGACGATGCGGCTCGCAAAGTCTCGGGCACTACGCCGAGAGAAGTTGCGACTCGACTTGACGAAGCTAGTAAGCAGATCGATGAGAAGTTGTGGAAATCCGGGGGCACTGAGAATCACGCGAAGCAGCAGCTTGCCCCGAGATTCGCGGGCAAAGGAGCCATCAAGAACACGAGGGCGCTCTCCGAGATGATCGAGTTGTTTTGGCGTGGCGCAGCCAGCTGCCACGCACCTTGGAGCTCAGCGTTCACGGTCATGGCAGAGCGCGCAACAGCGCGCAGTGTGTTTAAAAAGTATGAGGAAGGCTTGGTGGAGCATAGGTTGCTTGCAGTGTGTCGTCACAGATCAAGAAGCTGGTATTCCAATGCCGAGTTCAGAGTAGTGCTCTCAGCGGTCTTGAAGCGTTTGTATTGGTTGCCAGTGATTATCGTTTATTTGACGCTAATCTCTCGGGATGGGGCAGAAGCTTCTCGGGGCAAGGCAGCATTTAAGATTCCTCAGCCCGATGGGTCTTTCAAGCACCGAGCTCGTGCTCCATAGAAGCTCGGGCGCCTTCTAGGGCTCGTTCCCGCGCGACTCGAACTTCGAATTCGGAGGCTCAGGTTGTTGCGCGTACTTGCGGTGCACCGAGAAGATAATGCGCAGGTTCTAGCGGCCACGCGTGGAAAGCTCCCTGGCGAGAACCACGCAAGCCACGCTGCAGGACTTCAAGCTTGCGAGAGATGGTAGCGATGTGTATCAGGGAAACCCGCGGGCCCTCCAGGCCCAAAACGATCCCCTGACGACGGCGCACGTTGAGAATGGCCCTGCCCCCATTGCACAAGCTCGGCGACGCCCCCCTTCGAGTTTCTTCGGGGCGAGTTTCGCGCTGAGCTCGGCAAGCTGAACTTTCGTTCCCTTCGGGAAGCGCACTGGGATGATTCATTGGGGAATCTCTGCGGCCACGTGGTTCCAGAACCCGGAGAGGAGTAGCACAAGGAGGGGAAGGAGCTCAACCAGAAGATGGAGGAGGCGAAGCAGGAGGAGATCAAGCAGTTCCCGATGGACCCCCTGCAGGCCCACTAGCTCCTGCATGGGTTTGTGATGAACTCAATGAAGATGGCTCGCGCTGCGGGCTTGAATTTCAGGATCATCTAGCGCGCATATACATCTGAGGCTCACCCAAGGGGGCACGCACGGGCACCGCGCGCTGAGTAACGTGCTCACGGTCACCAACCAATGCCCCTGGTGCATGAGTGTATTATCTAATAGACCCATCGCTCGCCAGCATGTTCGTCGATTAATTCTGCACCGCAGATGTCAAGCAGATAGAAGACACTATACATACTCTATCACCGAGCCTGAGTCGCTGCGGTCAAGATCACCATAGCTTAGAGGCTCTGCAGCTTCATACGCTCACACGCGCCACTCGATCCGCCCACCCATTTCACCTTCGAGAGACCGAGCGGTTGCTGAGCAGTGGGTGGCTGGCGCTACGTCGCAAAGTCAACTCTTGGAGGCGAAGAAGCGTCTAGCGAGCTCTCAAGAGGCCTTCTCAGCTGGCGGTCACGGAAAGGATCGTCAGCAGCGGCGTCGCGGAGAGGCGCCTGCTCGAGCTCCGCGCCCAGGCGTTGCAGCAGCCTCGAGCGGCAAGGAGCCAGCAGCTTCCTTGGCCCTGGACACGGAGCGGGGCGAGGACGAGGACACCGAGGACGAGACGGCGGTCGACACACTCAAGCAGGCGATGAACGTCACGCAGCGCACGAGGGCGCTGGAGGGGTGCTTGATCAGCACGCATCTCTTGGACAAGGATTGCTTTCTCAACGCGCACGCGATAGCAGCTGCGCAGCACTACATGGGCCTCGTAGAGTCAGATCCGACAGCCGAGCTGGGCCCTCCGTCCCTCATGGTGGCCATGGCGGCGTTGACAGCGTTGACCGCGCAGCCAGCGGTGACAGAGGCGACCGGAATTCAAGCGGAAGTAGCGGGTCTCACTTCACTTGTGGAGCGGTTGCGTGGCGAGACGATGGAGATAGCAGCAGAATGCATCAAGCACTGGCGGGCGAAGTCGGCGTTCGCGAAGGAAGGAGAGGAAGTCAAAGTGCGTCATTCGTTTTACATTCATGCGTTGGTGCCAATCGGATAGCCCCTAACATGCTGATCGCGCCCGCCAATCTCCTGATCACGAAGTGCCTCGTGAAGCTGGGGCCCAAGCCGAAGCCAGGCCCGCCGCCGCGTGGGGGGCCCGAGGGGAGCTCCAGAACTCACTGCAGAAAATGCTGACGCGGGGCAAGCACAAGCGGTGGTAGGCTTGGAGGCTCGAGGCTCACTTCCTGAACTGAGGGGAAACAGTAGCAGTAGTAGCCGACCGTCAGCCTCTGTGAATACTCTAGGAACTGGGGGACTCAGGCAGTGTGTTTCTGAGCGGGGTAGAGTTCAATTTTCGGGCTCCTGGGCTCCCCCTGAAATCCATCCCAAGCGTAGGCCCCGAAAGGGCAACGGGAAAGGCCGAGGCAGAGGTCAGACTTAAGAGCTGAGGCCTCCTCTTGACTTTAAGTGTCGTTTCTCCGCCTGCCTCGGCCTTCCTGTTCCCTCTTTCCTCTTCCTCCGTGATGCTGCGTCCTCGTGTATATCCTTCCCTCTCTGTCGCTCCGTGTTGTGTGTGCGTGTGCGAGCTGAGACGTTTAACTTCTCACTCTCGGGGTCCAGTGTCACTGCGCACTATTCGGGATGATTTCGTTCGGTTTCTCGACCCTAACGGCTCCTAAGGTGTTCCCTGATTAGAAGTCTAGTCGCGACGGGAGTGCCGACCTTTCAAGTTTCGCGAGGGAAGCTGCCCTCACTATGCGCACAGCGGTCAATCGTAGTCGGATAGTCATTGCAGACTCGACCTGATGCTGAGTACCACCACCACCTCCCCCCCCCTCCTCCAGAGCCTCGCCCTGCTCTCGCCGTCCTGCCCGATCCCCACCCCCGTTCCCGGCCTCCGACGTTGCCGGCACGCCGAGGCGGCTCGGCCAGCCCAGGCGTCCATAGGGTCGGGCAGCCCGCGCGGGACGCGGAGGAGAGAGAGGGAGAGAGGACGAGGGGGTCGAACAGGAGGACGAGGAGGACGAGGAGGAGGACGAGGAGGAGGAGGGGGAGAAGGAGGAGGAGGAGGAGGAGGAGGAGGAGGAGGAGGAGGTGTTTCGAAATGTTCGGCCTCTCGGGGCCCTTCCCTGGCCTCGGGGCCGTCCAAAAAAAAACATGCCCGGGTGAGGAGGCAAGAGGAGACAATCTTGGGACACGGTCGAGAGGTCGGGGGGGAGGTTAGGTTAAGTCGGGCGTGTCCCTCTACAGGAGGAATATTCAAAAATGGTCCAACAGCAAGACGGGGACAATGTTTCGACTATGTTCGATCATTGTTGAATGCTTATCTCTTGACTATTGTTTATTTTCCTCCGAAATCCGCTTGGGGGAGATGCCGACCCAAGTTAGGTAGCCAAGAATGAGAGGTTCTATTTGATCCAAAGAGGTTCTCAGAGTATGGTTTCATGAGATGTCGTGGGATTTCGCGGGTGCTCCCGTGAGGATTTGGTGGGATTTCGTAGGGTCGCAAGGGGGATTTGGTGGGTTTAGTGGGAGCCACGGAGTCTCACTAACTGGGCGCTCGTGCGACTGCCTGAGGCTCCCAGGCCTGGCCACTTAAGGGAGGCCAGTCCCGCCCGTTGCTGTCATCCCGCGCGGCGCTGCCCGCCGCTCGCCCCCCCTGTCCGTCCACCAGACCGACGCGGTGCCCAGCGCCTGCGCGGCGTCGATAATGCCAGGGCCGACGCCGCCCCGAGGCGGACCCCCGATGCAGCGGAAGCTTGGTTGCCCTGACACGCCGGTGTTGAAACGCAATGCGCATCGTGTTCAAAGGGTCTGCGGGCCGGCTGCTGCCACGGTACCCGCTGCCTCGGCTGGCCGCACCAGCCTGCTCTACGCGGAACTCTTCCGCGTCTGAGCGCTTTCCCCTCCCCCTCCCCCTCCCCCTTCCCTCATACACGCCAGACAATTCGCCTCTCGGTTGCCCCAAATAGCCACACGCTGGAGCGGACTGCCTCTGCCTCGCCGCCGAGGAGAGAGTTCCGAGGGCCTGGGTTGAGCACGCTGCGCGCTGGCTCGGCACGTGTTGGCCCACGGCCTGGCGAGCGTGCCGCGCCGGGCCTGCGCTGCCAGGATGCGTGTTGAGCTCCGCGTCGACGCGCTGCGGGCCGCGTGCTGCGCGTCCTGGCAGCTCAGATCGGAAGAATCGCAGGGGGAGGTGTCCCGCCTTTGCGCGGTCTGGGCACGGGCCCGGGGGCCATCAAGGAGCTGCTCGGGGCGACCTGGCTGGCCTCGGGAGCAAGGGGGTCGAGAGCCGCGGGCAGGTGCTCTGGAGCCAGGCCTCCAACGCCCTGGAAGTGGGAAGGCGGAGGCAGGCTTCGGCTCCGGGGCAGTTTCTAGGCCCCCGCACCGTCTGAAGAATGATCCGGTAAGGAAGTCCAGTCCTTGAGGAAAGGTCGATAGGTTTCAGTCGGGCGTGTCCATCCGCAGGAGGAATATTCAAGAATAGTCCAAGAATAGTCTGGGGATGATTATTCGACTATGTTTGACCATTTTCGAGTATGTGTTGACTAGTTTTAACCCAAATCCGCATGTAGGAGGACATGCCCGACCTAACCATAGGTCCATGGGCCCACGTCTCGAAGAAAGTGGAACCTCTGGACATCTGGGTCAGGGCAGGGCTTGCCCAGGGCCAGGAGCCCGACCTACGTACAGTCTGGCCTCAGGCGCTCCCCGGTCGTCACCGTGACCTCGGCCCGACAGGTCTGAAAAGGTTTTGAATCTGATGTTTCTGCTCCGTTCCGAGTGTGCTTTAAGACTGCTTGAAACAGCCAGCAGTGGATATACAGAAGGCGAATCGAATAAGAAATCGGCATGCCAGCAGGTGGCCCACAGAAAATTCGTACCCCCCGATGTCCCATGGACCCACGGAAGCTTGCATCGACGGAGAATGCGCCCCCCATATTTCTGACCGCAAGATTTATTGTCGCATGCGTTTAATGTGAGAGCTGCGACGAGAGGTTGGCATCCAGTGTGTGAGGTTGGCGCCCACTCTTCCAGGGTGGGCATGTTCTGGTGATCGTTCGTTTCCTGACAGCGTCTCGCCTAAGAGCACGAACAGGGTCAAAAATAAAGATCTCTCCCAGGGGCCACTTGGCAGCGTTTCCCCCTAGACACCTTGTCTATAAGGGTTTGCGACAAACATATAAATATGTAGAGAAGCGTATATCTATGTGTCTAACAAGCTGGTAAGTGGGTCGCCAACACTCGGTGTGGCGACGTGGCCTCCCGGAGCCTCCCGTGGACTCCCCGGGCCTCCCGGATTCTGGAATCGGTGGGACTATGTGGCATCTTGTGGCCTCCCGCGTGGTATCAGTATGGTGCGTCGCCTGATTTGGAATCGGTAGAGCGACGTGGCCTCCTTTTGCCTGCCGTGACCTCCCGTGGCCTCCCATTGCTGTCCCTGTCCGTTTTCCGATCCTTATCCTTCCGCGTCTATGCCTATCCATACCACCGTGGCCCTCATCGCAAGTGTGTAAAGCATAGATATACAAATCACATTATCGATATATGTATGTATCGAACGAAACACATGCTTACAAGCATCGATATATACATATATATGTGTGTGTCTGTGCACATATATATATATACAGCTGTGCAGATATACACGCCTATATATGTGTATGTAAAGTCATGTATACACACGCATCTACATATTCATAATACATTCGTGTGTATCGTTAGTTGATTGTTTCTTTGTGTGTGCATATCTATATGTATGTATGTATGTATGGCCGTGCATAGTGACTTTCTGTCCGACGCCGTACTAAGTTGTTCCTCGGTTCGATATACTGTCGGGTTGGGATGGCTATGGCGCGCGGTCGTTTGTGAATTGCGAGGTCACAGCTACTGGGTCATGTCAGAAGGCCTCTTGGGGCCTCTTGGGCGCCGTTTGAGGTGAGGGCCTTTGAGGGACCTCTTTTAGGCCTCTTTGGGGCCTGCTGGCGGTCCTTAGGGCGGAGGGCTCGAAATCTCAATTCGAGTTCCCCCTCTCGGACCCCTCTGATGGCCCTCTTGGGCGCTTCTTGGGCCGTCTTGGGGCCCTCTTGAAGGCCTCTTGGGCCGTCTTGGGGTAATCTTGAAGGCCTCTCGGGCCGTCATGGACGCCGCGAAGGCAAAAAAATAGCAGATGCTTAACATGCACGTCTTCCAAAGGGAATGGGACGATGTTTGCCTCTGGGAGCTCTCTTGGGATGGCTCGTGAAGGCCTCTTGGGCCGTCTGAAGGCCATCTGGAGCGTCTTGGACCGATCGCTCGGCGACTCCAGGCCCTCTGGGACCGTCTGGAAGGCGTCCTGAGGCCGCCTTGGTCCTCCAGGGACGCTCGCGGTCCAGCCCAGCCGGCGCGCCCGAGATCAAAGCAGATCCGTTTTCTGTGTGTGTGTGTTAAGGTACCCACTGTAGTAGTACAGCTATGTTGTGACCTCCGGGACCCCCGCCACTGTAACTGGATTGTAGAGCGGAGGCCTCTCGCGTGCCTGTGGGGATCCCGGGGGAGGCCTCTCGGAAGCCTCTCGGAGGCAGTTTTGGGGTGGTCGGGGTGCCTCATGGGGGCTTCTTGGGGTCTGATTTGGGCCTCTCGGGGGCCTCCTGGGGTTTCTGAGAGGCCCATTGGGGACCTGCTGGCGGTCTCTGGCATCTGGGGCGGAGCGCTCGGCATGTCGCTCTGTGTTCCCGCTCTGGGGGGCCGTGTCGGGGCCGTCTTGGGCCGTCTTTGGACTCTCTTAGCCGCCTCTTGGATCGCTCTTGAGGGCCTTTTGGGCCGTCTTGGAGCGTCGGGAGCCCGAACAGGCGAGAACGCTGAAATCTGCTGAAGATGACAAGGACAATCAGCGTTGGAGCCCTCTTGGGAGCTTCCTGGAGCCCTCTTAGAGCGTCATGGGCGCCTCATGGGCCGTCTGGAGTCCATCTGGGGCGTCCTGGAGCGATCTTGGGCGACTTGGGGCGCTCGTGGACCATCTTAGGGCCCTCTTGAACCGATTTGGGCGTCCTGGCTCCGAAAAAAATCACACGGGAAGTCCGAGAAACGCCCAGAAGTGCCCGAGAGCACCCGGAATCTTGGGTTGCGATTGAGGATTGAGGATTGAGGGTTCAAAGGGCATGAGGATATTCGGAGTCGTGTTTCAGGGCACGTTGGCGGATAGGTAGATAGATTTGGATTCTCGTGCAGTGCTTAATTTGTTGAGAGACCACAGGACGAACCATCAGTGACCATCATATCGATATTGGCACGCTCGTGTGAAGTCCTACTTGTTTCGGGTCTCAGGTTGCGCCAGGCCTTCCCGACACTGGGCCAGGTCTGTGCGCGGGCAAAGATGGAGGATACAGCGACGATTCGAACGAAAAAGCCTTGCGCGCGTGCGCTGCACCGTTTCACGATGCTGGTCCTTCGGGGGCACACCCGAGTCAGTGGACAGGCTTCCGACACTTCCAGAGCTGAGCGCACACGCGTCGCGTTTTCCACAAGGAGCGATAAAGCCAACGGGTTCTGCCTGATTTGCAAGATGGATTCCCGCACCGACCCCAACATCGGGAGACGAGAGCTACACATATCGGCCGCCGCTGGCCGGACACGCGGCAGTGGATGTGCACAGAACTCGCTGCCATGCGACAGCGGGCATCCGTGTGCCTTCGGCGTTTTTTTGTTCCCCGCGCGTGTGCGCGCCCTTCCCGCGGCGTCCTGGCAGAGGGGAGGCCCTCCTCTCGGGCAGTCCACGTGCGCTCTCGGCCCCGACGTGGGGCACGCAGGACGTGGCAGTTCAACGTGCCCCTGCCCACTGGCTGGTGGCGCTCCTTCCTGCCCCGCATCCGGTTCCCCGGCAGTGAGATAGACGGCCTGCCATCTAGGAGGGCAGCTTGACCCCTCCCCCGACCCCCTGCCCTGGAATTGGACGGGGCGCCCCGCGAACGATCAGAGCGTCCAAGGAGGTCTCGGCGAGAAGGCAAGAATCACCGATGCTTCTAAGGTTTTGGACGCAGTTTGGCCTCCTGAGGGGGGGGAGCCTTGAGTACCCCCCTTCTGTGGTCGATCTCCTCCAAGATGGCCCAAACTGGCCCCCGAAGCTCCCAAGGGTGCCCCAAGATGGTCCCAGAACCCAGGGGGCCCGCCTCGGTCCTCCTGTCCCAGGGGAGCGGCGCTGGCCTCGTCGCAGCGAGGTCGGTCCAGGGGGCACCTGCAGAGGCGGCGGGGGCTACGTGCAATGAAAGGAGGAGGAGGAGGAAGGAGGAGGAGGAGGGAGCAGGAGGAGGAGGAGAAGGAAGAGGAAGAGCAGGAGGAGCAGGAGGAGCAGAAGGAGGAGGAGGAGGAGGAGCAGGAGGAGGAGGAGGAGCAGGAGGAGGAGGAGCAGGAAGAGCAGGAGGAGCAGGAGGAGCAGAAGGAGGAGGAGGAGGAGGAGGAGGAGCAGCAGCAGCAGGAGGAGGAGGAGCAGCAGGAGGAGCAGGAGGAGGAGCAGGAGGAGCAGAACCAAGAAGGAAGCACAGGAAGGCAAGAAAGGAGGACTGACGAAGTCGACGGCGGTGGAAGAGGGAAAGGGAGGGGGGGAGGGGGAGGCCGATGCAAGGTCATGTGTCCTCTGTCGGCGACAAGATCGATACAGTCGTTTTTTCACCGTTCTTGGACTCCAGAGGCCCGAGAGCGGCTTGGGGGGAAAGGGCCGAGAGCCCCCAGGTAGCCCACGTCACGAAGGAGCCGTGCTCGCGACCCTCGCGGGGGGTCGCAGCCGCACATGCGCCTCGGGCGCACGATCGCCACCAGAGTCTTCCTGGAAGCTCACTGCACGGAGCCCTGGCCCCGATTTTCCGATGGCCAAAGATGAACGACGAGGCCTTTTGAGCGGTCACTTGTGCCGCACGGCTTCTCGGATACACACTCCGAGACCATGCAACAGATCGACAAGAAAAAACGCCATGAACACAGACTTTTGGCGCTCCGCGCGGTTTTCTTGGATCGGCCCTTGGGTCCCCCCCCCGGCGGCGCCTCCGCCGCCGCCCCTGGCACGCTCCGCGCGCCAGGGAGGGGAGGTCCAGCGCGGATCCAATAAATCCGCGCAGAGCGCCAAAAGTTTATAGTTATGCCGTTCTTTCTTTTTCTAATATCGTGATTTTCGATGCGGGCCCCCGAGCTTTCGATCCCTTCCCAGGGGACGCTTTTACCTAACAGCGAAGACTGATAGGTCTCTAGTGGGCTCAAAAGAGAGCATCTTGACTCCCCAGGGGGATCTGTGCGGGTGCCGGGGAGAAGCCAGGGAACCCGGGGACTCCCTAGGACTCCTATAGATTCCTATTGTTTCCTATGGATTCCTACAGATTCTGTTCCCAGAACACCATTCCCAGGCCACATTTTGAATGCCTGGAGCCAACCGTAGGCCACTTCGTGTTCTTCGTCTTCCCAGAACACCATTCCCAGGCCACATGTTGAACGCCCGGAGCCAATTGTAGGCCACTTCGTGTTCTTCGTGTTCCCAGAACACCATTCCCAGGCCACATTTTGAACGCCCGGAGCCAACTATAGGCCATTTCGTGTTCTTCGTGCTCCCAGAACACCCTTCCTGTACCATATTTTGATTGCCCCGAGCCAACTGTGGGCAACTTCGTGATCTTCGTGTCCCCAGAACACCAGTCCTGTGCCATATGGCTGAGGCAGGCTGAGGCCGAGGCAGGCTGAGGCCGAGGCAGGCTGAGGCTGAGGCTGAGGCACGCCGAGGCAGGCTGAGGCTGAGGCTGAGGCAGGCTGAGGCTGAGGCAGGCTGAGGCTGAGGCTGACGCAGGCTGATGCCGAGGCAGGCTGAGGCTGAGGCTGAGGCAGGCTGAGGGCTGAGGCAGGCTGACGCTGAGGCTGAGGCAGGCTGAGGCTGAGGCCGAGGCAGGCTGAGGCTGAGGAGGCCGAGGCAGGCTGAGGCTGAGGCTGAAGCTGAGGCAGGCTGAGGCTGAGGCTGAGGCTGAGGCCGAGGCAGGCTGAGGCTGAGGCCGAGGCAAGCCGAGGCAGGCTGAGGCTGAGGCTGAGGCTGAGGCTGAGGCAGGCTGAGGCTGAGGCAGGCTGAGGCTGAGGCTGAGGCAGGCTGAGGCTGAGGCAGGCTGAGGCTGAGGCCGAGGCAGGCTCAGGCCGAGACAGGCTGAGGCTGAGACTGAGGCTGAGGCTGAGGATGAGGCCGAGGCAGGCCGAAGCTGAGACAAGGTGAGGCTGAATGGGGGGGGGAAGGGGGGGGAGGAGGGGAGGCTGAGGCAGGCTGAGGCCGAGGCAGGCTGAGGCCGAGGCTGAGGCTGAGGCTGAGGCTGAGGCAGGCGAGGCTGAGGCTGAGGCTGAGGCTGAGGCTGAGGCAGGCTGAGGCTGAGGCCGAGGCAGGCTGAGGCTGAGGCTGAGGCAAGCCGAGGCAGGCTGAGGCTGAGGCTGAAACTGAGGCAGGCTGAGGCATCTGTAGGAATCCATAGGAATTCCTAGGAATCCCTAGGAATCCTTGGGAATCCGTAGGCATCCTTAGGAAACCGTAGGCATAGTTAAGCATCCTCAGGAATCCTTAGGAATCCTTAGGATTCCCTAGGAATCCTTAGGAATCCCCAGGAATCCCTAGGAATCAGGATTCCTAAGGATTCCTAAGGATGCCTAAGGATGCCTTAGGAATCCTTAGGATTCCATTGGATCCTAAGGCCGTTGCCACTGTGACTGTCATTGCGAATGCGACTGCGACTGCGAGAACAGCAGAATTCTACAACTGGATTCTCACCTGAATCTTAAGGGGAATGCTTCCAGATATGCTTATACACATCGCTGTTAGGTTGCTTTGCCAGGATAATTGCGTCGTGGATCGTCCTTCCATGGCCCTGAAGCTTCTGGAGGCCGAAAATGGCGGCGACTCCCCTCTCATTACACCCAGCATCTGTCTTTGCCCGGCTACTTCCTGACGTGCATGCATCCCATTTGCCGAGGTTCACGCCAGATTTGGTGCACACGTGGCGCATCTTGGACAAGGTCCTCGACGAGGCCGAGACGGGGGGGTGTTGTTTGCCGATCGCGCGGGTCTGGGGAAAGTGGCCAGGGCCAGCCCTTCCACTCTTCCCACAGCGCTGGCCGCTTCCCCTCCAGCGTTGTCCAGCCTTGGCGACCCCATCCCATGTGTTTCGGGATCCTTCCAGGCCCTGCCATTCTTCCCGAACAGCATGTCGCCAGAGGGTTCTCACAGAGGTCAAGAGATGACCACAGAAGAGCCCCACAGGACGAGAACCCACAGTCCGGGAGCAGTCCGGCAGCCGCGTCGCCTGAGACGCCGATTACGTTTTGGGTCCCGACGGCCACGATCTGTTTCTCGTTGCTCTACGGTGTACACGACCGTGCTCTCACGCTTGTCGCTTGCCAGCCTCCTGCTCCTCGACCCGCCTCCTCACCTTTGCTGCTATGAGGGCGCCTTGCTGGGGCAATTCCAGCCCTGGCCACTGCCACGTCCTCTGAGTCTCCAAACGCAGCTCCCGTCGCCCCAGTGCTCAAGAGGGCGCTGCGGCCGTCATTTTCGAGGCTTGCGCCCGCCAGGACTGGGCCCGAGGTCGTTGTCACGAAACCATGCTTTGCTGAAGGGGGCTCTGCCCATCCCCGAAAAAAGAGCCTCGCCCCCAACTGTCCCGCACTGTCGCCGGCCCCGGTGCCGCCGAGCGCTGCCGCGGGCTCCCTTGGCCAGCCCCTCCCCCGACCGTCCCTGGGCCCTGGTGCTGCTCCGCGCTGCCGCCCACTCCGTGGCTGGTCCTGTCCCCGATTGCCTTGGCATCGCCTGGACGTGTGCACTTTTCCTTCGGCGAGGACCACTCACTTGATCATTTGGCGAAAAAACCACGCACGAAACCGAAAAAAACACAGGGAATGGACGTCCGAGCGATGGCCAGTTGCCAGCAGCCGAGGATCATTGTCCCCCCCCTTGCATCGGGGCAGAAAAAACGGCAGAAGCCCAAACTTCTGGCTCTCCGCGCGGCTTTCTTGGATCCGCGCTGGGCCCCAGTGGCGCCTCCGGCGCCGCCGCTGGCGCGCGGAGCGCGCCAGGGAGGGGAGGTCCAGTGCCGATCCAAGAAATCCGCGCGGAGCGCCAAAAGTTTATGCGTATGGCGTTTTGTCTTCCTCTGTCTGCTGCACGTGAGCACATCCTTGCCAGCTTGTGTCGCGGAGTGTTGCCGACGGCCAGCCGAAGGCCCCCGCCGCGGCCAGCCGGCCGCCCACGGCCGGCCGAAGGCCCCCCGCAGTTGGCGAGCCGGGACTGGCCAGCAGCGGCGCGGAGCCCTGCGCTGCGGCGGCGCCCGCGCGAGGCAGAGAAGACTCTCGGGCAGCTTCGGCTCTGCACCCAGACAGCTCTGGCCCTGTCCCTGTGAAGTTCCTGGCCCTGGCGCTGCCTCCCGCTCCCTCCAAACTCGCTGGCCACCCTGGTCCAATGTTTCAAGAATAGTCAACAACTAGCTTGGAGACAAGTTTTTAATTAGTTTTGACTATGTTTCAGGATTGTTTGACTATTTTTCATTTTTCGCCCAAAATCTGCCTGTACGGTGCCCCGACAAAAAGTGTCCACACCCATGGCTGGAAGGCGATGCAGCATGATAACAACCACAACTGCGAAATGCCCTTGCTTCGCACCCCTCCCCCCAAAACCCAAAGTTGAAGTGTCCACAGTTTGTCCCTGGCTTTTGGCCTACCGCCTAAACCCGTCAACTTCGAATTTTGGGGAAGGGGGGCATACATGTTGGTCCGACGCACTTTAAGAACTCAAGGTCTTGGCGAGACATGTGTGGACCCTTTTAGTCCACCCACCGTGGAATCCACCCTGTCAGGATAGTTATGCTGTTGATGCGAGCTGCTTCAAATTTTGTTTACGTCTCACACGAAGGCCCGAGCAACGCTGGGACGAGCGAGAAACATATAGCAACGCGAGGACGAGCGGCCAGGTGGATGAGGGCCTTAAGACCAGGTCGATGAGACCATGATAGGACCCGTGGCCATGCAATTCGAATCCAGGCAGCGCAATGATCACGCGTGAGGTTGACGACGGCGCGTGTGATGATGGCGGTGATGGTGGCGATGATGCGCATTCAACACACTGCAATGCGAACCGCGGACATGCAACGCAAAGCAAGGCAAAGCAAATCGGACCAAACGCGGGGCCCAAGCAACAACAACAAACAGCGACGCGCCCTGGCAGCCCCGCGGTTTCCCTTTGCATGGAGACATGCGTGGAGCTGGTACAGCTGGATAGAACTGGTCATAGAACTGGTCCGTGGAAAAATAAAGTCAGGCATCGAGCTCTCGCTTCAAAAGAAGAAGTTTTTTATCCAAATTATCCCCAACCATCCTGTGGTGTTGGGTCCTCGTTTTGAAGAGACGGTCCCCGCGTCCCTCCTCCCTCCTTCCTTCCTCCCCCTCCCCCCCCTCCTCCCTGCGTTTCACCCACCCAGTACACCGCTTCGTGGCCCCATAAAGGAGCTCGCCCCCGGAAACCCAATTTGGCATTTTCACCCACCCAGTACACCGCTTCGTGGCCCCATAGGGAGCTCCACCGAGGGTCCCCGTGGGACCGCCCGCATGCGTCCTGGAAGCCCAATTTGGCATTTTCACTCACCGAGTACAGCGCCTCGTGGCCCCATAGGGAGCTCCACCGAAGCCCTTTGTGGGACCGCCCGCATGCGTCCCGGAAACCCAATTTGGCATTTCCCCCACCCAGAACAGCGCTTCGTCGCCCCATAGGGAGCTCCACCGAAGCCCCCAGTGGAACCGCCCACCTGCGCCCCGGAAACCCCATGTGGCACTTCCCCCCACCCAGTACAGCGCTTCGTGGCCCCATAGGGAGCTCCACCGAAGCCCCGAGTGGGACCGCCCACATGCGTCCCGGAAACCCAATTTGGCATTTTCACTCACCCAGTACACCGTTTCGTGGCCCCAGCTCCACCGAAGCCCCCAGCGGGACCGGCCGCATGCGTCCCGGAAACCCGATTTGGCATTTTCACATACCCAGTACACTGCTTCGTGACCCCATAGGGAGCTCCACCGAAGCCCCCAATGGGACCGCCCGCATGCGTCCAGGAATCCCAATTTGGCATTTTCACTCACACAGCACAACGCTTCGTGGCCCCATAGGGAGCCCCGCCGAAGACCCCAGTGGGACCGCCCGCATGCGTCCAGGAAACCCAATTTGGCATTTTCACCCACCCAGTACAGCGCTTCGTGGCCCCATAGGGAGCTCCAGCGAAGCCCCCACTGCGACCGCCCGCATGCGCCCCCCACACCCAGTACAGCGTTTCGTGGCCCCGTGGGGAGCTCCCCCGACGGCCCCACTGCCAGCGCCCGCATGCGTCCCCCCCACCAAGTACAGCGCTTCGTGGCCCCATGGGGAGCGTCACCGAAGGCTCCCGTGCTGCCGCCCGCATGCGCCCCCCCCTCCCAGTACAGCGCTTCGTGGCCCCATAGGGAGCTCCACCGACGGCCCCAGTGGTACCGCCCGCATGCGCTCCCCCCACCCAGTGCAGCGATTCGGGGCTCCATAGGGAGGGAATTTCACCGAACAAGGTCTTCACAATTGCGGTACCCACAACTGCATATGGTTGGGTATTCCATGGCCACGTTCTATGACCAGTTACCAGTTTTATCCAGTTGTATCAGTTCCGCAACGAAGCAAGCTCGCATCAACGAAACAACGAAAATATGTTTACCCAGACGTGATTATGTTGTTCATGCGAGCTGCTTCAGTGTGTGTACGTCTCACACGAAGGCCCAAGCAACGCTGGGACGAGCGAGAAACATATAGCAACGCGAGGACGAGCGACCAGGTGGATATGAGGGCCCTAGGGCCAGGCGGATGAGACCATGATAGGACCCCCGGCTATGCAATTCGAATCTAGGCAGCGTATTTGTCACGCGTGAAGTTGACGACGGCGCTTGTGATGATGGCGGTGATGGTGGCGATGATGCGCACATAACACATTGCAATGCCAACCGCGGAAGTGTAACGCAAAGCAAAGCAAAGCAAATCGAACGAAACGCGGGGCCAAAGCAACAACAAGTGGTAATCAACCCTGTCAAGGTGGTTATGCTGTTGATGCGAGCTGCTTCACATGTGTGTACGTCTCACACGAAGGCCCAAGCAACGCTAGGACGAGCGAGAAGCATATAGCAACGCGAGGACGAGCGACCAAGTGGATGAGGGCTTTAAGACCAGGTGGATGAGACCATGATAGGACCCCTGGCCATGCAAGTCGAATCCAGGCAGCGCAATGGTCACGCGTGAAGTTGACGACGTCGCGAATGATGATGGTGGCGATGCTGCGCATTCAACACACATTGCAATGCCAACCGCGGACATGCAACGCAAAGCACAGCAAAGCAAATCGAACGAAACGCGGGGCCCAAGCAACAACAACAACAACAACAACAACAACAACAACAGCAGCAACAACAACAACAACAGCAACAACAATCATTTTACCCTCATGCACAATGTTCCCACACGAAGCATGTGACCATCATGATAACCATCCACAGCATGGGGGACTCTTGCTCTATAGCGGGGTCTGTCATTCCCATTCCCAGATATCCCGCCCAAATGAGGTCTTGCAAACACCTCCTCAAAGGACTTTCAACGTATCCCGACTCGAAAACACGTGCCCGCGCCTTGCTGCGCCGATGCGAGACCGCCATTGGAACCCCAGCGAAGGGTAAAGCGCAAGGAAGTATCGAACGACAGGATTGCCTTGGTGGGGATGGGAGCTGTCGGCGGGGAGGCAAGGACCTGGCCCTGAATAGAAAGGGAAGGTCTCGAGCAGGGCTGCTGTTGTTGCTGGGAGCGGCGCCAACGCTGAAGAGAGTAGGGCATTAGTCCAGCGTAAAACAAAACGAAGTCTCAAGCGGGAACGCTGGTTTTGTTGGGACGGCGGCTTTCGGCGGCGAGGAGGAACACCGCCTTCAGTAAGAAAGGAGGAAGCCTCGAGCGGGAGCCGTGGTTTTGTCTGGACGGGGGCTGTCGGCGGCGAGGAACAGCACCGTCTTCAGGAAAAAGGGAGGACATCTCGAGCGGGAGCGTTGTTCCTGCTGGGAGCGGCGCCAATTCAAAAGAGAGTAGGCGCCAGTCCAGCGTAAAACGGAAGGAAGTCTCCGGCGGGAGCGCTGGTTTTGTCGGGGCGGCGGCTTTCGGCGGCGAGGAGGAACACCGCCTTCAGTAAGAAAGGAGGAAGCCTCGAGCGGGAGCCGTGGTTTTGTCTGGACGGGGGCTGCTGTCGGCGGCGAGGAACAGCACCGTCTTCAGGAAAAAGGGAGGAAGCCTCGAGCGGGAGCATTGTTTTTGCTGGGAACGGCGCGAATTCAAGAGAGAGTTGGGCGCCAGTCCAGCGTAAAACGGAAGGAAGTCTCCGGCGGGAGCGCTGGTTTTGTCGGGGCGGCGGTTTTCGGCGGCGAGGAGGAACACCGCCTTGAGTAAGAAAGGGAGGAAGCCTCGAACAGGAGCGTTGTTTTTGCTGGGGGCGGCGCCGATGAGAGAAAGACTAGCGCGCTAGTCCAAGGTAAAACGGGAGGAAGTCTCGAGCGGGAGCGTTGGTTTTGTTAGGACGGCGGCGTTCGGCGGCGAGCCAGAACACCAGCCCTGAGGAAAAAAGGAGGAAGTGTCGAGCAGGAGCGTTGTTGTTGTTGTTGGGGGGGCCGGTTTGGGCGGTCCCCCAAACCGTTCGAGCGTGAGTTTCATTGTCAATGAAAATGTAGCCGGCGCCTCGGCGAGAGCGCCAGGGCGCCTTTAAGGGGTCCAACAATAATTGCGTAGAAATTAACAATCAACAAACAACGGCGCGCCCTGGCAGCCCCGCGGCTTCCCTTTGCGTGGAGAAGTGCGTGGGGAGCTGGTACAACTGGATAGAACTGGTCATAGAACTGGTCCGTTCAAAATAGGGTCAGGCATAGAACTGATCGTTTCAAACAAGGAAGTTTTACAGCCAAATTACTTCTTTTTAGAATTCCGACCAGTTCTATGCTGGACCCTATCTTTAATGGACACGTTCTAAGACCATATGACCATGTCTATCCAGTTGTACCAGTTCCGCAACGAAGGAAACCCACGTCAACGAAACAACGAAAGTCTTCTTACCCATACGGTGCCCGGACAAAAAGTGTCCACACCCATGGTGTGAAGGCGATGCAACATGATAACAAACACAAGTGCGAAATGCTATTGCTTCGCACCCCTCCCCCCCAAACCCAAAGGTGAAGTGTCCACAGTTTGTCACTGGCCTTTGGCCTGCCGCCTAAACCCGCCAATTTCGAATTTAGGGGAAGCGGGGTATACATGCTGGTCCGACGTACTATAAGAACCCAAGGTCTTTTGGCGAGACATGTCTGGACACTTTTAGTCCACCCACTGGGAGGAGGACATGCCCTACCTAAACCCAGCCCCTGGTGCTGACTTGCGCTGTCGCCGATTCTCTTGACTGGCTCTGTCCCTGACCATCCCCGCCCCGGGGTTCCAGCCGTCCCCTGCTGCCCAGGACCTTGGCCAGCCCTGCCCCCGACGTGTCCTTGGCCCTGCCTCTGCCGCTCGTTGCCGCCAATTTGCTGGAAAGTCCCTACAGCGTTTCCGCCGACCTTGGAAAGGGGGATCGGGAGGCTCTGGGAATTTTGAGATCTGGACGTTGCCATCTTTTGACGCCGGGGGATTGTGCCCAGTTCCTGGCCCTGGGAGGATCACAGATCGATCCGACTCGAAAAGTGGCGCAGAAAGATGGGGTCCAGGGCTCCAGTCGTGAAACACCATCCCCCTCCTCCTCCTCCTCCTTCTCCTCCTCCTCCTCCTCCTCCTCCTTCTCCTCCTCCTCCTCCTCCTGCGCTGCCATCAGTTTGCTTGACTGGCCCTGTCCAACCCCCAGCCTTCGGAGCAGATCTGCATCCAGGAGCAGCAGGAGGTACAGAAGGCGCTGCGAAGTGACGCAGGACGGCGGTGGCAGAAAGTTCGTTTCGAGAGTGCCAGCTTCATCGCTACGGGCAGCTATCCCGTTACCCCACCTTGCACTGTGCTTCGGTTTCCGCGGCCACAGGATTCTTTGGTGCCCCCTCGTCTTCTCTGCACGTGTATGTGGAGTTCTGACGAAGGGGCGGCGGCGGCAGTGGCAGTGCCGAAACGCGCCCGGAGCCCAGCAAGGCGCGAGGGTGCAAACAGGACTCGTCTGCCTGATGCTCTGGGGGGGTCCTGTGCCCAAGGGAGGCAGCACCACCGCTCAACGATGTGGTGTGTTCCAAACCTGCAGGGTGGGCCCTTTCCATTTTCCGTGCGCTTCAGTTCTGGCTCCAGCCTCAGCTGTTGGTGCACTGCGAAGCGCCTTCGGGCCAGCTCACCCGAGTCGGTTTTCCGCTCGCACGGGTGCCTCCCTCCTTCCCTCGCGCATTCGCCCGGCAGACCATCGCTCGATGGCCGCGGATGCGCCCGCGCGCCCGCCCCGGCGAGGCCGCGGTGGGCCCGGCGAGCCACCCGCTCTTCGGCGAGGGCGGCGACAGCGCCGCCTCCCGCGCCGAGCGCTCGCGGCCCGACCGCGCCGCCCTGGGGGAGTGGACTCTGTCGCCGAGCGCGCTTCACTGCTCGCAGAGTGCCTACCGGCAGAAGGTCAAAGAAAACGTCTGCCTCGATGGAATGGATCGCAGATCCTCCTCGGCGGATCCAGGCCATTTGCGAGTAGTTACTTTGCGAGTAGTGGAGCGCGCTTGCCGACTCTGGGCCTCCCAGATGAGGTCGGAGCAGATGGGGTCGGAGGGTCGCGCCACATCGCCGATGCATCGAAAAAGAAAAAACGCAATAAACGTAAACTTTTGGCGCTCCGCGCGGATTTCTTGGCTTCGCGCTTGCGGCCCCCCTGACGGCGCCTCCAGCGCCGCCCCTGGCGCGCTCCGCGCGCCAGGCAGAGTGGTCCAGTGCAGATCAAAGAAATCCGCGCGGACCGCCAAAAGTTCATGTTTATGCCATTGGTTCCCCATATCCAAAGGGTGGGATTCTTGTTCCGCATATCCAGAGGACGGGGTTATTGTTCTTTTTCCGACCGCTCCGAGCTCACATCCTCCACTTCCTCATGTTATGTGATGTTGTGATATGTTATATGGTGCTACGGTATGGTATGGCATGGTATGGTATGACATGTCATGATATGGTATGGTATGTCATGATATGCTATGATATGGTATGACATGTTATGATATGGTATGTCATGTGTGTTATGTGATGGTAAGTTATGATCTGGTATGTTATGATATGGAATGGAGTGGTATGCTACGGCATATTAGGTTATGGTACGTTCTGATGCAATGATGATAATGATGATGATGATGATGATGATGACGATGATGACGATGATGATGATGATGATGATGATGACGATGACGATGATGATGATGAATATGATGATGAATATTATGATGGTGGCGGTGATGATGATGTTGATGATGATGGTGATGATGATGGTGATGGTGATGGTGCTGGTGATGGTGATGGTGATGGTGATGGTGATGGTGATGGTGATGGTGATGGTGATGGTGATGGTGATGGTGATGGTGATGGTGATGGTGATGATGGCGGAGCAAATTCTGGGGATGTCTCGAGCGAGGCGCGGGGTTCTGCACCCCCAAGGGGGAGCCGCCAGAGGGTATCTCACTCCTCTGTTCGCGCCAAAATGGCGGGGCTGTCTCGAGCGGTTCCCCTGTTTCGCGACTCAACATTCTCCGTTTTCGGAGCTGATTTGGAGGATTTCTCGAGCGAGGCGCTCACTCTCGCCCCCAAGTGGGGCCAGAATTTGAGAATGTCTCGATCGGTTCGCTTGTTTTGTGGCCAGACTCGTGGGCACGGATCCTCCACAGGATGTCACAGGAGGCTCCAGCAGGTTCGAGGAGGCCCCAGGAGGCCACAGGAGATCCCAGAAGGCATCAGGCGGCCACATGAAGGCTCAAGAGGCCACAGGATGCCCCAGAGGCTCCAGGAGGCCCCAGGAAGCTCCAGGAGGCTTCAGGAGGCTCCAGGATGCTCTAGGTGGCCACAGGAGGTTGCAGGAGGCATCAGGAGGCCACGGGAAGATTCTAGAGGCCACAGGATGCCCCAAGAGGCTCCAGGCAGCCCCAGGAAGCTGCAGGAGGCCTCAGGAGACTCCAGCATGCTCAAGGAGGTCACAGGAAGCCACAGGTGGCCCCAGGAGGCCACAGGAAGCGCCAGGAGGCATCAGGAGGCCCCGGAAGGCAGCAGGAGGCCTCAAGAGGCCCCAGGATCAGGAGGCCTCAGAAGGCCACAGGAGTGGCTTGAATTCCATGTGTGATTGGGCCTCCCCTGGGGCACGAGTCCTTGGTGTTTTACGTGTGTTCCCTATCGATTGCCCTTCTCCTGTGGCTCCAATATGTAGTGTTTTATGTCAAAGTGAGGGGGCCCAACGCTCATTCATTGTCCCTGGGTGCGTGGCTGAAGTGAGAATCCGTGGTGAGGATTCTGCTTGTTGCGTTGTTGTTGTTGAATGTTAATTACTAAACAATGATTACTGTTGGACCCCCCCAGGCGCCCTGGCGCTCTCGCCTCGGCGCCTGCTACATTTTCATCGAAAATGAGGCTTACGTTCGAGCGGCTTGGGGGAGCGCCAAAACCGGCCCCCCGACAATCACAGCGCTTCCTCTCGAGACTTCCTCTTCTACTCAGGGCCGGTGCCCTTGCTCGCCGCCGCAAGCCGCCGTCCCAATAAAACCAGCGCTCCCGCTCGAGACTTCCTCCCGTTTTGCCTTCGACTGGCGCGCTAATTATTCTTTCTCTCATCGGCGCCGCCCCCAGCATCAACAACGCTCTTGCTCGAGGGTTCCCCCCTTTTTAACTCAAGGCGGTGCTCCTCCTCGCCGCCAACCACCGTCAAAACCAGTGCTCCCGCCCGAGACTTCCTCCCGGACTGGCGCCCTACTCGCATTTGAATTGGCGCCGCCCCCAGCGAGAACAACGCTCCCGCTCGAGACTCCCTTTTTTTTCCTCAGGACTGTTCCTCGCCGCCGACAGCCCCCGTCCCGACAAAACCATGGTTCCCGCTCGAGGCTTCCTCACTTTTTTGCTCAAGGCGGTGCTCCTCCCCGCCGCCGAAAACCGCCGTCCCGAGAAAACCAGTGCTCCCGCCCGAGACTTCCTCACGTTTTACCTTGGACTGGCGCCCTACTCTCATTTGAGTTGGCGCCGCTCCCAGCAAGAACAACGCTCCCGCTCGAGACTCCCTTTTTTTTCCTCAGCACTGTTCCTCGCCGCCGACAGCCCCCGTCCCGACAAAACCATGGTTCCCACTCGAGGCTTCCTCCCTTTTTAACTCAAGGTGGTGCTCCTCCTCGCCGCCGAAAACCGCCGTCCCGAGAAAACCATTGCTCCCGCCCGAGACTTCCTGCCGTACCTGGACTAGCGCCATACTCTCTTCAGCATTGGCGCCGCTCCCAGCAACAACAACGGCCCTGCTCGAGACTTCATTCCTTTCTACTTCCGCAGGCCGAAAGATTTTCCTTTTGAGCCCCGCATGTCGGAAGCGACGCGCCGTTCAGGTGAGCGGATACATGTAGCGCTCGCTTCGAGGTGGGGTAGATGTGTTATGGGTGAAGATGCGGGAGTTGGCCGGGCCCGCTGTGGCGTTCGAGCAAACTTCTGTTATGGGAAGATTTTCGGGAGATGGCCAGGCCCGCGGCGGCGCTCGAGCAACCACATGTTGTGGGAGAAGTGAAGGGAGGTGGCCGGGCCCGCTGTGGCGCTCGAGCATCCGACTTGGACACTTTGCTTGTGTGTCCTCGCCCTCCTTCATCCCTTCCTATCCTCCTCCTCCCACTTCCCCCCTCCTCCTCCCGCCTCCTCCCTCCTCCTCCTTCCTCCTTCGTCCGTCCGCCTCCCTCCTCTCCCCTCTCTCCTCCATCATCCCCCTTCTCGTCCTCCTTCTCCTCTTCCTTCCTCCTCTTCCTTCCTCCTCCCCCCCTCTCTTCCCTGATTGTTCCGCCTCTCTCCCCCCTGCGTCCCCTCTGTTCTCCTCCCACCTCCTCTTGCCTTTTTCCCTCATCCTTCCCCTCTTCATTCTGGGAAGACCCCCTCTCCCCCGTAGAATCATAGCATGGTTCTTCAGATCCACAGCTCCGTGGATACTGGGGATGCAGCATGATGCTTCACTTGCGGTGCTCCGCGGATCCAATTTCCCCTGGGTCCCGGATGTTAGCTATTATTATTATATATTGATTCCCGGGAAATAAATGGATCCATCGCTTTTTTCACACACAGGAAATTGGATCCGCGCAACACAGAAATAGGATCCACGAAACTCCCACACCCGAAAAGGGATCCAATTGGATCCGTTGATGTTTTCATATTTCTAGTCCAAGAGGAAAAAACGTTCGGCCTGGGGATGTATTGATGACGATGGTGATGATGATACTGATAATGATAATGATGATGATGATGATGATGATGATGATGATGATGATGATGATGATGATGATGATGATGATGATGATGAAGATGAAGATGAAGATGAAGATGAAGATGCTGATGGTGGAGCTAATTATGAAAATGTCTCGAGCGAGGCGCGGGTTTCAGCACCCCCAAGGGGGAGCCGACGGGAGGTATCTTACTCCTTCGTTCGCCCCGAATGTCGGGGATGGCTCGAGCGGTTTTCTTGTTTCACCACCCGACATCCGCCGCGGTCGGAGGAGATGTTGAAGATGTGTCGAGCGAGGCGCTAGTTTTCGCACCTCCAAGGGGAGCCGCCAGAGGGTATCTCACCCCTCTGGCCGCGCCCAGATTGAGGTGATGTCTCGAGTGGCTTGCCTGTTTCACCACTCGACATCCTCCGCTTTCGTAGATTTTGAGGATGTCCCGACCGAGGCGCTGGTTCTCGCACCCCTGATTGCCCAGGTTGTGAGGATGTCTCGAACGGTTTGCTTGTTTTGCTGGCCAGACTCGTGGGCACGGAGCCTCCTCAGGATACCACAGGAGGCTCCAGCAGGCCACAGGAGGCCACAGGAGGCCACAGGAGGTCCCAGGAGGCTCCAGGAGGCCCCAGGAGGTCACAGGAAGCGACAGGAGGCACAAGGAGGCCCCGGAAGGCCCCAGGAGCCCCCACGAGGCCCCAGGAGCAGGAGGCCTCAGAAGGCCACAGGACTGGCTCCAATCTCCGGTGTTTTACATATGTTCCTATGTATTGGGCCTCCCTTGTAGTACGAAACTTTTGTGTTTCATTTATTTTTCTACAGATTGTCTTTCTCTTGCGTATCCATTCCTGACTGCTTTACGTATGTTTCTATAGATTGGGCCTCCCTTGGGGCACGAGTCCTTGGTGTTTTACGCGCGTTCCTATAGATAGCCCCTCTCCTGCGGCTCCAATCCGACGTGTTGCACGTCTGTTCCTATAGATTGGGCCTCCCTTGGGGTGCGAATCCTCCCCATGAGGCCCCGGGAGGCTCCAGGAGGTCCTTGGAGGCCCAGGAGGCCACACGAGGCCACAGGAGGCTTCAGAAGGCCACAGGAAGCCCCAAGAGACCGCAGGAGGCCCCAAGAGGCTGCAGGAGGCCCCAGAAAGCCCCAGTAGGTTTGATGAGGCGCCATGAGGCCCCAGACGCATGCGCAGAGACGCACGAATATTGTAGCGGCCTCCGGCCAGAGTCGCCGATCCGGGGCGCTCGGGATGATGATGGTGATGTGACGATGGTGATGGTGATGGTGATGGAGATGGTGATGATCCCGGCCCCCCCCCCCACCCCCCCTCCTCCCTCCTGTCCCCCCCCCCTCTCTCCTGTACAATTACTCAATATGAATACTACTCTCCCTCTTCCCCTGATGACGGCTTGAAAGTGTCCGACCCCCCCCCGCGTACTGTTTTTTTACACACAGGGTTCCCCGGAGTTGGGTTGTCGCTTGCATTTTCAAAATGCTGCTCTCGCTGAGGCGCCGGCCTCATTTTCGGGCCCCGCTCGTTCCGAATCGTGCTCCCGCTGCAGCGCTGGCCTCATTTCCGTGCTTCCGCTCGTTCCGTATCGTGCTCCCGCTGCAGCGCTGGCCTAATTTCCGCGCTTCCGCTCGTTTCGACTCGTGTTCCCGCTGCAGCGCTGGCGTCATTTCCTGTGCCATGCCACGGCGTGCAATGCAATGCTAGGTTGATACTACGCTTTGCGGTGCTCTTCTACGCCATGCCACGCCGTGCTCTACAATGCATCGCGTACCCTTTCGAGATCAATGCCCTGCTCGACATCCGACTGTGCGAGTAGAGAGGGGCTCTGCGCCATGGTAGGGGATGGGAGGGAGGGGTAGGATGTCAGATATGACGCGAGCGCACCTAGCTTGCCCCCCCCCCTCTCTCCTTCCCCCCCCTCGCTCCTGTCCCCCCCCCCTCTCTCCTGTCCCCCCCCCCCCTCTCCCACCCCCCCTCTCTCCTGCCTCCCCCCTCTCTCCTGTCCCCCCCCCCCCACTCTCTCCTGTCCCCCCCCCCCTCTCTCCTTTCACGGAGCCACAGGTCCGCTACGACACGCGTCCGCGGATAAAGAAAATCAGCGCCATGGTAAGGGATGGGAGGGAGGGGTAGGACGTCAGATATGACGCGAGCGCACCTAGCTTGACCCCCCCCCCCCTCTCTCCCTCCTGTCCCCCCCCCCCCTCTCTCCTGTCCACCCCCCCCCTCTCCCCTCTCCCCCCCCCCCTCTCTCCTGTCCCCCCCCCCTTTTCTCCTGTCCCCCCCCCTCTCTCCTGTCCCCCCGACCCCTCTCTCCTTTCCCCCCCTCCCCTCTCTCCTGTCCCCCCCCTCTCTCCTGTCCCCCCCCTCTCTCCTGTCCCCCCCCCGCTCTCTCCTGGGGGCTGGCAGGTGGGGGGGAGGTGCCGAGCACTTAATTCGTCAGTTAATTACGTCCCCCCCTCCCCCCCTCCCAAGCAGAACTAAAGCTCATGCTGAAGCAGAGTTTCAGCTTAGACTTCTTAAACTCGCACGCCGGATCGGCGGATTATTGAGACATTCACACCCCAATTCATTCACAATTAGATTCGCTCCCAGACCGTCAACGCTCAAGCCCGCTTGTGTTCGAAAACTCTTGCGCCTAGGCACTCACGGCGGACAGGTCCATGCTGATAGATGCACATATGGAGAGCTCCACGCAGTGAATAGTTGTTGCTCTAACGCATCGCCGAGGTGGGTCGACGTGGATCCCGATGTTCTCCTCGCCGATGCATCGGCGATGCGGCGCGGTCATCCGACCCCAGCTGCTCCGGCCCCAGCCGGGAGGCCCCTGTGGGCGCCACCCTTTTTTGCCCCCCGTCCTCCTTCGTGGGAGACCCGCCTGTCATCCCGGGCGCCCCAGTGAGGGCCTCGCCTTCGAGGGATCGGGAAGTTGGTGTTGCCCTTTCGGCGGCAGGTGGCGGAGGGCGAGCCTGGGCGGCTCCGCTGGCGAAAGGCAAGCGGAAGGCGAAGATGCGCCCCTCCGAGGAGTTCAAACCTTTTTGGATTCGGGAGCTGGGTCATGTGTCAGGGCTGGACCTAAACGCTGCTTTGCTGGACTTCGGCTGTGCTTTGCTTTTCGTTTGGGCAGGGAGGTACAGGAAAACAGTTGGAGCAAGACGAAAAACAAGACGAAAACGAGACCAAAAACCACGATTTGGTCCAGCCCTGGCTTGCCCTGCCTGTGGCAGGTTGTACCACGCCAGCGGCAACGAGACACAAAGGGCAGGGCCGACGCAAAGCGAAAGGGGACCGCCCGCGCACGGACGCGTGCGCGCAGGCTGCCCCCGCAAGCTCGCGCGCGGGCGCCCTCACCTCCACGCGGCGCGCCGCGTCCGCGACCTGCGCAGCTCGCCTCGCGTGCTCGCGGCGCCCTGGCGCGCATGTCCCCCCTCTCTCTATCTCTCTCTCTCTCTCTCTCTCTCTCGTCGTCCACGTGTAGCCAGGTTGTGCCTCGGCGGCGGCCTCCCGCGAGCAAAGGGCGGGCCGCGGAGTTCCCAAGGCACCCCCTCCCTCCCTCCCTCCCTGCACTCCGCGTCCCTGAGTCCGATCCGTCTCTTCTTGCTGCCCAGAGCAAGAGCTGGAGCAGCGGACGGAGGCGATAGAGCAGCAGCCACGAGCAGCAGAAGAGAGCCGTCCTGACTCCCAGACATCCACGAGCGTAGCGAGCCACAAGCATTGTGACGAGCATGACGGCCCTGTCGCAGATTACCCGCCCGACTTGGCAGCCAGTTGCGCCATGCGCACGGTGACAAGACCCACGTCGTTCCCGAGCAAGACCGCACGGACTTGCACCCCGACGGAGGTCGGCAGCTTGCCCCGGGCATCAACGAGGGAGACGAACTGGGAGCTGAGCACCATGTCTTTGATCCGCACATTCTCATTCAGCGTCACGGCGGAGAGCACCAGCACGAAAGGGTATCTTCTAGTGAGATGAGCAGTAGGACAAGCATCATATCTTCGAGCTGCATCTCGGGAACCAGCGCCGTTACGGAAAGCAGCAGCTTGACCCGGAAATCTACGAGTGTGACGTTCAGTTCGACGGGCAGCGGGTCTCAGAGCAGCACGGGCCGAAAAAATGCCCTTGCGACCAGCAACCCCAGGCCCATTCCTTTCTTACTTGGCGTTCCCCATGGCAGCACGATCACTGCAAGGCGAGTACGTCGGTCTGCAGTCCGAGCGCGAGCAGCGGCTCCGGCTTTGCCAGCACAAGTGCAAGCGAGCAGCGCCTCGCGGTGAGCGCCACCGGCAGGGCAGGCCCCCCACCAGAGCATTTTTTTGTTTGGTCGGCGGGTCGAGAGCGGGCCTCTTCCGGTTAAGAGCTAGGCGGGCCGCGCGAAGCACTAATGGGGAGACAGGGCGCGGGCGGGCGGGGCCTCAGGCGGCCAGAGGGCGTGGGGTGCAGGCGGTGCTGAAGAGCTTGCACAGGAAAAGGTAGGCTCTACCAGCACAAGTGCAAGCGAGCAGCGCCTCGCGGTGAGCGCCACCGGCAGGGCAGGCACCCCACCAGAGCAGCCACAGCCGTCGTTGCTGCTGCCCGCGTGCAGCCCCCATGGACGGCAGGGGCTCCGAGTCGGGCCCTGTGGGTGCGCTGTCTGCCTCGTGGAATGTTCTTCCTGGGGTCTTACCAGGAAGCGGGATACACGAGGAGGAGGAGGAGGAGGAGGAGGAGGAGGAGGAGCTGGAGGATTACCCACGCGGCCAGATGTGCCTCCAGCGCTCGGCCCTTCTCTGGCCGTGCGGGCCTAGCCTCCGCACAGCTGTGTGTATCCAGCGCGCAGCCTCCAGCCTTAAGTCGGGCATGTCCCTCTACAGGGGGAAAGTTGAAAATTTGCACAAAACACCAAAAAGTCTTGGAACGTGTTTCTTGTATGTCTTGATTATTTTTGGATTTGATTTGAATACTTTTGACTTTTCGCCCCCCTGTAGGAGGACATGCCCGACCTAAATCTGGCCGCGTGTGTCTCCAGCTTCCGCGGCGAGCTCGGGATGGAACCCTTCCACATCTGGGTGCCCTCTGCTCCCCCCCCCTCCTCTGCGGCCACCCTGTCTGTCCACTTCCCCTCCCGCACACGCTGGCCACTTCGCGTAGCGGTTGCCCCGGGTCGCCGCTCGTTGGTGCAGTTCTGCCTCGCCGCTGACGTAAGATAAGTGCTCCCAGCTTCCTGGTAGAGCTGCCTGCGCCTGCAGTATTCGCGCGTGCGCAGCTTGGGCTCCCAGCGTGCGACGTGGAGTTGCACGCTGGGTGCTGGCATGTCAGCCTTGTCTGCCCCACGATGGGTAGACGATGGCCTTGCTTGGCACGCTCTGAAGCCTCCGTTCTGAGGCGAGCCCCGCGTCGAAGCTCTGCATGCGATGCGTTTCTTCCGTGATGAGAGCGTGTTGCTCCATGGAATCGTGCTGCCACCACGGTGCCGCAGGCTGCCTTGACAGCTGGAGGACAGGACGCTCAGCGACGGCTTTTGGCCGCCCCCCTCCGCTCCGTCTTCTTCCTTCTCGTCCCCCTTCTCCTGCGAATGAGTGGCACGCTCGCGCACTTGCGTGCACGGCAGGGCTCGCGAGCGCCAAACGGTGTTGTTGGGCAATGCCGTGGACCGAAGTTTCGCTCGGACCTCGCCTCGCAGCCAGAGGCAGAAAACGAAGACAGCGCGAAGGACAACGAAAACATAACGAGAACGAAAAGCATTGTTCAGTTTCGTTGTTTTGCCGATCGGCGAGGGCCCTCGCACCCCCTCCCTCCCCCCCCTCCATGCAGTAGATTTTGGCTGGTTTGGGCGCCTGTTTCGAGTAGGTGGGGTCTCCCCTCATAGGACACACTGTTGCAAACAGTCGCATTCATGGGCGCTGCGCGTGGCACTCCTCGTACTGGCGGCCAGCCGCCCTCGGTTCCGCCCCCCGGGCCCGCCCTGCCTGCCCGCCGCCGCGTGCTGCTGCGCGCGTGGCTCGGCGTGCGGATGCCCGCCCACGCGCGCGCTTCGATGCGTCAAGAGATTTACAGCGACGACGACGCCGACGACGACGACGACGACGACGACGCCGCCGCCGCCGCCGACGCCGACGCCGACGCCGACGCCGACGCCGACGCCGACGCCGACGCCGACGCCGACGCCGACGCCGACGCCGACGCCGACGCCGACGCCGACGCCGACGACGCCGACGACGACGACGACGACGACGACGACGACGACGACGGCGACGACGACGACGACGACGCTGGCGACGACGACGGCGACGACGACGACGGCGACGACGGTGACGACGGCGGCGGCGGAGGTACGGCGAGGAAAAGAAAACGGTTGGAAGCATGATTTCGGATCACCCGAGGGGTACTTGGGCCTTTTGAGGCGTGTGCGGGTGAGTCTGCAGGGCTTGGTCTGGAGGAGGAGGGGCGAGGGTGCGCACGGTGAGTAAGTGAATCAGCCGCCCTTGCTGCCAGCCGTCGTGGATGCCACGCTCGCTGCTGGGCGTGCGAGTGCCCGCTCACGCGCGTTTCGATTATCGAGGTTTCGATGGCTAGCGCTTGCACCCGACAGCGTACAGCCATCAGTCCTCTTGTCCCTCCACGCTTCAGTCTCCCTCCTCTCTCCCGCTTGCTCAGTCTGCGCTGCACAGTCACCTGCGCTGCTCAGTGCCGCGGGTCCCTGCAGGAGCTGGACTCGGATCAGTGGGGCGCGCATGGCATTCCCGATGTTCGTAGGTTTCGTGTTGCATTGCGTGCCGCTTGACGCTGCATAGCGGCCTTTGCGCTTTAGTTCTCTCTTTCTCTCTCTTTCCTCCACTTCCCTCTTTCGTCCTTTTTCGATTTACTTCTGGGCTCTCATGCATGCCCAGCACAAAGTGAAAATGGCAGCACATGTTGGCAATCATGCTGCCCACTCCCCGCTGTTCCTCCTTCTCCCTTGGCACGTCCACTTCGGCTTCACATGCTTAGTGGTGGCGCGATTTAATTTGCGGCGTTGGCTGGTGCGGGAAAGTTGGGGTTGCGTCTTGTGCGCAGAATTTAGCGGGTTCTCTTCACGGGATTGCGCACGCCTTCCTGGAAATGATGGCCGGCCCTTCTTTAGTTCAAGCATGGAAGACAGTCACGACCGCAACAGTGCTTCCAGCATGTTCGCCACGTCGACTCCACCGGCGGCGCTTTACCGCAAAAGTATCGCCGGAAGTTCCTGATTTGAGCGCTGGGCGCCAGCAAACCACACGCGCGCGCGCGTGCCCGCAAAGTGCGGCGAGTCGAGCAAATTGATTCGACAAGCGCTACATGTCCGTCTGAAAGCGATCATGAAAGCAATCCACGCAACGCTAGCCGAAGTGGTTCGCCTCGCCTCCACAGACGAGGGCCTGAGTTTCCCATGGGACAGGCATCCTCCTGTACTACGCTTAAGTCGGGCCTGTCCCTCTACAGGATGTTCAGAAATTATCAAAAAACAAAAAAAAGTCAGGGGACGATGTTTGTAGTAGTTCAAATTGTTTGTATAAATTTTTAGCTATTTTTCATTTTTCCTCCAAAATCCGCCTGTAGGGGGACATGCCCGACCTAACACTACGCCTGGGAGTGCGGCCCACGGACCCAGCCTCGAGTTCAAGTTTGCAGAACAACCCTGGAAAACTCCAAGGGCCGCACCCCGCGCCAGTGTATGAGAGAGCCAGCTCCGGAAGCACGTGACTTTCACACCGCCGCCCTGCTGTTTTCTTCGAGACGGCGGGTCTTGCCGGCTTTCCACCGACAGGCCCACGGCCTTTGGAACAGGGCTTCAGGCCTGCTGGGCTTACACCAGCGGCCACGTCGTCCTCGGAAGGAGCAGCGAGTCGCCTCAATCGCCCGCACCGCCCAGCTGCAAATCCAGAATTCCATGGATGGTCAGGCACAAGATGTCAAAGTGTCCATCGCGACCACAAGCCAGCATCGGACCACTGCTGAAGAGCTGGCTTACCGAAGCCGCTCAGCTCATGCCAATGAACTTGCATAGCATGTTGGCCGCATTGGACATATATGCTTCCGAGTATAAACTGTACGCGGCCTTGCGTGTTTCATGGGGTCGGTCAGCATGTTCAGCGTGTAACTGCGCATGTGTTCAGACATGCATCAGCATGTATAGTATGTATTGGGGACGTCACTGCTTGATGCGACCGACTTGATTGAAAGTTTTAGTCCCGAAATTGCATGGTCGGGCCGGATGCTTCGTTACAAGAGGCACGATCCAGATGACAGTTGCATGGACGGACGAACGAAAGTAGGATGAGTGAAGAACAAGTCGGCCGAAGTTTGTCACATTTCGCCTCCCCTCTTCACATTCCCCTCCGCCTCCTTGCCCATTCCTGTTATTCCCCCGTCCCTCTTTCTCTGCTCCCCCCTCCACCCTTCCCCGTTCCTTCCTTCTTACCCTGCCTTCCCCCTTCTTTTTGTTGTCCTCCCTTTCCCCGTCTGCTCTCTCGCTCTCCCTTCGCATGGCTATCCTCCTCATCCTCTTTCATATCCGCTTGTGGCGCCACCCGGAGGCTGCAGAAAGTCTGGGGAGACTTGCACGCGCAGGCGTTTTCTACGTTGCCGGAAGGTTTGCGGAAGTTGAAGCTCGGTAGGCCACCTAGATGGGCTAATTTACGTTTCGCTGGGCCGTGAGAATGCCGGTAGGTGGTCCCCTTCATGATTTGTTGTGAAGTCCTTACGGCGAATACCGCCGACCGTGAAGACGACGACGAGGACGAGGAGGAGGATGGGGAGGAGGAGCAGGAGGAGGAGGCGGAGGACGCTATGGAGCAGCAGGAGGAGGAGGAGGTGGAGAAGGATGAGGAGGAGGAGCAAGGGCGGGGGGAGGACGGGGGGGAATGAGCAGTAGAAGGACCCCTGGTGTTGGAAGCCCTGGCACTTTGATCTGGAAGGTTCGAGGTTAAGTTCTCGGCGTGAACTGGGAAGCTGGCATTATGTCCTTGGTGCTTCGGGTATAATGAGTACGGCGGGTGGAATGCAGCGCGGGACGCGAGGGTATGGGCACGGACGTGTGTGGGTCCGTGCGGAAGGAAGTTTGAGGGGAGAGTTTCAAGAACCCCAGGATTTCTGCCCTACCATTGCCCCGCTCTCTCCTCATCCCTCCGCCCGTCCTCCTTTGCGTTGCTTGCCTTTCTCTCCGTCTCCCGTCCTAGCTACTTCTTGCATCGTCCTTCTCTGCTCTCGGTGATCTGGGCCTCGCTATTCTGTTCTGAGCAGATATCCGAACCCTCCGCGGGTGCAAAAGGCGGCGACGACGACGACGACGACGACGACGACGTTGACGTGGGTCAGAGTTCTAGGCATGCGTGTCGGGGTCTCTTCGGAGCGCTTTCGGGGGCCTCTGGTGGGGAGTTTGTTGGCATTTTGGGAGACAGCGGCGACGAGCCCAAGGAAATGGAGGCCGCAGGGAAAGGGGACCACAGAGACGACGACGAACGAATCACGGAGACGACGACTCGAACGGACAAGCCTTTCACACACGCCGACAGGGACGGCGAATTTACCCCCCTTCCCTTACAGCAGCACCGTCGAAAAGCCAGCCTTCCGCCAGACGCCACGCGAGCAAGGTGAAATCAGCACAGATCACAGTGTCTGCCGTCGTCTTCCCCCAGGGGAGCGCTTGTCCTGAAGAAGCGACAAATGCGAATTGTAGATTACCATGGAAGCAGCAGCGACGGGGGAAAAGGGCCAGCCGAAGTGGAGGTATCCTCCGTAGCCTAGGATGCGCAGGGAGGGCGGCATTGAGGAGGGAATGGGAGAAGGAAGGAAGGGAGGGCAAGAAGAGGAGAGGAGGACGAGAGGGAAGAGGAGGGAAGAGGAGGGGAGGGAAGGGGGGAGAAGCATGGGAACGGGAAGCGAGGAGGAGAGGGAAGTGCAGGGAATAAGGGAGGAGGGGGGACGCAGGAGGGATGAGCGACGAGAGAAGGAAGGGATCTGCTGGGGAAGAAAGGCAGGGAGCGAGAAAACGCGGGGGGGGGAGAAGAAGAGGGGGGAGAGGGAAGGTCCGAAACCGTCACGGGAGGACCAAGGGGAGAAGGCCCCCATCGCCGCCGAACCCCCCCCCCCAGAACCCCAGCTGGCTCGACGGCAATGGGGACGGCGGCGAGAGGAGGTGGGGGGGGAGGGACGACGGGAAGAGGGAGGAAGGGAGGGAGGGCGAGAAAGGATGGAGTGGGAGGGGGGAAGACGGAGGAGCGAGATTGACTGAAAGTAATTCCTTCCGATGTCCTGACTTGGTGTCGTTTCTTCGGATTCTGCCGTCCCACAGACGTGGCTGCTAGGTAAGCGCCAGTTTCAGAAACAAGGTAAGTGTGATTTCCTCCCTCGCCCAAATTGTCTTGAGCCAAGCGTGTTGAGCCAAAGTGTTACGTATGCTCGCGCATGCTAAACCATGCAATCGCCTTTCCATTCACAGCACGGAGTTGAGTCAACGTTCCGCGGGTGATGAAGAAGCGATACCCTAGCAGCAACACGGGACGGCGAGTGGCGGTAAAGTAACCACTACCAGGAAGGGCGATGGAGGGAGAAAGGAGGAGTGGGGAGGGAGGGAGGAAGGGAGGGAGAATGGAGGAGAGAGGATTGAGAATGAGCAGGGGGCGGAGACGAGACGAGGTTTGGAGGAGGATAGGATAGAAGGGGAGAGCCCAGGGATTCAACCAGACATTTTGTTGCAGTGAAGCCTATAGAGATATGAACAGGGGGCGCTCGAGGTCACCAGCGTATTATCGAAGATTCCGACGACCTCATGCAGATGCCGAAGAAGGAACCATGTTTACATTCTGGCTGAAACATAGAACACTCGCGTGCATTATTGCACTGCGCCTGTGTGTAGGAATGCATATATACAAGTGCTTGCTTTTTCGTGCGCGTGTGTGTGCTTGAACAGGCTGTTGAACGACGCTGGCGTGCTTGCGTGTTGGTGGCATGGTAATCAGTTGCGGAGATTTCTTGTCCTCCAGTCGCGCGCGATTCCCAAGTGCGCGGACTATGGGCCCCCAGGGATGGCCCCATACAGGCGGCTAGGGCGGAGGCACGCGGGCGCCCCCCCCCCGCGGGGCCCAGGCTCGCGCCGGAGAGGGACCCGAGCCTAGGGCGAGTGCCTTTAAGCGGGGGGTTGCCCCAAACGGCCTTGAGCCCCAAAAAAGGTTACGGCCAACACAAACACATTTTTGAGTCGGCGGCGCAGAGGAACCTCAGGCGCGGTCGGAAGGTGGAGGTGCCAATTGCGAGCGAATTTCGTCGAACGCGCCGTGATGAAAGAATCCAGCCACGGCCATGCGTATTGGTGGTGGTGGTGGAGAAAAGAAGGCACTGAAAATCCAAAATGCAGCGGCCAATCGTCCCGCGGAGAGTGGCTCGACGTCAGGAGTTGAAGCGCGAGCAGCAGTCTGGTGCTAATTGGCCAGTGGGGCGGGATTTGAACCAGCAAAGTTGCCAGACCAGCCAAATGGCGGGGGGTAGCGCAGAACGCAATGGCTATGCGAGACGATGGGTAAGGTGCTACCCTCCGAACCAGCAGCGAAAAAAAAGCACACAACAAACGACACAGACACAAACACACACACACACACACACATACACACACACACACACACACACACACACACGCACACACACACACAAACTAACACACACACACACACACACCACACACACACACACACACACACACACACACGCATATACACACACACACACACACACACACACACACACACACACACACACACACGCGCGCGCACACACGCACACGTACACACACACACACACACAACGCACCCTTTGGGGGCGTTGTGGCCACGCGCGGGGCGGCGCGGCGTGGGCAGGAACGCGCGCGGCCAGGCCAGTTCACGCGGCACACACACACACACACACACAACGCACACACACACACACACACACACACACACACACACACACACACACACACACACACACACACGCACACACACACACACACAACGTACACACACACACACACACAACGTACACACACACACACACAGCACACACACACACAACGCGGCCAGGCCAGATCACGCGTCACACACACACAATGCACACACAGGGTTTCACACATAGGCTTCGTCACGCATGTCGCACACAGATGATTCAACACATCGAATTCCACACACAGGGCTCGCCGCTGTCTATCTGGGTGTGGTCCACGCGCCAGTATTGATGCGGGTCACGTGGGAAGTGTGCGCCCATGCCGTCATAATTCTTGTTGCTTCGCGTATCACCACCAGTCCATCCAGAAACGATATCTTTGAGAGCTGGGGCGTAGGTAAGCATGTAATGAAGCAGGGAGAAAAACAATGGCGAGATTAGAGACATCGGGGAGCCAATCGGAGCCATCTTGGGACAACTTTGGAAGCCATTGGGGCCCTGGAGGGCCTCAGGGCGATCTTGGAAGCCATGCCTCACAGAAGAGGGCGGCGTCAACTAGGCCTCCTCGCTGGAAGCCGAAAAAACGCATCTTGGGTAACTCTTGGACGCTCTTGGGCCGTTTTAGGAGCCTCTTGGGCCCCTCTTGCGGTTCTTTTGGGCCATCTTGGGGTCATCGTAAGGCCTCACAAGCCCGTCGGAAGCGAAAAGGCGAGAAGGCAACAATCGTGTATGTTCTTTAGGTTTGGAGGCGATTTGGGCTGTTTTCAGGGTGCCTTGAGGGGCTCCTGGGGCACTTGGAGCCGTCTGAGTCCTGGGGCATCTCGGAGGTACGTCGGAGGCTATCGTGAACCATCTTCGGCACTTGAGCCATCTTCGAGGCCATCTCGAAGCACCCGGGGCCTTCTTGGAAACAGTTTTGGCCTAAAAGTGCCGTTTCACACCTTGCAGGCCCGGGAAGAGGGACCCTCCCCAGATAGGTAAACAAGGGGTTTCGGAAGAATGAAGGAAAGAACCGTCAGACCACTTGTGCCCAAATGTTTGGTGGAAGTTCAAGCGCACATGGGTGCGACGTGTGCGCTTCGGACATGCGAGCATGAGTGTACAATGCATGCGCTTATGCCCGTCTGAGTAGCAGGAGGGTGTGTCATCGTACGGGGCAGAGGGTGAGGGCAAGACAGGGCATGACAAAAAGCTTCGCAAGATCCGCGACACCGTCCTGGCCTGGGAGAGCGAGGCGGGGGTTCGGGCGAGTGAACCGATTGCTGCCCACAAAACTCTGGCCGCTTACGGTCGGAAACTTTTGGTAAGCGTGCCGCGCTGCCGTATGGCTTACTATGCTTCGGCGCGACACGCTGACCATTTTCCAAGGCCCAAACGTCAACGCCCCGACCCTTTCCCAGCCCTCCGCCCCGCGATTTGGAGCGATACGCTATCCGCTCGCAGGGCATACGTACCGTGTCGCCAGGGCCACCGCCGCGACACGCTAGGCAAAAGTTCCCGACCAGAGGACCCCATCAGCCCTTGGGGATGCAAGAGCCTGGGCTGTTCGGGTACAGGGAGGGGGGGCGAGAACGGAGGGTGTGCACTCCAAGGGGTCTGTCGGCTGTCCCTCGTAGAATCGAGCCCAAGCTTTTGGATCCACGTCGACGGTATCGGTGTATTCGCTGGAGCGCAGGGATCATGTGTGTTATCTCTCGCCATGGTAATCGCGGCATGCATTGAGAGATCACGATTGCGAAGGATGTTCGAGGATACCTTTCGTAATTTCTCGCTCCCACGTCCCGCACACCCAAGAGAACACGTCCTTGGGGGCAGTTATTTACAGTCTCTTGGAAACTACATTGCGAACGCTGTCGCTGATGATCCCCATCCAGTTTTTAGTTGTTCAGTCAGAGTCAGTGGCCGGTTGCGCACGGAAGTCACAATCTTGTCATCCATTTGATTATCTTCGATGCTCTCTTCCTCGACTCTTTCCTCAGCGACCCACTCCCCCTTCTTCCTTCCCTCCTCTCCCTTCCTGCTCTCTCACTCCACCTCATCACTCGACCCTCTCTTCCGCCCGACGCTCTCCTTTACAACCCTCTGCCAATCAACCATCCACTCCTCCTTCACTCCTCGCCCTCCCCCTCCTCCTCCTCATCATCATTCCCCTCCTCCTCCTCCTCCTCCTCCTCCTCCTCCTCCTCCTCCTCCTTCTCCTCCTCCTCCTCTGCTTCTGCTTCCTAACGTTAGCGAGGTGGCTACCGTATCCAGCGAACTTCCTCCGCCCACGTGGGCAAGGGTCCTTTCGTGCCGCCCGCTCTTTTGGGCGGGGGGTCCAGGTGACGGGGGGCTCAGAGGAAGGAATGGAACCGAGGAGGGGAGAAGAGGGAGGTGGAGGAGGAGGAGGAGGAGGAGGAGGAGGGATCGCAGAACATCGTAGGGAATCGGGGGGGGCGTGGGAGAAGAGGGGGAGCGGGGGCGTGGGAGAGAAGGGGAGAAGATAGCCAAGAGCCAGGAAGTGGGGGTAGGGAAGGCAGGCGGGACGGGGAGGGCAGCACGGCAAGGGGAGGGCAGGCAAGACGGAGGTGGCGTTGGAGGAGGAGGAGGAGGAGGAGGAGGAGGAGGAGGAGGAGGAGGAGGAGGAGGAGGGGAGGAGAAGGGGGGGGAGGAGGAGGAGGAGGAGGAGGAGGAGGAGGAGGAGGAGGAGGAGGAGGAGGAGGAAGGAGGAGGAGGAGAGAGGAGGAGAAGGAGGAGGAGGAGGAGGAGGAGGAGAGGAGAGGAGGAGGAGGAGGAGGAGGAGGAGGAAAAGGAGGAGGGGAGGAGGAGACGGAGGAGGAGGAGGAGGAGGAGGAGGAGGAAAAGGAGGAGGGGGAGGAGGAGGAGGAGGAGGAGGGGGAGGGAGTGCCAGACTTCGGGCGACTCGGCAGAATCGCGAAGGAGGTGTTACACAATGTTCAGCATCCTCCCGGGGCCGTTTCCGGGACCGGGGAGCGTCAATCAAGAATTTGAAGACGCAAAGTTGGCCCCTGGGGAGTCGAGAGCTCCATTGGCTGGCGACTCGAAAGGGCCAAATCGTCGCAGCCTTAGGGATACTGAAGGAGGTGAAGTTTGGCCCGATTCTCCGCAGGCTCTCGCTCTGGACGCGCAGCTCGGGCCCGAGCCGCCTGGAGGTCCACGGCCACCCGCACACGCTGCACGCCACGGCGACTCGGCAGATTTGTGAACGCTCGCCAGGAAAAGATAGAAACAACTAAAACACAAAAATAAAACAAAAAACAAAAAAACAAAACACAAAAAAACAACAAACCAAAAAAACATAAACAAAAAAAAAAAAACTAAAAACAAAAGTGCCGGCCTCTGCATCATCGTGAGTGCACGAGGTGATGGACAATGACGGCAAAAGGACGATGCGGATCTGTTCCACCAGGCTTTTTTTCATGCTCGGAGCCCGTGGCCAAGTGCAGCTCGTGCCCTAAGAGAACACACAGGCATGCCTCTGGAATTTTGATTCCTTTGCCGAGTCCGGCCCGACGGTGGGGCCGAGCTGCCATTGTTGTATGATCGTGGGTGGTTACCATTAATTGCACATACCATTATATGTCGGTGTCAAGTTCAGGCGATGCTTGTCGTTAGTGGCATCACTGTCGCGTCAGCGAGTCCGACGTGAACGTTTCCAAGCGTACTCCGTCCGTCCAATGATTACGGACATCCCGACCGTTCCGGAGATTGCGAGATGCAACGGTGCATCTAAACAACCACCACACTCAAATGGCAAGGTTTTTTGTCATTGCGTACTTGCGGCAACGGGTCTCTTTGGTAATATGTTCCCATGCTCCCCTAGCTGGGCCATCCCACTCATTGCTGCGCCTCCGGCTCGGATGGCGCTTGGTGTGCCGACGCTCGCGCGTGGGTGTCGGTGGCTGCCGAGCCTTCTGCAGGCCGCTGTCCGTGGGAGGGTCTTGCCCCCCGCGGCGGCACTCCGAGCACAGCGCGCGCCCGTGGCGCTCCCCCTCCCTGTCGGAGTTGAAGGCGCCAGCTCACCGGGCCCTCCGCTGCACGGGCCTCGGCCCCCTTTCACGCGCGCCGCCCCGCGCGCAGGTGTCTGTCCTCCGCCGCCGATGGGCCGCCGCAGTCGCGATCGAATTCGCAGCCACCCCGCAGGCGCAGAGTCCGGCGCCAGGATCGGCCGAGATCCCTGCTCACGGGCGACGTCTGGGGGCACGGGGGACGGCGCGTGCCCCCTCTGCGGCGCCCACCCAGGGCGGGCACGGCACGGATCGAGCGGGCCCCTGGCCAGAGACACCATCCCAGTCCACGCGCGACATTGACATCTGAAGGCGGCAATGATCGATGGTGACCGACAACCGCAGGTCACGCATGGAGGCCGCCAGTTTTGCCGCCCACGCTCCAAGTGTGGTATCTTCCCCGTCTCCACCTCCTCCTCGTCCTCCTCCTCCTCCTCCGTCTCCTCTTCCTCTTCCTCCTCCTCCTCCTCCTCCTCCTCCTCCTCCTCCTCCAACGCCACCTCCTTCTCCGTTTCCTCCTCCTCCTCATCATCATCAGCAGCAGCATCATCATCGCCTCCTCCGCGGCGTTCCTTCCTTATCTTCGGCACTCTTGCGTGCAGTCTGAACTCACGCTTCCAAAGCCGACAGCGCTCTCGGCAGTTGGTATCCCACGCCGTCGACGCCCACATCCTCGGGAATTCGTATACCCTTCGGCCGACTTGCCCACTGGCCCCTCATGCGTCCCTCAAGCGAGCTCCGTGTTGAACTCGGTGGCCTTGCTCATCTCGGGATTTCCTGTGCCTTTGCTGCACATTTCACTGAAAGACGATGTGTCCGCGGTGTACACAACAAAAACGTGCACGACGAGGGGAGAAGGGGCCAGGCAGCAGCAAGACAAACAGCGGAGCGGCAGCGGCGACATGCCGACGTGCACACGTTATCAAGCGGCATCCAGCCACGCTTGCAACGCTCTGGAAATCGGCATGCTCATGCAACGCACGCCCAATGAATTCACACAACTGTGGTGGGTACTGTTTTACTGCCGCCGTCTTGAATTTTCCATCCGGTCCTATACCCATAGCGTGCCGTGTGACCCCGTGGGGTGGTGGCCTCCCCCTCGCTCTGCTTCCAGGATGGGCATGTTGATTGCTAGGAGTCGGCTTGGCTTCTGAGCCCTCGCCCTGCATGTTCGCTGTTCGAGACTTGTATAACATGTGTGCGTGCAGCAAGTCCAGGGTGCAAGAGAGGCCAGGAGTTTGGCTTTAGGAAGCCTCCAGATCAACGGCAGGTGCGACACTTTAGGCTTTTCAGGGTGCTCGGGTATAAACGTTGCTTCGTTGGCAACGGCTGCAACTACAAGCATAAGTTATGTTCGTAAAAGTGCATTGCCTAGGTGCGCCTGCTCACATTTAGTACCTGATCCCTGAGTAAGGCCCCATGGTTCAAGTGACGAGCGAAGTACACGAGGCCGCCACTAGTGGAATCAGTGGCTGCGTGAATCGATAAACAAACGAAAGAATTATCGTGTTGAGCTTGAAACTTCTCGAAGCAGCACCGAATCTCATGCAGGCGCCTCTGACCGAAGAGCAGGAAACTTCTCGAAGCAGCACCGAATGTCATGCAGGCGCCTCTGACCGAAGAGCAGGTAGCACTGGCTAGCCTGGGAGTGAGCTGAGGGGCCACGTCCATCCTGTGCCCTTCCCGCTCCCACTTGCTCCCTTCCCCGCCCCCCCGCTGCTCCTCCCTCTCTGCTGCGGGCGCCCGCAACTCACCCCTCCGTGGGTGCTCGTGCGCCCTCGTCCTTCCTTGCACCCCCGCCTGCTTCTTGCCTCTTCTTCTCTGCCAGCTCAGTTCTGCGCGCGGCGACACCGCTTCTCCAGGCACGTCAGTTGCCCCCCCCCCGTTCCTCCTTGCATGTCGCCGGCCCCCCTCTGCTCCCCCCTTCGCCGCCGCGTGTGGACCATGCGGCAGTCTGGCTCGCGCCCCTTGCAGTGCCGGCCAGCGACCTTGGGGCCTTGCCTTGCTCTGCCGCTTCCCCGGCGGGCTGCGCCATCCGCCTCCGTTCAGGACGCCTCAGCACCTCGTACGTCCTCTCCCGGTCGGTCTGTGCAACGGCAGTGGTGGAGGTCGGCTAGTCGACAAAGGCATTGCTCGTGCCTCCTCCTCCTGCTCATCCGGCCCATCTCGTGCTTTCTTCCTCTCCGATCGCCGCGCGCGCCACCCAAGCGCGCTCCCCCACACCGCGCCGCGTCGGCACGCGGCTGTGGACCGCGGGCGCAGATCGGACGTCCTGCGGACGAGGCTTCGCGCTGCGTGCACTCGATGCGTCGGCTGACCGGCTGACGCAGCCGCTGGGGGTCCCCAAAGGAGCTGCTGCAGCATCGACGCGCGCAGTGTGTGATTAGTGCAGGCTGCAGTGCTGCATGCCGCTTGGGGAGCGATCGGCACCGGTTGTCATCTGTGGCGGTCTCCTTCCAGCTCAGGAAGTTGCTTTTCCTCGTTCCGCGTTCACCGGGGGGGCGCCTGTGGTTACATTCCTCAGGGCACCGCACCAGGTGGACCGCACCTTCTTGCTTCCTGCCTGGCCATCTTGGCACCGAAAATCTGAGCATGCGCAAATCATACGCGAAATGTAATATTTCTGGGCTTTCCACAAGGGCCTGCAAGAAGGCCCGAGATGCCGCCAAGAAAGCCACAGGACACGTCTTGGGAGCCATTTCACGGCATGTTGGACGCGTGGTTGCCCAACCACGGTCCTAAGAGCGCCCAGAAATGCCGGAAGTCGAGTGTCTTGGGTTTTTCAATAGTCGCGCGCGAACATTCTTTTCCAGACCCAAGAAAGTGGAGGACGAGGGGTAATTAACCATTGCCTGGAAAGGGGAAGGATGAAGTTGGAAGAACAAACTCCCTATACCATTCACGCTTTCAACGGTTGTTGGGATTTGCAGGAGGCACGGCGAAGGTTCGCAGGAGCGGAATTCGCTTTAGCAGTTTCCTCACTTCTTCTGGTTTGTCTCATTATTTTACCGCTCTCCACATCCACCGCTCCGGCTTCGTTTTTGTACGATGACACTAACAATTTCCAGCGAGACTGTTGGTTGCTACGGAGTGGTAGCATTGATGAGCGACTTCTTGTGGTTGGAGAGCGAGTGGAGGTAATGCACACGAGATTCCGATGCATTCATCTTGTCGTTTGACCCCGTTGAATTTACAACAAGCAGCACGCATGTACTGCAACAATGCACTGCAACAATATTCCTCGCGCGACAGTGGTTGACCCAATACTCATCGGAAAAACCCGATGGTCCAGTGCATGTTTCGTGGATACAGAATCGGGCACTTCCCAAAATGCACCCGTTGGACATCGTATATATTTAATAGATCTACAAAGGTGATTCGGCACACGTTTGTCTGTTATTCCGAGCAACAAGTTGATCGGAGATGCCAATTCGTGTAAATTCCGATTCGATGCCGACGAACAGGTTAGTTGTTAGATATTGTGTCAGCGCGTTCGACATTAGACACTTGTCTACGTATGTATGTATAGCATGTGCAGATATGGCCGTATATGCGCGTGTAAAATGGAATGCGCATACATTTACATGTTGTGGGGGGAGAAAAAAAGGAAAGAAAGGAGAAAACAAAAAAAAAAAAACACAAAAAAACGCATGAACTTACACATCGAAAACGCCTAGGGCGAGCAGCTGCCGCTCTCTGCCCTCTTGCAAACGCTTATGTGGCCAAATGTTTGGTTGCGCCTTGCCAAGCTATTGGCGAATGCGTGTTCCCGATCCGTTGTGGAAGCCCTCGGGCGAAAAATTGAACGAGCAGGACGAAGAGGAAAAGGAGGAGGAAGGGAACACGAGGTCTGTTAACAGCCTCTTAAGGGCATGCTAACGGTTTCCTGGGGGCCTCTTGCGGGCCTTTGAAACAGTTTTGGGGGGGTGTTTGTGGCCTTGTGGAGATATATGGGTAATTCACCATACCTTTGTAAGATCGCCTAAAAAATGTCATCCGCAATAGATGAATCAGTATTGTAAAACTGCCTACAAAAAGTCTCCTCTTGGAAAGGTTCACAAAGACACATGTGTAATCCACATCCTAGGGATCAGTTCATAAATCGCAAACAAAAAGGGGTTCTTTTGAAAGGGAGCAGGGAAAAGTCTGGGAGGAAGCCGACAAAAACGTAGGACGAAACCCCCACAGTTGTTTCTAAGGGTGGGGGGCGGGGGGTGGGAACAAAAAACGATGATGGATTTAATGATACGCGTTTGGTTATTGTCCCACATTTTGAATGGGGTTCTTGTTTTCTCTGGACACCCCACGCAGGAACAGGAACAGGAACCCACCCACATCATCATCATCATCATCATCATCATCATCATCAGCAGCAGCAGCAGCAGCAGCAGCAGCAGCATGATCATCATCATCACCCCCTCTTTTTGTCACGCATACATTCACACATTCACACACCCACACATTCACAAGCATCGTAACCATCAGCCTCTTCATCACCACCCAGTCCCTCACTCATTCACTCACCCACTCATCATCAGCACCATCATCATTGACATCACTCCCACACTTAATCACACACACACAAACACACTCATACAATCACACACTCATACATTCATCTTGAGAAAGTCTAAGGCGGGAGCCTCGTCTGTAAGTGAGTTGTGAGGAAGTCTCAGGCGGGGGGGCCCTCCTTATGGGGCCCGAACTGCACGTTGGCAACTGGAGCGGGTCATCCAAATCTGGTAATTGTCGTCACTTTTAGGCCCCTCGCGCCTGAATTTTGAAGAAGCCTCTGGCGGGAGCCTCTTTTGTGTTCGAATTGCGACGAAAGCTCAGGCGGAGACCCCTCCCCATGGACCCCGCATATCACGTTGGTAATTGGAGGGGGTCATCCAGATGTTGTAACTGTCGTCGCATTTGGGCCCGTCACGCCTGAATCTCGCGCCTAAATCCTGAAGAAGCTTCAGGCTCCAGCCTCATGTGTGAGTGAGTTGCGAGGAGGTTTGAGGCGGTAGCCCCTTCCCTTTGGGGCCCGCGCTGCATATTGATAATCAAAGCGGGTCGTAGACCTGCCGCCAATTTTGGGTCCACCAGCGAGGCTTGAGTCTTGAGGAAGTCTCAGGCGGAAGCTTTGTTTGTGGATGAGTTGTGAGGAACTCTCGAGCGGGAGCCCCTTCGCTATGGTGCCCTTCTCGTTGTTGGGCTCCTCAGGAACGCAGGGTGATGCGAGCCCTCACGGGCCAATCCGAGCGGGGTCACTTTTGTATTCTCAAGGGGGCCACTCGCCCGACCCATCAGGTGAGGAGGAAGAGGAGGAACAGGACTTGAGGAGGACCACGGCGGCCGGGCGCAGGGGGAAACCCTTGCGTCCGGGCCGGGGGTAGAAACCCATCCTCGGACGAAGCGGACGCAGTGGGAAACCATTACGTCTGTGCTGGTGGTGGTAACCCATCGTCAACCGAATCGGGCGCAGGGGAGAACCTTTGCATCTGAAGAGGTAACCCGTCGTCAACCGAATCGGGCGCAGGGGGGAACCCTTGCTTCCGGGCCTGGGGTGGTCACCCATCCTCGGCCGAATCGGGAACAGGGGGAAACCTTTGTCTTTGGTCTGGCGGTGGCAACCCATCGTCAACCGAATCGGGCGCAGGAGGAAACCGTCGCGTCCGGGCTGGTGGTGGTAACCCATCGTCAGCCGCATCGTGCGCAGGGAGAGAAACCCTTGCGTCCGTGTCGCCAGTTGTAACCGATCGGCGGCCGAATCGTGCGCAGGGGGAGACTTTTGCGTCCAGGGCGCAGGTGGTAACCCATCCGCGCCCGAAACCAGGCCCTCCACAAAAACCGCCCTGCGTGCTCGTGGGGCCACTAACGCCAATTTGTCTTGGGGGCGGTCCTGTTTCGTACCTTGGGGGCTTCCTCCGCGACGTAGAAAGTCACGCCGTGGCCGCGTCCTCTGTCGATCTCCTACCGCGCCCGCGGGATTGACCCAAAAGCTTCGCGATCCAGCCGTCGGCGAACGCGCGCGTGCTGTCCGAGGCGGCGACGGCACCAAGGAAAATCAATTTGCTTACCCCGACCAGGGGGAAGGGGAGGTGCACATGCACAAGAGGCAGGAGGAGGAGGAGGAGGAGGAGGAGGAGGAGGAGGAGGAGGAGGAAGAGGGGGGAATGAATAGGGGGAGGGCGACGACGAGGAGGAGCTGGAGAAGGAGCAATCGCAGGAGGAGAAGGAGGAGTATAAATAGAAGGAGGAAGAAGAGGAGAGGGCAGAGCAGTGGGCGACAGAAGGGTGTCCGCCAGGGCGAGGAGGAAAGGGCCAAGGGCAAGCTGAACAGATTCTCCTTCGGGGCCCTGCCGTCGGAGTAATTGTTGTTTGTACGACCTCCCCAAAAACTTGTCCAGCTCCCTTGTAAAGGAAATCTTTGGCGGGTGATTTGCACATGTCGCCTTCTCCTCCACCCCGCGGACCTGCGTGCCGCGAGGAGCGCAGCCCGGGTTTTCTTAAGCCGACGCGCGTTCGGCGCTTCCCGTTTCGTTTCGCCCTTTCTGCTCATTTTCTGTCGTCGCGTGTTGCTGCTCCCCTTCTCCTCATTTCCGTACCTCTCCTCCTCCCTTCCCTCTCACCCTCCTCCCTTGTCCTCCCCTTTCTAGCCTTTCTCCTTTCACGTCCCTGCTTCCCTCTTTGGTTTTGATTTGCCTTGCGCCAGACCGCTTAGTTTCTCGAGAGGTATAAATGACACCCATATCCGGACTTGCCCTTCTTGCCCCCTTTCTGCGTCTTCAGGTCTTCGCCGTGCCATTTGTTTTTCCGATGCCGATGTTCCGAGATCATTTGCGGAAACATTGATATCGAAATTGTTGTATTTCCATCGCGTGGATTGCAAGACAATCATTGACGCTTCGCGTATCCCCACCAGCCTCTGATCGGCTAGGTTGGCTGCGCGGACTGGCGCCGACAGGGCGATTCTTCCGCTGCGTAGCACTGCGGCTGCTTCACCCCAGTGTGGCTGGCGCCTAGGTGCGTTCGCCTTAATGTGGAGCATTTGGCTTAATGCATGTGCACACCTCGCTTTCTTTGCAATTTTGTACTGCAGGTGCGTTGCCTGTTGTAGTAATTAACCTCGCCTGCTGGCCCAGACGACGCCGTCCGCTCCGTGTCCGCCGCCTCGGAGCCGCCGACCAAAAAGTACCCCCACCAGCCCATCCAGAAACGATGCCGCAGCGAGTTGCCTCTCAGAGTCACTTCGGGTGTCTATTGGAAGTTTTCTTGAGGCCTCTCTTGCGTTTGGGGGGTTTCTTGGCGGCCCCGGGGGTCTGTGGGATCGTTTTGGGTGCCTCGGTGAGCCTCTTGGGGCCTCTTGGGGTTTTTTGGGGAGCCTCTTGGAGGCCTCTTGGGCGCCTCTTGGGACCTCCTGGGCGCTAGGGGCCCTTTTTGATGCGCTCTATGGAGCCTTGGGATCGCTCTTGGGGCCATGTTGGAGGACATCGATCAAACAAGAGGAGAGCTAGAATTAGCGCTGCCCGTCGGGAGCCCCAAAAGTCGCCTTTTCGGGCGCTCTTGGGGCCGTTTGGGGGCTTTGTTCGAGCTTTTCTTATGGCTTCTTCGGGCCATCATGGAGCCATATTGAGGCCTCGGAGCGGAAGCGAAAAGGCGAGAACACACAAAAAAACATTGATTTCCTTAGGTGTTGGAAGGGTAGTTATTTGGCCACTTGGAGCCGTCTTGGAGCGGTATTCGGGCCTTTTTTCGAGCATGTTGGGAGCCATCTTGAGGCATGTTGTGATATCTTGACCCATTTTGGAGCTAATTCTGGGTTTTCCGAGGCGTTCTTGGAGCCATTTTGGGCTATTTTGGACGCTCCAACCCCTCGTGGGACCCCCGTCTAGGTCCAGGGGAGGGAGGACGGGGAGGGGTCAATCCATTCCCTAGATAGCAGGTCGTCTACCTCACTCCCACCCGCCCTCCCGACACATAAGTAACACCCGATCCTG